>PVJO010000788.1:0-208019 GCA_004026905.1 Hystrix cristata | reverse complement strand
CTGTCCCCGCTCCTCCCACTGCTGGTCTATGAATAGTAGTCTGTGCGGACAGCAGGAAGTGAATCAAAGGTGACAAGACTTAGCCCTGGAGATGGGAGCTCAGGGTTCCGGACAGCTGCCCAAGGGGCTGTGATCCGCATGGAAGCCACGGTGTCGCTCACTGCCTGCTGACCTTGCTCTTTTTGGTTAGCGTGTCGCATTGCTTTCTGTGCACCTGAGCGATCTGGTCATGAGGATAATTACTGTGATTACTAATATAATAATAAATAGTTAGCATGAATTGCTCACTAAGTCCCAGGCCTTCTTTATAGGCTTTTTCATGCTATGGTCATGCTATCCTTACCACGAACTTGCAAATGTAATACTGTGTGGTTAAAAACTGGTTCTTCAATCAGGCAGAGGTAGGTTTCAGTCCAGAGTGCTCTTCCTGGCTGTGTGACCCGGCAAGTCAGTCAACCTCTCTGAGCCACGTGCAGGAGAGCCAAGTGAATGTTTATTATCTCTCGTGTCCCCTGCCGTGCAGGTTGAAGAAACCACGGTTCAGAGAGTCTAAGTGCCATGCCCAGAGCAGCACGGCTAGTGAGCGGTGAAGCCGGGATCTGAGCCAGGTCTGTCTCTTTGCGACGCCCTCCTTGCCACGCACCACAGCACTCTCACTCCGCCGTGAAGAGGACAGCTCCCTGGGCTCAGCTTCTGGCTCTACCACTCACTGAGCTTTCAGATCTTAGGCATTTAGGACCTACTTCTCTGTGTCTCAGTTTTTCCACCTGAAGCATGCGTATGAGCCAGTTGCGATACTGCACACCTCTCACCCAAGCATTCTGGGAGGCTGAGGCAGGAGGATCACATGTTCAGATCCAGCCTGGGCAACCTGGCAAATTAGTGAGGCCCTGTCTCAAAAAAAAAATAAATAAATAAAACGGTTTAGGATGTAACTAAGTGTGAAGAAGACCCTGGGTGTTCAAAAAAAAGAAAACAAAGAAAAGAAAAATCAGTGTGATCAATTTGTCATGACAATTAAATGTGATAGCACATGTACCGCTCTTAGAATAGTGCCTGAAATATAGCAAATGCTGTATGAATGTTTGTCATTTAACCTGACTTGTCTGGTGGGATCGCTGGCACTACGGGCAGGGTGCATGGCGGTGGAAACGTGAGCGGTTGCTGTGAAGAATTCAGTTCCCCTGCTTTTCTGAGATATTTCTCAGGTTCCTCCATCTCCAGGATGAACACCCCCAGTTCCTTTAGTTGCTCCCAATGACACTGCGTCACGAGCTCTTCCCTCTACTAACTGTGCTCGGGTGGCTTCACCCACTAGAGCAGGGTTTCCAAAGCCAGGCGCCAATGAGGTCTGTCCGGCCTCCGCAAGTGCTTGCTAGGTGGGTGAGGGGCGGGCCCTGCATTATGAGATGTTTACCAAAATCCCTGGATTCGACCCATTAGATGCCACCAGCACCCCTCCCAGTTGTCATAACTGAATGTCTCTAGATATTGTTAAACATCCTTCGGGTTAAAGTCACCCCTAGCTGTAAACTACTAGGTCCAGATGCTTCCCAACACACACACACACACACACACACACACACACACACACACACACTGACTAATTCTCAGAGATAGTCTGGGAACTGGACGTGCAAGGATGAGGGTTACTTTAGCTCCTTTCACACTTAGTAGTTTGTTCTCTCACTAAACTTGCTGGTCACTAAGACCCCTGAGTCTCTTCCACGTGGACAGCTGCCTGTGAGATGGTTTTGCAGCCTCAGGCTTGTCTCTCCCCGCCAGAAATCTCTGGATCTGAGACTGCTCGGGCCCAGCCTATGTATGATTACCGGGGTGGTCCTCTCTAAACACTTACTTTCCGCAGACCCCAAAGTGGGCCCCACCTTCTATTCTTTCATTCTCCCCCGTTAAGGCCTCATTAGAAAGTCTCAGCCTTGAGGAATCGCCCTCTGGTCCTCCATGAAAACTCCCAGCTCTGTTTCTGAGGTGCCTTGTTTGCACCCTGTCAGCTGTTGCTCCCAAAAGATTTTTAACCTTTAGGGAGCAAGAGCTTTCTCCAGGAATCTCACCTCCACTCTTCTGCTAATGCAAAGTCTTTCCAAAGAAATGCTCTTCGAGGTGAAGTTGTGCCCTGACGTGCTCATAAACCCCACAACACCAGTCTCATTCGCAAATCTGGGTCATCTCCTCAAGTGCAGAGCAACTCTTGTTTGGTTGCCTCAAATCTAGTTGAGAATGAGACAGGAAAGCAAACAAGCCCTATTCCCACTTTGGCCTTCGCTTTGGTCTTAGTGGCAGAATAATGGAGCGCTTGGCATAGGCTAACCAGCCACATACGTATGGTGTGAATTCCAGCTCAGTAGGTTCTATAGCACTGTGACTTCTAGAAAATTGCTTCTTGTTCCTTCCTCAATTTCCACATCTGTAGATGAATATCCTGAGTACCAAGTGCTTGTCAGATAGGGCAATTAAAAGTGTGATAAACCGTGTGGAAAGTGGTCATCCTGGAACCTGGAACATGGTAGATGATAACCCGGAAGTGCTAGCATGTCTCTGACTGACCAGTCCACTGCCACTGATCTCCCTCTGAATTCCTGCAGTCTCTGGATGATGTGCCACAGAATTTATTCCTCCGTTCGCAGATTCACTTGTATGGCTTTGGAACACGATTGCGTCTGTCCCAGTAGACTGCTAAAAGCCTGAGGAGCCAGGAATTCGTTCATTCAACCAGTATCCACCGCGTGCTCACGAGGAGTGTGGGGCTAGGCACCGAGGCCAGAAAGTGCACGGAGCTGGGCCCTGACCACCAGCAATCTGCAGTGTGGTGCAGAAGGCAGGATGTCCATGACAAAGAGCTGTAACTTAGGTGGAGGATGACGGTGTCACTGAAAAAGTGTAAGAGTTCAAGGACAGAAAGAATCCCTATTGCCTAGAGGGATCAAACGACAAGGAACATCTGCTCTTATAGAGAGGAAGGACGGCAAGAGAAGGCTTTACAGGAAGAGGGTGAGCTTGCGTGTAAGGTGGCAGCGGGAAGGCAAGGAACTTGTGCAGTGTTATGGTTATGGTTTATAGCTAGACATTCACAGGCAGGGCTCTGGGGACGTGATTGGATTAGGGGGCACTACAGCCGACTTGCTATCAGAAGTGGGGTCTGGTCATTGTGGGGCAAGGCCCAGAAAGATTTACCTCCTGGCGTTTCCTTGACCTCCTGCTTCCTGCCTGCAGCACTGTGAGCAGCTGTCTTCCACCACATCCCTCTGCCACGCTGCCCTGCCTTGGAGCCCACGCACTATGGACTGACCCTCTACAAACTATGAGCCAAAATAAGCCTTTCCCTTAAGTTGTTGGCTCAGGTGTTTTGTCCCAGCAACAAGAAAAGTGACTAAGATGTGTAGCAAAATGAGCTGTCCACTGTGAATGCAGCTTGAAAGGCAGCACTGGCAGGTGAGGCTGGAAGGCCAGGAAGACTTTAAATACACAGCTACAGAAGCTGTCCTTGATTTCCCTGGGGGGAGAGCAGCTGCTCTGAGGCACCTTTCTGCTCCAGATTGCTCGGATTTATGCAGCGGGATAAATGGGAAGCCAATGGAGCCGGCCAAGACCGGAAACACGCAAGCGGGAAGGACTTGGAGAAGGAAACCAAGGTCACCTGTCAGCATTCACATTTGGGATGCCAGGCTGATACCACAGGGGACGATCCTGGTGGGCAGCTGGGAATGGACAGGAGTGCAGGGGTGTTAGGCTTCAGGAGCCCACCACAGAGAGGCAACCACCACGCCCTGCCGCTGGCTGGGCAAAAGGGCAGAGGAGCGAAGATCCAGATATGAGGCTCATCCCAAAGGAGCAGACAGGAAGGAAAGAAGTGCTCAGCAGCTGCTCATTGCTGCTGTCCCCATCCCCCACACGGCCCTGCAGATCAAGCCCTGCTCCATGGCTCTGACCTCACCCCCACCCCACCCCCGGCCCTCAGCCACGCCAGCCTCTTTGGGTTTCCTGGAATTGCCCAGTCCCTTCTCTCTGCAGAGCTTTTGCAGTTTTCCTTCCTTTTCCTGGAAGCCATCTCTCCAAGTACTGCCACTCCTCACCCAGCTAACACTTATTTATCTTGCAGATCTCAGCTTAAATATCACTTCCTAAAACTGTCCTTCCTTGGCTTGGCTTCCCTTCCCCCGGTCTTCTTCCCTACTACAAGCTTTTATAGCACTCTGTAGATAATACAACCACGTGCACACAGGCGCAGAGAGCAGGTAGCAGATTATATGACTGCCTGGCATCTATTCTCTCAGATCATAAGTGGAAGGGCCAGTAGGCCAGTGACAATGCTTTGTGTTACTCACCACTCTGCCCCCAGCACCTAGCACAATTGTGGCACATAGTAGATGCTCAATAAAAGCATGTTGACTGGATGAACTGAACCAGCAGCAAGAGAAGAAGGAGGAGACCTAAAAATGGACAGTGACAGGAAGTCAAGATGGATTTTTCAAGTGGAAGCAGGGCTCGGCACTGCCCCAAACTGCACCTGAGTGTGGCTGGCTGCACGCCAAGGAAAACCATTGAGTCCGGAGGCCAAGGTGACTGTGGCTGTAGGAGCCCAATGTAAACACTGGGATAGAGAGAGAAGGTAGAAGGTAGAAGGTAGAGGGAGGTGGAGGTAGGAGGTAGAAGACACAGTAAGGCCTGAAGACAGTGTGTGAAGGAAGGAGGGTGGGAGGGAAGGAGAATCAGCTAGTGCAGATGCCCTCTCAAGGGACTGGGTAATAAAATGAAGAAGTAAGAGGGACTGTCAGCAGAGTTACAAAGAGGAGAGTTCTTGGAAGGAAAGAGAATTTTGTATTGTTATAAGTCAAGGAAATACCAGCCAAGGGGAAAGATGAAATATTCATAAACAAGAAGGAGATCCTTGGTGAGGCAAAGCACGTAAGAGAAAGGGAAGCTGATTGTGCATGTCTGTAATCTCAGTGGCTCAGGAGGCTGAGGCAGGAGGATCTCAAATTTGAGCCCAGCCTGGGCAGTTTAATGATTTCACACGACCCTGTCTCAAGATACAAAATTGTAAAAGGGCTCGGAATTTAGCTCAGAGTAAAGACCCTGGGTTCAATCCCCAGTACTGGAGGGTATGTGTGTGTGTGTGTGTGGGAGAGAGAGAGAAAGAGAGAGAGAGAGAGAGAGAGAGAGAGAGAGAGAGAGAGAGAGAGAGAGAGAATAGGATTGAGGACTTACATGGAAAACTTCGGAATGGTGGGGAAAAATCTTCAGAAATTCTAGGCACATTCCTCATGCGACACACATATCGCACTACTTAATCCTCTGGACAAATCCCTTTGAGGCAGATAGCATTATCTTTCCCACCTATAGGTGAAGAAAAGCTTGGGCCAGACTCGGAGATTTAGCTCAGTGGTAGAGCACTTGCCTAGCAAGCACAAGGCCCTGCGTTCGATCCCCAGCATCGCCCCCCAAAAGAAAAGCTTAAAACATAGTGAATGGCAATAAGGCCAACAGTATTCATAGTTACCGATAAAAGAATATGAAGCTTTGAGTCAGGGGCTGTGGCACATGCCTGTAATCGTAGCACTCTGGGAAGCTGAGGCAGGAAGGTTGCAAGTCCCAGCCCAGCCTGGGCAATTTAGTGAGCCCCTGTCTCAATGAATGAATGAATGAATTGATTTTAAGTGAACTAAAAAAGAAAAAAAAATAAAACTGGCAAGCTTCAAAGAATGTGAATCTTCTTCTACATAACAAAGAGACACTCTTAAATGAAGAAGCAAGCTAAAATTCTGGAAAAATATGTTCAACTTCTCTAAAAGCGTACAAGCATACAGTTTGAAAATCCATTACAGTAGTCAAATTCATAGAGATGGAAAATATAACGGTGGTTGCCAGGGCCTGAGGAACCGGGGAATGAGTGGTTATTGTCTGTTGGGTACAGAGTTTCAGTTGTGCAAGATGAGAAGCATCCGGAGCTGACCAGTGAACAATGTTTGCTCAGCATTATAAATGTGCTTCGTGCCCCTGAACCATACCCTTGAAACTGGTTAAAATGGTAAATTTTTTTTATGTGCATTTTATCACAAGTGTTTTTAAAAACTACTACATTGAGTAAAAATGAAATTGAACACTCCAATGGAAAAATAAAGAAGTAGGTATCAGTAACAGTTCACAGATGAAGGCCGCGAGCGCTGATTTAAATGTGAGCAACTATTCGATCTCAACACTTGGAGCCAGGAAAGTTTTTGACCAATTAGATGAAGATTAAATACAGCGCTAACGGCCTGTCACGGCTGTGCAGCCTCAGGCGCCCTTCAGCACCGTGGGTGGGAGTGTAAATGAGTGCTGCTTTTTTAGAAGACAATCAGGCTGGAGCTATCAAAATACAAAATGGCACGCCACTCCATCCAGCAGCTCCACTTTCAGTAATGTCTCCCAGAGAAATACCCACTCAGATGGAGAAGGGGATTTTAATGCAGCATTTCTTGAAATTTTAAAAAACAGAGCTACCCACTAGCCATCAAAAGAATGACAATATGAGCACACGATGGGCTAATAATCAGTCGCTGAAAAATCAAAGTCGTTTTATTTTAATATGAATAGAAAAAGTAGTCATTGGGAAGCAAGTCACTCAACAGTATCATCATATGATTTTTTTCTAAAATTATACAACTGCTCTTTTTTTAATTTAAAAGGAAAGACTTCGTGTATATTTGCAAAGAAAAAGCACCCAGTGGTTCTGTGGTAACCCTGAGAATGGGAAAGGAGGTTTTCACTTTTTGCTTACACACCTCTGGGGTGTTTGCTTGTGGTTTCTTAGGAGCACTTTCTAATCTTGGTAATAAAAGAAACAAACGTGGGAAAATGTGGAATGAAATTGAAGTGCTTTAAGAGCACAGAAATGAACAGCCTGGGAAGGTGTCACAGTGGTGGTGACGCAGGAAAGGGTGTTGCCGGGGGACAGGAATGGGTTGGTGGAAATGAAGATAAACATCTCCCTAGGGTGAGGGAGGTGGGCCCCTGGGAAGCGAGCTCAGGACACCTGTCAGTGGTATAATGGGGAGCTGACCAGATGGAAAAAAACACCAAGTTGCTAAAATCAATTCCTCCAAGTTCTAAACAAAATGTTGACGTAAAAGATTGCATTCAAATGTGTTTTTTGAGCATCTACTATGTGATATAAAACAAAACCCAAACAAATGCTCTTCCTTCCAAATTGCTTTCAGTGTAATGGGAGAGAGAAGCAAAATTATTACATTAAATAATTGACAAGGATTTTGAAGCAAATTCTGACAGTGCGGAATGAGAAGGTGGGGAGACTTGTCCAGGCAGCCCCCTCCCAGCAGTCCTGTCTACGCTGAAACCTGAGACATGGCAGGCGCTGGTTTAATGAGGGGCTGTTGTGGAGCGCGAAGGCTTTCTAGGCAGAGAGACGAGCATGTGCAAATAGTGAGAGGAAGAATAGCTTGCTGGGAGATGGAAGGAGAGGCAGTGTGCCCATGTCCCAAAATAGCACCGCGAATTGGCCTTGCAGGCTTCCCTTTAGCATCGAGCCCTGCCGAAGCCAGTGTGCCCTCCCGTGAGCATCTGGTAACTACTGCTTGCTGCAGCGTGCCAGGTTAACATGGTTGCCCACTAAACCTAGTACCCCGAGCCTCCTCCCTGTACCATGAGGAGAGTGTGTATGTGTTTGGGGGGTGTGTTAGGGTACAATACAGACACACAGCTGTCTGTCCTGACCTTCAAAGGTTAGACATAGCAATCAATGTACCCTGAAATCGTTACCCTTTCAAAACCGAACACTGTAACTCCCTCGGCCCCAGCTGAATATTACTGAAAATCACACTGAAATGCGAAAAGCTGCGAGGAAGGACACCAAGGCTGCCACGTGGCGGGGCAGCTTCTCTTAGACTCTTGGCCATGATCCGAATAGTAAAGAGCAGAATGGCTGGAAGTGCAAACCCCCTTTGACTTAGGCCTCATAGCTTTTCCCTACGTCCTCTGGGAGCTCCCAGCGCCAATAAGAGGCAGGAGCTGAGGAGGTGAGCAGACACCGCACCCAAGAGCTGCACACTCGAGGGAGCGCTGGGTGGGAGCCCGCAGCCTGGGCAGCAGGGAGTGAGTGGCCTGGCCATGCAGAGGGAAGGAAGAGCAGGAAGAAGAGGGGCTGAAAGGACGGGAGGGTTTCAGGAAATAATGAGCCGGCAAGCGTGGTTAGAGGGTCAGGGAGTGGCTGCTGATGAAGCTGAAAGTTAGGCAGAGCGGCAAGGAGCGATGGGCCTGGGGTGGCCCCGGAACAACTGTGGGATTTCTGCAGGCGTTATGCAGAAGGAGGGTCCCTGAGGGCTCTCGGGAGGAGACAGGGACCAGAGCTGTGTGCAGGCGGACCCCTCTGGGCTGCGAGCAGGACTCACAGAGGACAAGTCCTGGGGCAAGCAGCCTGGACAGGACCCTTCTGTGGGACCCTCTGCCTCTTCCCCCACCACCTCCCTCTCCAGACTGGCCTCTTTCATCCTGGGTTTAAGGTGAGTAGATAAGAATGTTCATCTTTGTTCCTTCTCCAGAGCAGGGGGAACCCTGCACATCCACCCTGCTGTTTTCTCCGGGGAGGCCGGCAGGGGAGGGTGTGTCCTCTTGCTCACCCCTGTACCCTGCCTAGGAGCTGTCTGGAGGCTTTTGGCTCTGACACAGCCGAAACCTGGTTCCAAATTCCTTCAGGAGGGAGCCACGAGGAAGCGCAGTCATCACCTGCCCAAGAGAGCGCCAGCTTGCTGGTGGGTCATTTCCTAAGCTGCGCTTTCTCCATTACTCTATATTTCATTCTGGGAAAGCCTCTGTCACTTAGGAGCTATTTTTCTGGCTCTACAGTGGGCCCTGGGAACAGGTCCAGAGTCCCGAAATGATTAATATCCCGTGTTGTGTGCTGTCAAAGCGCATGGCTGACCAAGCTTTCAGAGAGCCAGGCACGGCAGTGTGATGGTAGGCAAGTCCCTCGCGTCACCTGGGGGGAAAGATGCAATAACTGCACAAAGGAAGTCAATGAAATTGAGCAGAGGCTTGGAACAAACCTCCTCATGTCCATTTACTTTCAGGAACTGTTCCAAGTCGTTCTGCAGAGCTCTGGTCATCCGCAGATTCCTCGGGGGTGCCCAGCCGGTTCGGGTCCACCTCCGGCAGCTCTAGATCCAACCCCTGGCCTTGGCCGATGGCAGCCCGGCCACTGGACCGTCACATATCAATCGAGTTGTTTATCTTATTGTCGGCCTGTTTTGGAAACACTCTCCTAGACTCCTGTGTGACTCATAGGTTAAGGAGTGTGAGTAATTCCTCTGGAACTCGCTTGGAACAGGAGGGAACCCTTCCCATTTGATTTCCGGTCCTAAAAAAAGACAAGATAGTTCACACAGGAGGCTAATTAGTTTTCCTAGTCGGCAGTTAGGGTGGCCTACCCTGCTTGGAGAATTGCCTTTTGTGCTGTAGGGTTTAGAAATTCGAACACCTCCAGTTTTTATTCAGAATTATGAAGTAGGGTATCGTTTTGTGGTGATTTAGTTTTGCTGCTGAAACCATCATTTATGTTACAGAGGAAGCCCAGAGGATGTCTCTTAAGGAGGCATGAAGGTTAGGAGAAATGAGCAACTGGATTTTTCTTTTCTTCTTTGGCTGCTGGTGGACGAAGGCCACCTGTCCTTGTCCTCTTCCTGCTGTTCTTGGCCGGCCTTCTGAGCTGCCGTGAGCACTGGCTGCCACCTTCACCCCGATGGGTGTGGCTCCCTTTGCAGCCAGAACAGTGTGGTGTTCACTTCCTGGAGCAGAAATGGTAAGAAAGTGGCTCCATCTCCCCGTTTCTAAACTAGTTTTGGAGAGAACCAGGCCATTCCTAGGATTTGGGGAACCCGGCTTTTCAGCAGGGCCGGCACGAAGGACTCCTGCACTGCTAACTAAGCATGGCAAAAGGAGGAAAGGGAAACTGACCGAAGCCCGACGGCGTTTATTTGAAAATAGTCCCTTTGTCCTCTTTGTCTTGGCAGCTCTGTGACATTGGGCAAGTCATTAACTTCTCTCTTCTTACCTGTGAAATAAAGACAGTAACACCGCCCGGCATAAGGGTGTTGATCGCTGAACCACAGATGTTAATACTTACAAGGTGTGCACATAGTCACACTCACTGAACCCACGGTTACTGTTGTGTTGTTGATGTTGCCTGTTGGCAATGCCCAAGACCCTCTCTCAGAGACTGCTGCAGAATGGAACTCTCACCCTTTGGACCGGCAGGAAGAGTATCGGTCCAAAGTGAGAAGACTTTCTACCAGGAAGACATTGGAACATAAAGATGAATCCACAGGTTTCCACACTTTCCAATCTTTTCCCCAGAAATAGCTGCCAAGATCACTGTCTACGCCATACTTCCTATGAAGCGCAGGTTGGATTAGGCCTTTCCCCACTTGAATTCCCCCAAGGCTTCCGAAGCATTTAGCACAGAGTCCTCTCTCCTGGCTCCTCCTGACCAGGTCCTGCCCACTTCCGGCCTGGCCCCTTCAGTTCCCCACCAGGTCATTAGGTTCTGACCTCCCACAAGGCCCCGAGTAGGCAGCCCACCCTCATACCACCCTCCCACATCCACTGCTCATCCTGGGCCTCAGCTTACCATCATCTCCTCAGAGAGACCTTCCCTGGAGAGCCCGGCCATTACTCTCCACACAGCCTCCTGGGTATTTCGCTCTACTCGACATAAGTGATGACTAGGTGAAGAGCTTACTCATGGCTATTTCTCTCTTACTAGGTTGTGGGCTTTGGGAAGGCAAAGCGTGCACTGGGCTGGCACTTAGTAAGTGCTCAGTGAACATCTCATAGTAAGTAGGTGGTGGTAGATCTGTGGAACGACGAAGAGGAAGGGAAGAAGGTGAGGGTGGAGGAAAGACAGGTGAGGGAAAAGGGAAGGAGGGAGAGTGGAAGGAAGGATGGATTCAAAGTCAGTGAATGAGAAGCACATTCAGGCAGACAGCATGAGGTCACGGCCAATGAAGCCTAAGAAGGGCTTCCAAAGACCAGACTGGCAGTGGTGTAAAATGCCTGAGGACATGTAGCTGGTGGGTGGCTGAGACCTCTTAGCACAGTCCTGACAATTAAAATCAGTGAACCAGTATGCAAAAGTGATGGCAATGATGACAGAACTGTGGGGTGAGAGAGTTCACCCTTCCATTTGCCAGGCTCCCGGGCTGGTGGCGCTCCTCAGAGAGTGAGCGCTATGGAGCAGGAGGGCTCTGGGTTTGTCCACAGGTCGGAGACTCCAGGAACAACCCCTCTCCAAGCCTGGAACAGCAACACCTGCACCCAGCTCACTGTGAGACATCTGGAAGTCTCTGACCAGCATCCGACACACAGTCAGTCGGTGCTTAAGAAGTGTTCTTTCTCTTTCGTGCCCTCACTTTCGGGACAGAAATTTAGCAGAAATTTAGCAGAAATTTAGACATGAGCAGCAGCAGAAGCCCCTGGAAATCTCTTTTAAAACAGGCGGCCAAGCACCCTCCCAGCGTTTCTGACTGTAAATCTGGAGGGGAGGCTAGGAATTTGTATTTCTGAGTTCCCATGTTCTCCTGGCTCCAGGGCCACACTTTGCAAACCACCGGAAGTGCCCATCAGAGGGGAGGGGATGGAGGGACAAGGGATCTGAAGGTGTATGAGCCCAACTTCCAGATTGCTGGGGCCCTGGTGTCTTGGAGCCCACTCCATCTCGTCTCCCTGTCCTTCAAGTCACCTTCCAAATCGAAGCCGTTTTTGATGACTTTCCTCACATCCCTAGGCAGACGTTGGCCATTCCTTACTCCCTGGATACCTAATGCATCTCTCTGTTATAATAACGATCTTCCTGGACTCTGAATTCGCTTGTTGACCTACATTCCTCACTAGACTCTGAATCTGCTTATTGATTTATATTCCCCACTGCACGATGGATGCTTCGATCGGTGGGACTGTGTCATCCCTCTCAGGATCTCATTTAAGACTTAAATGTTTATTGACTGCCAGACTGACTGATTAGATAAATGGAAGTGTTTAATGAGTATTAAAATATGTGGCGGCAGGAAGAGCGAACAAAATTGCTACTCTGTGTATTCACTGAGAACTGGGGGTGAGTGTTTTCTTGTCTGACAAAGATACACTCAGCTCTCTGCTCTATGTTAGCCAGGTAATAATCTGAGTTAAATTACTCCATCATTCTGAACCTCCTTCTCGTTGTTAGTAAAATAAGGACAATAATTTCTTTGTAGGTGTAAGGATTAAATGAAATAGTAAGTACAAAAGAGTGCTTGGTACCTAGAAAATATTAAATAAACTTCAATGTTTGATGAAATAAAGCAAAATGATTTATTCACTTTCTCATTGCTAAGGATTGAGCTCAGGGACTTTCCTATGCGAGACAAGTATTATATCGCTGAGCTACATGTCCATTCTGGTGCTGGGGACCAGACTCAGGGCCTTGTGTTTGCAAAGCAAGCACTCTAACCACTGAGCTAAATCCCCTACATGCCCATTCTGAGAATTGGAAATTGACTGGGCTTGGTAAAAATAACTCTGTCAATGAAAGCTATTTGTAATGCTTGCTTAATATTTATGTCCCATAAATACTATTTTGCTGCTCACTTAACACATGTCAAATTAACTTCAGTCATTATTCTCCCAATGCTAATCTCTGTGTTGTTCTGAAGCCATTTGAATTGGTGTTTGGGATGTCATCATTTAACTTTTAAAAACTCTTATTCCAGGGGATTGGGGATTTAGCTCAGGGGTAGAGCGCTTGCCTAGCAAACACGAGGCCCTGCGTTCGATCCTCAGCGCCACTACCTCCCCCCAAAAACAAATGCTTATTCCAGGAAATGAGAAGGATTTCAGAATGAAGGATTTCAGAATGAGTAACACAAGGCACAGACACAGACAACTTTCTGTGAGAAGTGTGCCCCAAAAGATAATGTGTAAGAGAGAAAGATAACAGTGACGCTCTGTTAACAATGCATCTATAAAAACTAAATGTCACCCCAGCTACTTGGGGAGCGGAGGCAGCTTCAAACCTTGCCTGGTCATTTAGGGAGATCTTGTTCCAAAGTACAAAACATAAGAGCTCATCAGTCCCTGAGCTGAATCCAAGCACTACAATGAATAGTGTTTCCATTGATGTTAGTGACAGTTATTAGATTTGAAATGATTTTAATGCAAAGTACTAGGAATTCTTAAATCTAGAGCCCTGCACGTTTTTCTCTATATTATGTGAAAGGAATATTCAAATGCAATTCTAGTGCATTTTAATATTTCACTCCATGGGTAATTCCTTTACCAGTAGATTCCCAAGTATGTTCTCTTAAAGAGTACTTAAAATATCTCGTCTTAAAATTGAAACTGTTTTAAAGGATGGATATTTTTAAATGGGTGACATTCTCATGAGAGGAAGAACACTGTTAATAAGTCAAAATCTAATGACCCAGGCAGGACAGAGCAAGCAGGACTCGGCCATTGCTGAATCGCTCTCAAAAACAGGCATGCACAGGAAATGGAAACAGTGTATTTCGAAGCACAGCAAAATATTCATTAATGCCCGACGTGGAAGTCACACTTCTGCCTCAAATTTGCTGAACTAGAAAGAAAAAACAAACGCGAGCACTTTGGGGTCTTCATCTGCTCAAAGCAATCTGAGTGATATTTCTCCGGGGCTCTGACTGCTTGCAGTCAGGCAGCTTCTCTCTCCAGATCCGTCCTCAAGATCAGCCTTTGTGTGCGCTCTGCCCACTGTGCTCATGTGTGCATCAAGCACCATTCCACAAAGAGACTCGGAGGACACTTTTCAGGGGGAAAGAAAAAAAAAGCCTTCTGCATTGCAATTAATGGTCTCTTACTGCTTGCTTTGCACAGGATAATTGCAAGCATGAAACATGGTTAGCCTAATTAAGAAAAAAATTAAAATGTTAAAGTTTGATTGTTGGGATTGCTTTTGTTTTTCTATTCTTCTGGTTCTTGTTTTTGCTTTAGAGAAAATGCATTCTTCCAGCTCATCCAACCTGAGAGACCCTTTCCTTCCTTGCAGAAAAGTCAATGTGGTACCTAATATTTTAGAACTGGATCCTATTTTCTAATCTTGAATCTTGATTAATCCATAACTGTCAAATGGAATGAAAGAATCGTTTATAAAATGAACCTTTGGAAGTTTGAAAACACTTTCTTTTTTTTTTTTTTTTTGTGGTGCCGGGGATCGAACTCAGGCCCTTGTGCTTGCAAGGCAAGCACTCTATCACTGAGCTAAATCCCCAGCCCCTGAAAACACTTTCTAATGGGGGAAAAAAGTTATTTTCAATCACCACATTTTCACACTAACACAAATCTAGTTAACCCATGTTGTAGGCTGAAGGACAGGAGGAATAAAAAGCACTGTATTTTTGTTCCTACTAATGAAAGGTATTTATAGGTAGCACTCTCAAAGATGGAAAAAGCATAAAACACTAGACCCCCAAACACCTAAGACCTGAGTTGAATCTTGCCTCAGCTTTGTGATGTTGGGCAAATACCTTTACTTCCCTGAGCCTCAGTGGCTTCATCCGCAACATGGGGATGATGCTTGCGCCACAGGGGTGATGCTTTGAGGACAACACATGGATTGATGAGTCCACCCTGGGACCATACATGTATGACCATCCCACTGGGCAGTTTGTACCACCCAGTGGAACTGTCCCATGCCACCTGATGGGACAGTCGTGCACATACCACCGTGGTT
Source organism: Hystrix cristata (assembly GCA_004026905.1). Classification (NCBI taxonomy): domain Eukaryota; kingdom Metazoa; phylum Chordata; class Mammalia; order Rodentia; family Hystricidae; genus Hystrix; species Hystrix cristata. Next base: position 193,270 of record PVJO010000788.1, on the reverse strand, counting down.
CAAGCTGGTGGGAAAGTGCTAAAAGCCAACTTAGGCTGGATTCTGGCTCTCTCATTTACCTGCTGAGACTTGGGGAAGTCATTTACCTTCTCTGTGCATCTATTTCCTCATCTATAAAATGAGAATATGAAACTTGTTCTAGAGCTGTGTCAATTCCATTGGGTCGACTCGACGTGTACGCTTGTCATACGGTAAACACCATAAAAGGGTTTATTATTTTTGTTACTACTATTATTAGGTAGCTTAGTTACTTTTCTTGTTGCTGAGACAAAATACTCAACACCTAAAGTTAGTGGAGGAAAGGTTTATTTGGCTCACAGTTTACAGAGATTTCAGGCCACAGTTGCTGGCTCCAAGGCGAGGTGGCTTGTCAGACGGGCATGGCTGAGGAGAAACGGTCCATGGCAAGGCAGGTAGGAAGCAGCAAGCAGTGAGCCCACCTTCTTTTCTTTATATTTCATTTATATTCCATTTAGGCTACAAGCCTATTGGTTGGTGCCCACACCGAGGGTGAGCTTTCTACTATCTACATCCAGAACTATGCTAAGCCAATTTTGTTATCAAACACCCAAGATCCAGCCACCTTCAAAAAGCCCCACCTTTGAGCTTATGAGGCTTTGGGGCAACATCTAGATACAAACAATAACACTAGGGATGTTTCATCTCTCTCTTTTTCAGGGAAGGGGATTGAATGAAAAGGGTCATGCTTGCGAGGCAAGTGCTCCACCGTTGAGCTACATGCCCCCCCCCAGTTCCCTTTCTTCTTTTTAAACAATAATAAATTATTCTAAATTTAAAAGTCAAATAGACAGACAGATAGTAGAGTTACTCACCTAGGAAATCTTTTCGATCCATGGTAATTTACCACTATCTATGGCAAAGAAATTCCATCCTCTAGCTTGTATAAGCGAAGACATGGAGCAGGAGGGAGGGTCCTGTCTAGCCAAAACCACAGCTTCAGACGAACCACTGATTTGGTTTAGAAAGAATGTCAAGCGTTACCTATTTTTCACCAGAAGGAAAACAAGCAACAAGTCTCTGCAGACAGACATAGAAAGTATTGTTTTGAGGAACTGGAAAGGAGATCTGGGACATGCTTGGGCAAGATTATTATTCTACTGCCTTTTAATTACAATTACCATACTAAAAATAGTTGCATTGTATTTCATTCACTTATCATTGTTCAGTGGCCCCATTTGTGGAATATGAAAATATATGATGCCTTGCAAATGAAGACAGCTGGATGCTTCAAACCCTGTCTGAGGTCTGAAACAGAGTGAGAGCCTTCTGTATTCTTTTTCTTGGTACAAAGAAATTACTGTTTGTCAGCTATCTCTTTAATTCCTAGAATTAAGCAGGAGACTGGAGAAGACATTTTATTTTAATAGTGAGGTTGCCAATTATTTTAGCACCATCTACTTGGAAAGGTTAACTCCCAAGCACTGTAAAGAACAAGGGAGTTATGGTCAACCTTCCAGGATGTCATTTGACCACCTGTGTTTGTTAGTGGGAAAGAGCAGAGGTGGAAACGAGGGGGGACTACATGAGGAGAGCTGGTACACCCCCGCTCTCTAAAACCTGCTGACCTTGGGAACGGTGAAGTCACCAAGACCGGGGCCTCCGGGGAGAAATATATTTTCCTCATTTGTACCTGGACAGGGCCTTTCCATCCTGAAATGACCTGTGAGGGTATGGAGCGTGCTGTGACAGTGCAGGGGGTGCCCACTCCAGATATTCATGCATGGCAGGGAGATTTCCCCAGAGCAGAGCTTCAAGCCGGGGATCACTAAAAAAAATAGCAATAAGGTTAAACACCATGAACTGGAAGTTATTTCAGATTTTATCTTTTTAAAATCTTTTTATTAGTACATGCTTGCAGCACACGATGACTACACTCATCATGGGGAGTTGGTACGTGTACATGACATGTGTTAATTCTTTTTACTTCCCTTCCCCTCTTCTTGTCCCCTCTCTCCCCAACTCTTGGTCCAATTTACAGTGCAGCTCTTGGTATTTTTCAGTCAGTGTATCGAGATACGAAGGGGCTCCGAGGCCTAACAGCGGATCATCCTGGAATTTTCCAGGGATCGCAGCCTAACCAGGGGAAGTCATCGTGAGGGCTGTCCAATCCGAGGGCGGATAGCTGGTGACTTCAAGAAGAGAAAACCAGAAAAACATGAGTTGGTGCCAGAAAACACACCAAGTGTTCCGGGACAGTTGTCTCTCTTGGTTTCCTCTTAAAATTATTTTTTTATTATTATAAACAGCGTTGCAAAAAGTTTATCCCATGACCTCTTCAATAGAATGCAATCCTTGAGATTTCTTTAGGGATGCTCATAACTTTGTTCATAGGTATGTATCTTATTTACAAGATGTTAGTCACTCTGAATGTGACGGGGGTCTTATTTTTCATATAACGTTATTTTCTTTGATTTTTTGCTATGTATTTATGGTCTAACTCCATTCTCAACATCTTTTTTTCTGGGTGTCCATTCTCAACATCTTAAAAGATGCCATAAAAGAGAAGAAAACTTAAAAATAAAATAAAATTGAAAAAATAAAAGAGGGCATAATATTTTATCTAGTTGACATGTGATTTTCTCAAAGGAGAATTAACGTGCTCTTCTTTATTATTTAACTCTCTGACTCCCCTCCAAAAACATGAAAGATAGAAAGAAAGAATAAGAGAAGGAAAAGAAAGAAAGAAGAAGGAAGGAAGGCCAGCATTAAAAACACCATAACTAAAGATAAAGTTTGTTTCTTTTTAGACCATATGGGATATCTTATTTGAACATACTGTCAACTCAGTATTGAGCAATTAAACATAAAAAGTTTGATAGTGGCAACTTTAAAATTTAGCTAACTAATTATAGAATTGATGCAACAAATTAAAGAAAACACTAAGGAAAATTTATTTATTCTTTTGTCTCCTGGCTATTCAGAAAACCAAAATAGCCAATTGTGCCACTCTAGACTCCAGGATTCTAGGCTGCATGGTGCCATTCTGCAGTCTAGAATCCTCCCTCTCCCCTTTCTCCCTAGGGATTGAACCCAGGACCTCTGGTGTGCTGGGCAAGCACTCTACCACTGAGCTTCTTCCTCAGTCCTTCCTATTTTTCAGTTTGAAAAGGTCTTACCAAGTTGCCCAAGCTGGCCTCAAATGTACAATCCTTCTGCCTCAGCCTTCTAAGTAGCTGGGATTGCATGCGTATACCACCACACTTGACAGCATTTATTCTCTAATTCAACTAAAATTTATTGCACATCTACTATATGATAGAGACCCTTCTAAAATATACCCTTTCCCTTACAGACCTTTTTGCCAAAAGCACACAATAAATAAATGGAACCGTAATCAAAAGTCAGGTAGTTGTAAATGGTATAAGGAAAACTCAAGGGTACGCAGACTTTGGAAAATGATGGGGCGGGATGAAATGGGGAGGCTGCTACTTTAAATTGCAAACTCACAGAGTTTTCTCCTATGAACAGACAATGGACGTGAGTGCTGGAATCCTTCGTGCGTTTCCGGAAGAAGATCTCTTGTGTTGTCCATGCAAGAAGTGCAGTTCACTTTACATCTCTACAATGTTCTTTATTCATTCATTCAAACAATATTTATTTCTGTGGATGTGCTATTACTGTGATGGCTATGGGAGATATAAGAGTGACCCGAAGAGGCGTGAGAGGTTCCTGCCTTCCAGACTGTAAGGGAAGACGAGAAATCCCAAGTGTGACAGTGTTTTGAAGGAAGCAGAGGGTGCTGCTGTGGCAGATTTTTATGGCTGGGAGATCAGGGAAGGCTTTCCTGAGGAACTGACCTTTGGGCAGGCAGTAGGTGTGAGCAGATCAGTGCGGGCAAAGACACTGGGAGGGAGGGAAATTCACAGGCCAGGCAGCATGCACCCTTGTTTTTGCTGATGACTTTAAACTTTGTCACCCATCCAGTCTACTAAGGACGGAGAAGTACCCTTTGATACATTTCTTTGTTTTTGTTTTTGTTTTTTCAAGACAGGGTCTCGCTATGTAGTTCAGGCTGGCCTTGAACTCACTATGTAGCCCAGGCTGGCGTTCAACTCATTATGTAGCCCACACTGGCTTCAAACTTGTGGCAATCTTCCTGCCTCAGCCTCCCAAGTGCTGGGATTACAGGTGTGTGCCACTCCTGGCTTGGTCACATTTCTCTGCCTCTCTCTGGCAGAGGCATGAATTAATGATTCAGCCACACATAATAAAGAAAAATGCACAGCACGAGGGTTAATATTAATATTATAACCAAAACAAAATTATTCTATTCATACTCAAGATTCAGGTATCTTTGTTTGTAGTAAGTTTTATTGCCAATCGTTCTTTTTGATACCCAGAATGCCCTTTGAAACACAGAACTGAGATCATAAATTTCTCAAAAGCCACTTACCAAACTGGTCTTTGATAGTTCTTTCTGGTTTTATATTTAATTCAAATGCATATACATTTTTGTGTTTTTATTCTTGTATTTTTACTTTTGTTGGTACGTTTGCAGTATGTAATGATTCATTCCTCATGGAAAGTTGGTACATGTACACAACACACCTTAATTCTCTTTTCATACCTCCCCCAATCTCTTGGTTCCCTTCCCTGTTGCAAAAGATCTATCTCCCTATTTCCTCTTATCTATCTTTTGTTTTGCTTTTTATTTATATTTTGAGTTTCTCATATTAGACACCATGTGTTAGTTAAGCTGTGTGTCTGATTTATTTCACTTAACTTTATGGTCTAAATTTTTGTGTTTTTAAAATATAATTTATAGCAGAGAAAGAAATGGCAGCAGGAGGAGAAACTATTACAATATCCAAGACAAAAATATGTACATTTTATTTTCTGTCTATACCAACCAGTTCTTTGAAACCCGGTATGGTAATGATGAAGTGTAGGCAAGCTGTGGGCCATGCTCATCAATCTACAGGGCCCTGAAGTTCAAATCCCAAAGGATGTTCTTTTCAAAACAATTTATATTAGAGAAAAAATTAGAAATAATGTCAGTGTTTTCACCCGCAGGATTTTTGATAATGACTTATGGTTCCTCCACACAAAAGCGTATGTTACAGGCGTTGGACGCCATGTTGTAGAAAAAGGCTTAATGGCCCTGGAGAATGTTCATAATAGGTTAACTTTTGAAAAGAAGGATATTAAGTGAAACTTCAGCGTAATAAAAAGTCAAGATATAATTACAAAGGAAACGGCATGAATATGCATCAATATTTTAACAGAGGATATATTCGCATAGTAGAATTATACATTATTTTTATTTTCTTTGTGTTTTCTGATTTTTTTGACCACAAGTACTGTTTTATAATCTGAAAAAAGTAATTGATGGTCTTTTGAAAAAGGCAATTGATATTCTTGGTTCGCTTTTTTTTTTTAATTGCAAAGAGAAAGCAAAGATTTAAACAGCAGTTATGAGTCTCACATATCTGTGTTTAAGATGGAAGCGTTCCCTAGGTAAGTACTGAATCAGTGGCTTTTATGTAAGTCAAGTAAAAGACCCAGAGTTTGCCACAAAAAAATTCAAACAGGCTTTGTTGCTTGGTATAGCACATGGGGCTAATTGACTTTAATCTTAAAAATGCCAGAAAGAGAGAGATGGTGAAGTAAGACACTTTAAATGGAGAAACTCTTTATAAGGAGTAAGACATCATTTGCCTCTCAAACTTGTGTCTCGACATTGCTGCCCACTGACAACCTTCTGACCGGGGTGTGCACAGTGCGCTCCAGGAGACTGTTTTGTGTTGTGTGGGCCAGCACACTTGTCAGCACTTCATTTTGTTTATATTGTATGTGTGTGAAATCTGCTATCATTTTTATGTTACAGTTAAGAAGGTTTTCAAGTTTGTAAAAAAAAAAATTGTTCATGTTTTCTTCCATTTTTTTCACTGAAATCCTAAATTTCTGTGAGTTGTATTTCACTGTAAGGATAAGGTAGGTACATAGAACTTTCACATGCTTCCATACGGCTACCCAATTGTTTCACTAGCATTAACTGAAAAATCTATGTCTTTCCCCAATAATTTAAAATTTACATTATATTAAATTTTCATATATTTTGGGTCTGTTTCTGAATGTCGGGCATTTTCATCTACTTAGTAGTCTCTTTCTATACTAATATAGGATTATTTTAATTATCAATATTTTATATTTTGCTTTGATAATGTGTTAGGTCAAATTCCCCCAGTCTATTCCTTCTTTTTCAAAAGCATATTGTAATTCTGTTTGAGTTACTGCATTTCTTAAATGGAATGACTCAATACTTCACTTTGTTGTACTAATTAGGACAGATTCTTCTCCTTTGACTTTCTCCAGGAATAGAATTTTAGTGCTGCTCATTCTAGTGACACAGGACAACATTTTTTTTTTTTTAAGGCAGTATCTCTCTGTTCTACGAAACCGATATGGCCACGGGTGCTTTCACCCCCCCAGCCAGATGGAAAAGCCTCTTTGGCATTGCACACCAAGGGCGTTTCCATAGTGTGGTGGCTGTCACATTTGCCTGACACATTGGAGCACCAAGATCTCTGGAATCCTGGCCAAGTCGGCAAGCAAGATCCAGTCTAAAGCCTAATCACACAGTGCAGGACACGTTGCAAATGAGGCATTACTATTCTCCCATTCGGAGCTGGTATGGCCATCCCATTCTTAAAAAGAGGCAAAGAAGCCCTCTTAAAAAGTGTCCACAGGAGCAATCAACCCTGGTTAACTCATTAATGCCTGTTTTAAAAAATAGTCACATACTGGCACACCCACATGTCCACCTAGCTTCAAAAAAAGCAAACCGTTATTACATAGAAATCATTTTCGATCAAGTCAGTGGGTAAGAGAGAGCCAATTCTTATTCTGATGTCCTCTTAAATAACAAATGTCTTCAAAAAGTGATCTCTGCTTTCTAGTACCACACCGTCTTCACTCAGTTCTGCCTGATTTCCCCAGTAGCAGGTGGCAGATCTGGCTCCAAAAGCAGTTTTAGTAAAACAGCTTTCCTATGGTCACACCTCTTTGTTTCCCTAACTAAAACCTTTTCCTCAAATGTAGCATTCTTTTATCTTGTTTCTAAACCTAAAACTTTCTAAATCTGGCCTTTTCAGTTTTTGTTGTTGTTGTTCTCCTTCTTTCGCTCTTATGACCTTATTTCTCCTTTCATCTCCTTTGGCTCCTGTGGGGAGCCTGCCTCTGCCCGTGCCCCACTTGGAGATGGTCTGTCTGACCCTTTCCTGCTCTGCCCTCACACACACACACACACACACACACACACACACACAGAAGCGCGCGCGTGCACATGCGCGCACGCACACACACTCTGTGCCTTTAGTGATCAAAGACACTGATGAAGGGCCTGTGTACAACAGGGTGGAGTATGACAGGCTAGAGAGAAAGAAAGTCATAAGCTAGACAGACAGACAGAAACTGAGTCCAGAGGCCTCAGGACCCGAGAGAGGGGAGGAGATAGGAACCATATTCGTGTGATGACACCCTCATGAGGACCTGCTGTTCTTCTTACTACAGGGTTCCCAGGGATACCTTTGTCTCCTCCCTACAGGTCTTCCTCTGAGGTAGGAGATTAGGGTCATGGCAGGCTGGCTGGAAAACAGGATGTGTGTGACCTGTTAATTACGAAGATCTGGACTAGAGGCTGGGAATAGGATATACCTATGTACCCGGTCTAGAACAGATTCAACTTGTCAGTTATAGCCAGGACATGTGGGCAGGGCAACTTCCAAGGGATCAGATCTGGAAGGATGTAAAACATAGCAACCCTTGACTTCCTGGTTGCTGCAATCTTGTTCTGCTATGTTCTTATTTCTGCAGTGGCCCATCCTGCTTGTGGGATGTATTTATTGCTTCTTGTTCATCTTTCTTCATTCACTCTTTTCTTCACCTTTTCCCTTTTTTCTTTCTTTCTTTTTTTTTTTTTTTTGGCTAAATAAAAGTTGTGTTTAACTGTTCCTTGGTTGTCCCTGACAATTCTTTGGACAGGACAAAAGAGCCTGGAAACTTCAGACACTGTGGAGTCCAGCAACACCCCTTTTGACTTAAATTAGTTGAGGCTTTTGTTTCCTGTACCCCCACGTGTGAGATAACACTGTATCCCTGAGACGTGGTCCTGCATATTCTCCTTTTCTACTACATAAAACCTCACATGAGTGGAGATTTTATTTTTTTAATACTATCATCTGTAAATTGATGACTTCTTAATCTATGCAGTATCTCTAAAATATAAAGTTTCTCTGTTTTGCCAAAGGAATTGTGAAGAAGGAATCTAGCAAAGTAATTAAGAGTGTGACCTTTGGGAATCAGATTGTCTGAAGAGCCCAAGATGTCAGGTCCATTCTGTGCATCTGTAAAATGGGACCTTAACCCCAGAAGTGGCTACAATGGCGGGGCAGGGCGGGGGGGGGGGGCGCCTTCAGTGAGGAAATGCATACAAAGCTCTTAGAACAGTGCTGAACACATTGTAAAATTGCAGTAAATGTTGTTACTACACAGTCCTTTTTGGTTTTCCACTTCAGGATTCCCCATCAAAACAGAGCACAATTGCCCAGCTTCTTGAACTGGTCACTGGCTGCTCCATTCACTTGAAAGACCTGGAATTGACTCTGGGTGCTTGACTTCCAAGGCTGTGCTTATTCCATTAGACCAGTAATTCCCATAGTTGATTGCAGGTCAGATCTCAAAAATATTGAATCAGAATCTTCCAGATTGGGGTTCAGAAGTCTGTGTTTTAAAAAAATGTTTCCCAGGTAATTCTAGAGGAACTGCCCATTGAATCACAGGGAATTGCAGATTGTACTGGTTTATCCTCACTAATGTCACTTGTAGAATTGAAGCAAAAAATATCATAGAACTTCATAGAATTGTTAATAATGATATCTAATATATGTTGAAACTTCACTGTATGCCAAGTGCTGTATTAAGGGCTATTATCTCATTTAATTCTCACAACAACCCACTAAAGTAGATATTACATTATCCTCATTTTAGAAACAAGGAAACCGAAGTAGGAAGAAGTTAAGAAATTTGATGAAAGTGATCCAACTAGCAAGAACTGAAAGCAAGCATGAGAACTTCTGGGGTTAAGGTGAGAATTATACTAAATGTATTTCAAGCAGGTGCTCAATACATATTTAATTTTCCCTTACTTATGTTCATACAATTTTATTGATGCTTAGGGATTTTTAGAATGAGAACAATACAGTGAGTTTAGCAGTGCTTGGAGAACTGACAATTCAGTGTTCTGGAAAGTGGGTGCCAGTAGATGAAGGTGTTTGGGATCTCCAACAGTGTAACAAAGTATAACTACAAGAGGGAGGACTGCGCATGTGACCAGAGATAGTTTCCTGGGCACCAAGGGTAGGAAAAGGCAGAGTGCTAACTACTGCAAGAGGAAAACCAAGGTATAGAAATTGCCTCCCCTCAGAGAAGCAGAGTCCCGAAAGACATCTCTTCAACCCCTCCGCCCCCCACATGGTCATCCAGTTCTTGCGTGGACACTGTTTATGACAAGAAATCCAACTTCTCAAGGCAGAGGAGGCAGTGGTTGCTAGAAAATTCTTTGTATTGATTCATTCTAGACTTTCCTCCCACTGGTCCCCCTTCCATCCCTTAGACCCTGGAAAATAAATCTGATCTCTCATCTATTTGACAGCTCTTCAAATACACAATGACAGTTACCTTGTACCCTCTAGGGCAAAACCTTCTGCTTCCTTTAATCTTTCCTCATATGACATAGTTTCTAGCCTCTGTACATCCTGTTTCCTCTCCTAGGGCAGGTAGATAATTTCTCTTTGCCAAGTCTTAATTGCAGCACAACAACACACATCTTGCTTTATATCAGGCTTCTATCAATGCAGCCAGAGACGGCTTTCCTTTATTTTGGCAGCCACAGTTCCCTGTGGGCTCGGATTGACTTGCGTTTCTCTTACAACCCTCTACCTGCTCTGAGGAAGACACCCGTGCTCCTGACCTGCCTTGGGACAGCTAGTCTCCCAGGGTGGGACCCTACGCTTACTCCCCTTAGAGGCAGCTCATCACTCCATGCTGGAGTTGATTGATGTTAAGTAATGGTGGATCTCTTCCTCTCTGGGCTTTGTGTCACTGGGAGACGTGATGCAAATTTTGTGGCTTTTCATTCAGGAGGCTGAAGAAAGTCCTGAGCTCTGGGCCTGGACAGAGCCTTGGTTCACCCTGAGGGCACCTGGTGTGGTATGGAGGCTTCCGGGGCGGGGGGGGCGGGTAAGCTCTGGTTTGAAACATGACTCTGCCACCCACCTACTGTGTGACTTGTGTCAGCTAAGTTTCAGATCTGTAAAATGGGATTGCAGCTTCCTCGCAGGATGGTTGGTGAGGATTATGGAAGAAAACACAGGCAAAGCATTTAGTATAGCGCCTGGCGCAGAATTAACGCTGCCCGAAGGATCCCTCCACTCTTCCAGCCCATAAGGACTCATTAATCAGCATCTTTAGGTAATGGTTATTTGGCCGGTTATTAGCGCAATTAATTATACCGGCGTCCAGCCTGTCCACACTCTCTCTTCAAGTGCCTTGCTTACATAGTCTCACTTACATAGAGAGGTCTTCTCACGACGTGGAGCAGAGACAAAGTAACAGCAGTAAGAGTCTGTCCGCATGGTAAACTAAGGAAAAACAGAAAGCTACCGAGAAGTTGGGTGACCTAGGGAAGAGTTTGCATTCAGTGCACAGCACGCAGCAGACAGACGCTGTGTGCCTCGGGGTGACCTGGGCGCGGGCAGTGGTTTTACGACAATTAAAACTCAAGGTCTCTGTTCCAGGAACTTCCAGGGCTAGAAACCTAGAGTCTCGGGGCCAGTCGGGGTCACAGAATTGGGTGAAGTGGTTTAATTCCATCTGTCCGCGTTATCCAGCCAAGAAACACTTTAAGGAGCGCTGACTAGGTGTGGCTCCCCTCCCCCCTAAAGTGCTGAAGGGAAGGGGAGGGGCGTGAATTTAAAAAAGAAGCCGCTGTCCTTTCCAAGGAGTTTAAATTTTAGAAGGGCCGGGAGTGCTTCGTACTAGAGGCCCTCTGCCAAGTGCTTGGGATGCAAAAATAAGATTCTCTGCGCTCTATCTAAGCCGCACATTACGGAATCTTTATTTTCTGTAACTCGTCCTCTCCGTCTCGCTCGCCGACAGCCTTGCGCAGTGCACAGCGCGGCCGCGGGACGGGGTCTGCCGCACCGCAGGCGGCCAGGACCCGGCTCCTAGAAGGGGACGCTTGGCGCTGGAGGTCACTCTTTGGATAAACAACTACAGCTCTACGGGACACTTGGAGGTCAGGGCGCGCGAAGAGAAGGCACGAGCGCTCGCGGTTCGCAGAGTGGCGACGCCTTCTGGAAACGCCGGGCGCGCGTCCTCCAGCCCGGACTCGGGGTTCTAGGAAGGCGCCGGCGCTCTGGGCTCCCGCCGTTCGGTTCCTAGATGGAGTCGGAGGGAGGGGAGGCAGGCTGCCCCGAGTGGAGCAGGGGAAGAGGACAGGTGAGCGCGGGGAGCAGGCGCCGGCCGCGACCCGGGGAAGAGGGGCGACCGGGTAGAGGGGAGAGCACGGCGCCCGCTACGCAGCGGCCACCGCGAGCGAGAGCCCTGAGGGGACAAGGAGGGGGCGGGGCGAGCACACCACAGACGCTCGCGGACTGGCCCGCTCCTCAGGGCGTGCGCTCTGGTGCGCCAAGGGATTGGTGGCGGGAAAGTAGCAGGTAACCCGGCCCCCGCCGCCTCGCCATTGGGCAGTGATTTCCCAAACAGGCACGCCATTGGCCAAGGCTTCGTCAAGCCGCGCGCGGATTGGTCGGAAGCGGCCGCCGAGACCGGCTCTCTTCGCTCGCTCCGATTGGCTGGCGGGAAGAGGCAGGTATCCGGGCTCCGCGGCTCCTCCATTGGTGGGCGGGGAAGGGGGGTTGGGCACAGCGATTGGTGGGCGGGGGGCCGGGCCTGGGCCGGCGGGGAGCGGATTGGTCGGAAAGTAGGTTAGTGGTGCGACATTTAGGGAAGGCAGAAAGTAGGTCAGGGACGGAGGTGCCTGTTTACCCGCGCCGGACTCACCGCCGCCGCCGCCGCGGGATCCGAGTGCGGGCGCGGGCGCGGGCGCTCCCGGCGAGCCTCGGTGAGTGTCGGGCCGACTGCGGCCCCGGCGCGGGCCCGACACCCTGTCAGCGCCCGTCAGCGCCCGGGCAGGCGCGGCGCCCTCGCCGCCGCCCCGGGGCGCAGCCCGGCCCGGGGACCCGGCCCGACGCGCCCGCCGCCGGCTTAAAGGGCCCGCGCCCCTCCCCGCCCCCACCGCCCGGGAGGCTGCGCCCCTTAAAGGCGCCGCGCCGCCGCCCCCATCCTCCTCGCGGGCGAGCGCTGCGGGCCTGGGCGGGCTGAGGCGGGGCGGGCGCGCGCTCGGCCCCGGGCCGGGGTCCGCAGAGAGCCCACCTCGCCCGGCGGCGTCGCTACCTGGCGGCGGGCGGGCGCCGCGGCGCCGTTTAAAGGGGCAGCTGTGCCCTCTGGGGCGGGACCGCGTGGCACCCAGGGGCCCATCCTTGGCTCCGTCCCCCAAGGGCGCCGGGAGCGATGCCGCCCCTGGCCCTACTTCCCTCCCGGGAGCCCGCAGTCGGTGGGGGCGGGGAGGGCGTCTCCGTGGGTCGTGGAGTCCGGGAGGCCCGCGCCCTCGGCCCTGTTGCCGGGGCTGGTGCTGCCCCGGGAATCCCCGGCCGATCCCAGCCCGCGAACTTCCGTCGGGCCTCGCTCCCGCGCTCTGGGCGGCCCGGGGTCCCTGAGGGTCTGCGAGCAGGTGGCGGCGGCGCGGGGACATCGCGGGGACGGCGCCCAGGTGCTCGCCACCGACGGCCCTGGAGCCCGGAGCCCTGCGCGGGCGCCGCGAGGCTGCTGCGGTTTTGACAGATGTCGGGGACGAAGATGTCCACTTGCCTTGCGATCGCAGGGCGTTGACAGCCGGGAGCTCCCGAGTGCTCCGAGGAGAGGTGGAGGAGGAAATGAAAGCGACTTTGGGGGGCGAATGTCGTCCACTCCAGGGGTAGCGCGAGCGTGCGGGCCCGCGGACCTAGACGGCGGGCAGGCGGGCGCGGGGAAGGAAGGGCTGCGCTGGACACGGGCGTCTGGCGTCAAGTTGGTGGCTGGCGAGGGACGCGGCTGACATCCCTTACCCCGTACCCCTGTTCCCAATTCCTGTCGCCCACCTCCATCCCGTCGTGGTCACTTAGCCTGGTTTTGCCACTTGGGAGTCCGCTGGTCCCCTTTCCCTTCTTAGACCGATACTCATCAGCAAGGAGTTAGCAGCCAAGTTTTCTCCTTCGGCTTCCAGAAATCAAATTTGGTGTTTTTGAAGAACCATTTTTGACAGTACCCGACTTTCCAGGATCTTCGTGTTTTTTTTTTTTTTATCCGTAAAAACTGTCCTTTATGAATCTCATTTCCCTTCATACTTGCTTGTGGTTTGTCCTTCTGACATCGGTTGCTGCCCTCCTTTTAATCTTTTTTTATATGCCAACTATTATTGTCATTCTTCTGGTCCCATTGATATCAAGATTTGTCAATTTGGGTTGGTGGTGTTTTTAATTAATGTACCGGTTGAATCATGAGCTTAAAATAATCATTGCTGTTCGTGAGCAGTTTTGAATAATCTCATGCTTGCTCTCTGTGCTTGCAAGACTTAAAAAAAAATCACTGCTGTTTAATTTGATTTCCATATCAATGAAATTCCAAAATATTTTTTAAAATATACAATTTAATCTTTCAGCTTATGCTTTGTTACTGAGTTCACTTTATGGATAAATCTTTCGAAACAGTTTGTGAACATATTTAGAAAGCTTGGAAATTTCCTGGGTAGGATTTGAAATTGCTCGTATGAGCTGCAGCTGGCTCAGTAGAGGCATTTTTGAGTCTGGCTGTAGATATAGCTAGTGAATAATAACCATAATGTTAAAAATAATATTAAATTTATGCCTTGCTCCAAACTACCATGTGAAATGGGAGACGAGCATTAAGCCAGGAGTTAGGAGGTGGACATCCAGGTTCCAGCCTGCACTGGAGCTCTGCTGGCTGTGCCAGTCAGAGCAAGTTCCTAACCCTTTCTGAGCTCTACTCGCCTCAGATGGAAAGTAAAACATTTGCATTAGGTGATGTCTGAGGTTCGTTCTGCTCTAAAGTTCTATAAATCTCTAACTATTTAATGCATTTGAATTCAGGCTGGCATTTACCTCTTGAACCTACAGAACATCTGAGCTTGAAGTCCTATTTTCATAAGAAAGTTAAGCAGATCAGCAGATGGTATTTTAAAAGATCCATTTCAAATGATTTATAAAATGATGACTACTCACAAGTTTGTCTGCTATTTGCAGAAGAGGCTTGCATGCCATGGGGCAGGAAAAGGAAGTGGCTGCGCTTTCAGATCTGTCCCTTTATACCCCGACAGTCTCAGTGGGGATTACATGCTAAAGATGGACAAGCACTGTGGGAAGGTGGCTATATTAACAAAAGTGCATAAGAATGTGTTAAAAAAAAAGTTGCATTTCTTTTTGGTTTAAGCATTGCCTTCCATCTGTGAGCTTTCTTGTATTTGTAATTCCATCATCACCTCACTGTGGTAGGAAAAAGTCAACATTAAGGAGTTTCTGTCCCTGACAATGTTACAGTTTATGAGTAGTGATTTTAGTTAGTACCATGCTAACGAAAATAGGTACTTATCGGGAAATAAAACATCCTTTCTAGACCTGAGGTTCAGTAGGAGCTCGGGGACACAAGGCATGTCACCCTTTGGTCTTTTCTTTCCTTGTTGCCACATTAACACAAGACTGAGACTTATCTCAAATACCTGTCTTTTCTGTCTTACAAAACAAGACCTGCTCTGACTTAAGTGCCCTGAGCATTTTTTTTTCTGTTCAAAACATCCTGTCTCTTTTCCCACTGTCCCATCCTGTCCTCCCAGTTCAGAGAAGGGAGGGAGACCCCTCCTCTGTTTCCTCTTACTGAGCTCTCATGGTGGGCAAGAACTTGGGCTCTAGTGGCAGAAAGACCTGGGACTTGAGTTCAGCTGTGTGGCCTTGGACAAGTGCCTGACTCTTGTGGCCTCAGGCTCCACCTCACTGGAGTCTTGACAGCTGGCCTCTGGGAATCTATGAGAATTAAGGGAGACGATGCGTGTAAAGTGCCCAGCACACAGGAAGCCCTTCCTTGGTGCCCGCTGCCACTCCCTCCCTCCTCTGCCAGGGTCCTGTCATCACAATATCCTTTGAGTTATTTGTCCTCAGCCTCTGCACCAATCACAAAAAAATCTTTGTCTTGATCTAGAAGAGAAAGGACGGAAGAGGAAGAAGCAGACCTGCTGTGAGCCTGTGGTGTGCCAGGGCATTGACCTGTATGTGCGTGGGTACCTGAGTCTGTAGGTCTGTTCCTCCCTTCCTCCTGCCTCCTGTGCTGTGAACAGTCTCCTCCTCTCATTTCCTGGTGCATCCTTAGCACCTGCCCTCTGGTTTCTCTCCTTGCCATTCTTCTTTATACTTCTTCTGAAATTTTTCTTCAGACACTTTAAATCTTGAATTCCAGCAGCCTGTTCTCACTCCTAAGTTGTTCTTAGCCCATTTGCAGCTTTTATTTCTCCTATCTTTCCTCCTTTGGGAAGTTGCCTCTTTCTTCTGTCTTTGGGTCATGATGCTTTCTGGATTCTGCTCCTGCACCTGCTGCTGGTGGGCATCTGTTCTAGCCTCTGATTTTCACAGTGTACCCCTCAGCCTTCTGATCCTGCCCTTTTCTTCCTGCAGGTCTATTGTAGACATTAGTGGCCTGTAAGTAGCATTTGTGGCCTCAGTTGCAGGGTTGCAAACAGCTTGCAAACGCTGTCCCATTGAATCCTCTTAACACCCTGGTACCTATATCCTTCATCCCACAGGCTGTCTATTATGAGGGAGTTTGGTTGGGTGGTTTTGAGCACAGACTCTCGAGCCGAATTCCACATCTGACTCCTCCCTGCCAACTTTATGACTTGTGGTCAAGTCGCTTTTGCTCTCTATATCTTGGTATCTTCCTCTGTAAAACTGGGATTATCCCTGCCTCTAATAGTTGTGATGTGCATTGAATGAGTTAAAATATTGGAAATGTTGACCTGTTCCATGACACATAACAGATGCTCAGTGGATGTTGGCTGTCATTATTGCAGTTCCTTGTTGCTGTGCCTGAGCTCCTTGGCCTGCTGTGTGGGGTTCTGCATATCCACCCCACCTTGCTGTGTGCTGCGGACTGTCCAGCCCTGGCACCAACCCCAAGCCTATCCTCCCCTCCCCCATCCCCAAGGTATCTCACGGCCAAATCCTCCTCTGCTTTTAAGACTAAGCTCAAGTGCTTGATCCTGCAGGATTAATTCTTCATTTTGGTTTTCTCCCCACACCTGGCAACAGTATCCCCAGTCTTTGACCCAGCTCCAGTTCCCTTAGGTTCTGCTGTATGTTGGGAATGTCTCACCTGCTCTACCTGGCTGGGTACTTTGGAAGGAGTTTGTCTTGGTTTTCCCCATTGACAGGTACAGGGAGCCTTCAGGACATGCTTGTCCAGTGCACATCCTAGTTAAAGAGCTGGAGGAATAGAAGGAGCTGGGATAGGATGGGTCTTTTGGGAGGAGCAGGTGTTGGGAGGGTGCGCATCTTAGAAAGATGAGGGCATGCGCGGTCATGGCTGTGAGTCCGTCTCATGGAAGGAGGGTTGAGCTGGGGACTTGACTTTGAGGGGAGATGAGACCGGATAAGCTTTAGTCATCTTCGCTTCAGGGGAACGTTGAGTGCTGCCATATAACGGAAAATGATTTTTACTTGAGTACATGCTGTCCTTTTAAATAGTATAAACTCATGTTTATCCAGCCCAGGTATAAAAGCGGATGGATGGTCTGCTTAATTTAATATTCTGATTAATACTGTACCCACTGGGTTTTGCACACGTATTGAGTAAAACATTTACATGCATTTACTCCTTCCACTGCTCTTGGAAGTGTGTGGCCTGGAAACATAGGATAGCTTCTTTGAGTGTGCTTGAACTTGTCTACAAAATGGAAATGACAAGAATTACAGTAATAGCAGCTAACATTTATTGAGCAGCTTCGTGTGCCTGCACATATGTTGGTCTCCCTCTACTCATTAACTCATTTAATCTTCATAGCTGCCTCATGAGGTATGCAAAGCTGGGGGAGAGAGAGAGATTATTATCCGTAGTTTACAAGTGAGGAGGTTTTATAAACCACCCACGGTCACTCAGCTGGGACGAGGTGAGGCAGGATGATGTCTGGGGGATTCCAGAGCCTGCTGCACACCACAGTGGCAGATGCCTCCTGGGAGAGAGACTCTGCTAGAACTTGTATTCCATGAGCCAAGCAATGTGCCAGGAGCCCACGAGGCCTGCAGTGATTGAGAAGCAGTCTTCCTATTACAAGCCTGGTGTGTGCCTCCTTTTGAGCAGGGCTGGAGGGACACACACTTGGATGTTACCCTTGTAACTGTCCGAGCATCTTCTCAGATCCCACTGCTCAAGACTGTCTCTCTTGCCTCCTCCCGTCCGTCTTCCAGAGACGTGCCCTGCATGACAGGGGCCTCCAGACCTAACTCCTTACCCGGGCGCCTGCTGTTGGCGCTGTCTGCAGAGTCCTCTCCAGGGGACACCTCTCCAGAGGTCTCTCACCTTCATCCTCTCCCTGGTTCCTCGCCCCTAAGATCAGCACCCTCAGTCTTGGTATTCACAGTCTTGGTGTGTACACATATTCCTGTATATTTTTAATGCCAGTTGTTCCCTGAATACATTTAGATAGTAAGGGAAACATTGTTTTATGTCAAGAACTTGTTACATAAAAACGTGTTATATAATGTTCAAATATATACTGCTCAGTGAAGTTAGATACCACTTCGTTTTCCAGAGAGTCAGGAGATAATAATCACAGGCTATACTAAATACTGTTACCCTCCAATTCGAAGCAGGGAAAGGTGTGTTCTGCCCTCGGAGCTGGCGTTCTGAACCTGGTTGTCCAGTGTGCTCCTCGGGCATGGTGTGCAGGCCGCCTGGGGGTTGTCCTGAATCTGCCATGGGGCTGCTCTGAGAGAATCTGGAAGTTGCATTTTGGAGAAGAGAAACGCCTTGCCATCTTGCTCCTATCTGTCTGTCTGTCTCCCCTCCCCCTACTCCCTAAGAGGGGAGGGGTCTTTTTGTTCCCTCGTACTTAAACCATCAAGGTCAACTTCTGATCAGCTGTCTACTCCTTCAGGTTTTCCCCACATGATGTAGCAGCTTTGCCGTCTTGAACAGCCTGGTTCACTCCTCCCAGCCTCCCCAGGCTGAGCCGGTTCCTCCTCGCTGGCCTTGCCCCCAGCCTCCACCACTGGACCCAGCCCTGCACCCAAGGTCCTAGCTGCTCGGTCCCTCAGCCCCGCAGGCCACCCTGTCGTGTTAGTTCTCACTGTGTGTCTTGGCTCAGGCTCTCCGTCACCGGAAAGGTCTCTCTTCTTTCTCTCTGGTCTCTTGGATCTCACTTCTTTGTGAAACCTCCTCTGATGACATTTGCTCCTAGTTCTCCTCCCCCACTCCTGATTGCCAGCCATTCATTCAGAGGCAATAATGCTTTATGCTTAGCAGCTTACCATATCGCCCCGTCCTCTGTTTTCAGTTGTGCGATGAATGATCTTGTCCGCATACCCCACCGCCCAGCTCTGCTCATCACTTGGTTGGATGCTCACTGTGCGCACAGCACTGCTGTGGGCGCTGAGTATACAGGAGTGAACAAAACAGGCCCAGTAGGAGGAGACCGTTAATAAACCATGAACTATGGTATCTCCTGGTAAACACAGATACCAGGAAAGAAATCAAGTAGAGTCAAACAGTAGTGATGATGAATGGTGGCAAGGAGGGTGCTTTAACCAGGTCATCAGGGAAGACCTCTCTGAGGAGGTGACATTGGAGCTCAGCTTTGGTACGATGTGGGGAAAAGTATCCCTGAAAGAGGGAACAGTGAGTACAGAGGCCCTGAGCTTGGAGGTGCTTGGACGTGCCTGAGGAAATGGAGGCCAGTGTAACTGGATTATGAGTTTCTTGTGTGCAGATGTTTTCTCCCTTCTTTATCCTCCCCGTGACCCTAAGCCTAGTGTTGGAAAGGCCCTGAAAATACTTGTAGAATTAGAGTATTTGCCCTTGGTTATATATTGAATAATTGGCAGTTTACGCTACCCTGCTTAGAAAAGCCTTTAATAAAACATAATGTATTGCTTATATGCAGTGTTGCATATAAACAAATTAAGAGTTTCAAGAGTTTCCCCACAAATGTACTCCTAGCGTGTCACCAACCATTACAGCTTTAATTATGTCGGTGCAGAGCTTCAGAACTCTGAATTCTGTTTTACGTATATGACCATCTGAAAAACAAGTTTTGTTCCAAAAGTTTATTTGTAAGGTAGTTGATGGAAACTTGGCATACATTTTTTTGTACATGAAAAAAAACCCAAAAACTGGACTAAATAGTGATTTAGCTTGCAGGCCAGCCTATAAAAGCCATTTAGTGGTGACTCTAGCTGAAACCATACTCTTTCATACTAAAAGCATTGTTAGCATTAATTAAGCCTTCTTTTGCTAGGTCCCTTCTCTAGATTACATTATAGTTGTTTGCTGTTAGTGTTTACCGTTTTCCTTAGTCCCTCCTTCTACCATTTTTCCTGTCAGAAAGTTTTAGGAAAAGATGTTTTACCTTTGTGCTGTTGAGATTGTCTCGTGTTTCATGAGTGAGACAGTAGAGTGGAGAGTGGGGCACGCCTGGTTGGGGCGGGGGTCGGGGCCCAGCTGCTGCCTTGTGGGTGAGCGAGCCGTCCTCATGGGACTTTGATTTTTCACAGGTCCTTCTCCGCTATCAAATCCTGTGTTTTCTCACCCAGCAGGAAAGCATGTGTGTGCTCCATCGCTTCAGCCTGCCTCCAGTAGTCGCCTCCAGTTCTTTCTTGAAGAAGTATGTGGCATGCAAATAAAGAGGAACTCAGAAAGTCCCTTGTACACTACTGGGCAGTTGCATTCAGCATGAACCTTGTTTTTCGATCTTCTATCTTTCTTGATGAGTTGAAAGAAATTTCGTCCTAGA
Source organism: Hystrix cristata (assembly GCA_004026905.1). NCBI lineage: Eukaryota > Metazoa > Chordata > Mammalia > Rodentia > Hystricidae > Hystrix > Hystrix cristata. The sequence goes on along the minus strand of PVJO010000788.1, from coordinate 173,139 downwards.
ACTTTTGGTCCAGATAAGATTCCTGTGTTCTTGGCCAATGTATCTCCCATATAATTATGTGAATCACTCTTTCTTTTAACTCTTAGGGATAAAAAATGGTGGCGATGGTTTGTTTGGTTATGAAATACACTTGTAAGTGCCCTTACGGAATGGAATGAGTTTGTAGGAGAGAACAGAGCTGAAAGAGTGTGGGATCAAAAACAATTTTAAATGTTAAATGCAAAGCTATTTTCAGTATCCTGCTGGAAGAAAAAAATTTTTTTCAAGGCTTTAGACGATAGAAGAGATTTCTGCTTGAAAGGAGAAAGGAGCCTAAGGTTTTGCAGTGGCGAAAACCGCCTGATCCTTTAACCAACCACCACCTCTCCTTCCTCACCTTGAGTTTTGTTTTTGGCTTCATGGGCCACTTTGCCATTTGAGAGGTTTGATATTTAAATGACATCAGTGGCGGAGCTTGACTGGCAGTCTTGAGATGACTGAGGTGCAGACTGCTGTGCTTGGATGGCCTCAGGGGACTCGAGCCAGGGAGGCCTCCTGGGAGCGACAGCACTTTTCCCAATGGTGTGTTTAGTCAGTTGTGAGTGATATGATCCATTTTCCCCCCTTACTTGAGCACATGGCCAAGAGTTGGTCCAAGAAGTTTTGCTTTGTAGACTTCACATTAAAGCTGGAGGGTGGCATTGTACCTAGCCTCCCTCCTCAGATGCTGGCGTATGAGCAGGAGTAACATCTGTTCTACTTCCTTCTGTATCCACAGCAACAAAGGCAGTGTCTGTACAGAATAGTCACTCATTAAATACGAGTGAATTCAGCTTTGGGAAAACCTCACATTTCCTTTACTTGTTGACAGTCTAAGCTCCCAAGCTTGGGCTTATATGGTACATATTGGAATCTAGTTTACCATTTCCTTTGGATATCTGTGTTTTTCTTGTTTTCCACATTGGCCAGTTACCAGTGCCTTTTACTGGTGATGAAGGGTTAACTGGTCATGGTTGTCTTAATTGGCTCCAAAGTGCAGCAAATTGGTAACTGAGCCACATAAACTAAAAGGAAACAATGCATATTTATTTGGGGATAGTGCAACAAATTTATTCAGTCAACAGATATCTGAAGGGCCATATACCTGTCACAATGCTAGATACAAAGGAAGAGCAGAATAGTTGGTGTGACCAAGAAGCCATCTCCTTGAAGATCACCCTGGACCACATGTAATGCCAATGATGAGGTATAGACTATAAGTGCTGCAGGGATTTGGAGACTAGAGAGATCTGTGTATCACAGAAGGAAGGAGGCTTCATTGAAGTGGTCAGGTTTAATATAGACCTTTAATCTCGTCTAAGATTTTGACTTAAAGGTTAGAGCAGGTCTTTCTGGAGGTAGATGAGTAGGAAGACAGCAAAATTAAAAGTTTTGCTGACTTCAGGGACACAGACTTGCCTTGAATAGAAGGTTCTTAAATAACAGTGGGAATTTAGGTTTGAAAGATTATTCAAGGCACGGACCTAAGCCCTGTGTTTCAGATATCGATAATTACTAATATATCTGCAGGGTTCTTAAAATGTTTTTTAGCGTTTCGTAGGCCTTATCTCATGTAACTTACAAAATCCTCATGATTTTATTATCCTGTTGTTATTATCATTTAGAGATGGGGGAGTTGAGACACAAAGTGGTCCTGAAGTCACACGTCTTAAAACCCAGGCCATAGAGTTCTTGAACGCTGGGCTCTGCTGTGTCCCAGTGTCCTCCAGAGGTAGGATCTGGACTTGGGGTGGGTGTTAAAGAGTCATGAGTCAGAAGTGGGCAGGACTCTATTTAGCCCATTCCACCATTTCATAGATGAAGGAACAGTGAGGTTAAATGATAAGTCAAAGTTAACCCAGTGAAGTAGACTGGTAGGTAGCAGGGAAACACTGGAGTTATTGTACTGTGAAATGAAATAATTCTCCCTAAAGCATTAGCATTCCAGCTGGCTTGGAGCAGGGAGCTGCTGACTGTAGCAGAGGTCTGAGAGCAAGCTACAAGATGAGTCCAGGTGGAAGGAGAGAGGAAGCCGGAACTTGGAATTAATTGGCAGTTGTGTTAATTGGCATGGCTGTTATCATCACCCTTTAGATTTCTGGAGTGTAGTGAACCTCTGCCCGTGCGAGTGGCTTTCAAGCATGTGAATCTGTACTGCACTGTGACCGAGATGCCTTAGTTAATGAATTCTTCAGAAGCAAAACACCATTGTGGAAGACAAATGTTTAAAAACAAATACCCACATTTTCTGGAAGTTACACTAGATCAGAAGTCCAGTAACCTGCATTCTAGGCTGTTTCTCCTAGCTAATCACAATATATCCCAAGCCAAGTCATTTACTATCTCAGAGTAAGCCCAACTCCTTCTCTGTGGACTGGGTGTCAGAGTCCTTGTGCAGCCTCTTGCAATGTGGGTCTGATACTTGGGGAAATAAGGAAAGAATATGGGTCTTGAAGCAGGTGCATTGCGTTTTGGCTTCAGGAAACAGCAGTGAAGGTGTACAGTACTTTACAGGTATTGCCTGGAAGGGCCAGAAGGAAGATTCCCTACACCCAGCACTTGGTGAGGGCTGTGGCGCTGTCCACTGGACAGGTGCTGACAAGCATCACTTTGCAACAGAGGGCTGTGTTTTAAAGAGTTACGCATTTTATGCCCAGAGATGGAGAGCCGTGGGCCTGGGCCTGGGTGCAAAAGTTAGGCTTAGATACCCACGGAAATCTGTTCATTTCTGGGGATGTCTCTCAAGACAGTGATGGGCAGTGATGAGCCAGAAAACTGAGTGTTGGAATTTAGCCAGCTGGCCCATCCAGCATTCTTGGATGTTCCATCTGTCCTGAGCATTAGGCAGAAATCCAGAAGAACCTTGATTAGCCTGAGGGATTAATGGATGAGCCTGCATGCTGTCCAGGTAATAGCTGGTACAAAGCCCGAAGCACAGCCTTAACTGGAGATCTGCCACATCTTCATTTTTGTCGGCAATACACATGTATTTATTATTGTTAACAGTGGTACTCAATCTTTGACTGTTTACTATATGCCAAGATCTGTGCCGAGTGTTAACATGCCTTTCTTTCCTTTCTTCTCCCACCATCCCAGTGGACAAGGGCACTCAGGTCCCATTTTCTAGCTTGGGAGACTGAGACTCAGAAGCCCTCAGCTGACGTCTGCAGAGTGAAGAAGCTGTGACTCAAAACCAAGGCAGTCCCACTGCAGGGCCTGTACTCTTAACAACTGCAGTTTTTTTTGGCCGTCTTTTCTTATACCCCCAAATTCCTCCTATTTTGATTTTGAGGTTTCTGACAGTGCAGTGAGTCTTTGGAACACATGTTTGGTTGATAGATGTCTTGCTACACAGTGGCCTCAGATCACTGCATTTTTCTTTCTTTTCTTTTTCTTTTTTCTTTTAAGTTCACACTGACCCTTTTTATTGTTTGTTTTTGAGACAGGGTCTCAATAAGTCATTAAATTGCTGAGGCTGGGTTCAGACTCGCAATCCTCACGTCTCGGCCTCCCAGAATGCTGGGATTACAGAGTATGCAGCTTTGTTTTCTTCAAACCCTTGACTACCAGCCTGCTGACGGCTCTGTCTGGGCTAGTGAGCAAATGGATGCCAAAGATGAGTGCGGCAGAAAGACTAACTCTTGCCAGCTAATGCATATGGAGGAATTTTAATGACAGCAGAGTGATTGCGCTGGTCCACTTTTCGAAGAGTGGCTGGGGAGAATGTAGTCTATTCTAGCAGTTCAGGGTGATGTTCTTCAGAATCTCCTTACAAAAGCCTTTCCAAACAATGACATTTAATATTCCCATGAGATTTACTGAGTGGTTTTTATATACAATGTCTTGTTTAGTCTTCACCACAATCCTACGAGACAGGTATTTTGAAATCCCCTTTTGTGGGTTGGGAAATAGTTGGGAGTTTAAACTTCTGTCCAGAATTCCACAGCTGGTCACTGGCAGAGTCAGGGCCTCAGTGTTGTTTTTCTGACTTTAACTTCCACTCTCTTCCCAAGTTTTCTCTTTGCTTTCTTCACTAAAGATGTTCTTAATGTGCTGATTGACTGTATTTAGAAGTCAGTAGGAATTATTAAAGTGAACTATTTTGTGCTATGAACTGTTACTGAGTCAGTAAACAAAATGCCACTTGACTGTTGTGTTGGGTTTAATCGATCTGTGCCTACTTGATATGGTATAGAATACACATATATCTTTTGTGCTGTATTACTGGGCCAGCAGCCTTTCTACCTGTGAAAGTCCCAAGGCTTTAACAGATGCCGAAGTATGGAGTTTATATAATTTCTTTAAAAAGTTGACCATCAAATTCTTGGTCAGGAGCACAAGCTCGTACTCTCAGTTTCCATGGAGACATTAGCCTCGGCCTGCATCATTTCAGCGTTCAGCCTTTTCTAGGAATGGCGTGAGCTGCTGGGAGAGCGGGCCGGTCACAGTCGTCACCCTCCCCATCTGTTTCTGTGGGAGGCTGATTTGCTTTTCTAGGTCCTCTCAGTTTTTCCTCTGACCTGAGCATAAATCATCTTTGAGGTCCTGGTGATTTCATTTTAAAAAAACTTTTCCATGAAATAAAATGAAAAGGAGCACTTTCTTACATGGATCTGAACATCCCCTTTAAAGTTTAACGGGTAACAGGGGACTCTGCTAGGGGAATGCAGAACTGGTCTCTGCAGGTCTTCTTGGGCAAGTTCCTCTAATGAAGAGACCCACAGACTCACAGCAGCTGAAACCAGGTGGAAGTTCATTTCTGTCTCTTGCGCCAGTTGAGAGAGGAGAGGGCCCGGGCCTGGTTGCTCCCACACAGCTTCCACTCAGTGGCCGAAGGTAAATAGTTTACCCTCTCCAGGGGGAAGAACCAGGGGCGTGCATCCCTGGAAGCAGCACGTTCTTTTTCACCAGTGGCCAGACCTTAGTCATATGGCTACATATAGCTGCAAAAGAGGCTGGGAAGTATCTTTAGCTGGAGGTCATGTGTCCAGCCCTGTTACTAAAGATGGAAGGAAGAAGGCACACTAGAAAAAGCTAGCTGCCCACCATTGCAGTAGCAATGGCAAGGGGTGAGTGGTTTGAAGTTGGTGCCACAAGAGCTAGGTAGATGCCTGAGTCAAGGGTCAGAATCTCGGCAGCTACATATGCCAGGGCAGGTGCAGCCAGCTAGGGGCCAGGGCAGCTCATTGCACAGAAACTAAGCAACCAGGGTGACCCAGGTGCAGCAGGGAATCTGAGTAGTGCAAAAGATGATCACTTGTCAGTATGAGGAAATTCACCAAGGTGAGTGGAACTGTAGGGAGAGTACTGGGCAAGGAGCCAGAGACCAAGAGTAGAGGCAGCCCTTTCACCTCCTAGCCTGAGACACAGTACTCCAGAGAACATTTCATTGTCATCTAGAAAAGGGGAATAACCACGATGGCCTCTCCTGCCCCCAGGCTCAGCATGAGGCTGATGGATGCGGGAGCGACTGTGAACTGCAGCTCCATGGAAACGGGCACCGCATCTGGGTTAGTCACAGTATTCCAAGCTCCCAGCCCAGTGCCTGGCACAGGCACATTGTTGAATGAAGTGTGGGAAAATGATGTGCTAAGGTGGTCTTGACCCTAGATGGCCTTCACTTCCGGGGGAGGGGTTCTTGTGCTCCTGGGCTGGCCACACCCTTGGGCCCACATTGAAAACTGGGTGCCCACCAAGGACGGGGGCAGGCAGCAGGGCGACACCAGACACATATGTGCCTGTAAGGCCATGTGCTCCCTCTGCCGTGTAGGTAACGAGATGGAACAAAGGTAAAGATACAGTCCATGGAGGTGTACTGGTCAATTTTAAGTGATTTGGTCCATCCATAGACTGGAAGATGAAACCTTGCCATGGCCAGCAAAACTTGATTTCTTCAAAATATTAAGAGGCGGTTGTAAAATTCTTCTGTAGATTTGAAAAAATATGTGGCTTATTCAAAATGACAAATATTTACTGAAAGGAGAAATAGACAAGAGAATATAAAAATGAGCTTAATGTTTTTATCTAGATTTGTATTGGAAGTATTAATTCATCAAACTAATTTTTAATTATTTTTATTAGTACCTGTGTGCATTTCTATCCTAAGAACAGTGATTTTTTTTCTTTTGGTAGGGAAATGAGGGCTCAGTGGGATTATGGACTTTGTTGCTATTTATTTATTTATTTGCGCTAAGCTACATCCCCAGCCCTTTTAAAATTTTTATTTTTTATTTCTTATTATTTTTCTTTTCTTTTCTTTTCTTTTTTAAGACAGGGTCTTTTTAAATTGACCAGGCTGGGCTCAAATTTGTAATTCTCCTGCCTCAGCCTCCCAGAGTTTTGGGATTATAGACAGGCACCACAATGTCTAGCTTTTTTTTCTTTTTTAACTTCATGAAAGGTTTCTTATTATTTTGTTATTTAATTTGCTCACTAAGGATGAGCTTCTTTCTTGGAACTCTGCAGAGTATTTTAGATGGAACTTACACAGAAAAAAAGCAAGAATTAAAATTAAATTCACAGTGTGCTCTCAGCTCTTCCAAAATCTCATTCATAGAAGGAGGAAAATGAACCAAAAATTTAACAGTCGTTCTCACTTTGTGGAATTAGAGGTGATTTTTATTCTCATTTCTTAGTCTGTGGTTTTCTGTCTTCAACACTGAGCCTGTATAACTTTTATAATCATAAAAGGGTACTAAAAATTAATTCTATGAATTAATACTTCCAGTCCAAATCTAGAATGTTTGTTTTTGGAGACGTGGCCTGAACTATAAATTCTCTGGTGACCACAGACCTTTCCAGACTTGTACCTGACTGAGGTGTCAAGGAACGTGTTATGAAAGCAAGTTCCCCTTCTGTGTTTATTTTCAAATTTAGGTTTTTAAAATAATTATTTTTATTAGTATCTATTTGCAGTAAATAATGATCACATTCCTTGTAAGGAGTTGGTACATGTACACACATATCTCACTTCCTTTTTCATCTCCTTTTGCCCCTCCTTCCATCTCTTGGTCCCCTTCCCTTTTGCAAAATATCTATCTCCCTGTTTCCTGTTGTCTGTCTTTGATTTTAGTGGTGGACCTATCAGGTGTTGGGAAAAGTGTCCAAGGAACTTTCCTACAATTTGTCCAGCCTCTACTGCGGTCACTTAAGGAAACGAATTCTGCAGGTCCTCTGTCCTCTGTGAAGCTGTCTTCTTCCTTTATCCTGAGCTCCGTGCCCCGCAGGTGCCCAGCCTGTCAATCCCGGGACTGGGTGACCCTGCCCCGGCCTTCTCAGGCCCCTTGCATTTCTAACGTTCTCTGTCCACATTCACAACTTTGTGGATTTAGCTGTAGCCTCTTCTCTCCAACGTTGCCATAAGGGAAGGAAGTACACTCCTATCCTTTCCCTGTGAGCCTGAGCTGTGCCCCTGGGATGGCGCAAAGAGGAGAGGGTGGGGCCACAGCCTGGCTGCAGGACTTTGGGCTGAGCACTGGGCTGTCCATCCAGCACTTGGCCCACACCTGGCGTGGCAGGCTCAGGTGTGGTTCTTGAAGGTGACCACTTGGTATTTGAAGCCAGACAGTTCTAAGCTGTGTGTTCATGTGCTGAGGTCTTGCTGGGTGGCAGCCAGTGTTCCACATGCTGGCTGTGGGCAGTGATGAGCCAGGCAGACAGCCTTGGCTGGCATGGAGCCTCCCTTTTAGTGGGAGAGGGAGGCAGTTAACAAGGAAATCAATGAAGAAGATAATTACAGGTTGTAAGAAAGGCCCCAGAGGAGGCGACAAATGCCTGTTTGTAGTGGAGCAAGAGGACCAGAGTTGGGATAGGAACCCAGGTCTCTGATTCCGAAGCCTGGCTCCTTCCCTCTTGTCCCTGGGCTTGGTGGGGAGGAGGGAGATCAAGGAGGCCTCTAGGGAGGGCTGATCCACCTCCCTCCTTGGCAGCCTGGGCCGCGTCAGGGCCTGTGGGTAGGAAATTGGAAGCGGAGGGCATGAGCCAGGAGCTGTAGTTCCCCAGCTCTGGCCTGCCCCAGGCAAGCACCCCTCTTTTCTGAAGAGTGGTGACCCGATTTGCACATAGGTGTCCAGATTTTTGCATGGTGCAGCTTTGAAGGCAAGCTTACATTTTCTCTCATGTTGTATTCAACTTCTAGTGAAGTCTAGCTAGGATATTGGCTGTTGGGAAACTATTTTTAATTAATTCTGTAGTTTCTCCCATCACCCACCAAGCCACACCAGTCCCTTTCCTGGTGGCTCAGACTTTGGCCCTTGGCCATGCTGAGATTTTGCCTTTATTGCCCTTCCTGAAACTCTGATCACCAGCACTCATGGGACCTTTAAGTCTGCTGGACTTGAGATGACCAGAAAAGCTTTTGGTGGGCACACTGAAGCAATTTCCCCGTCTATCTTCACTGAATCTTTCAGACTTCCCTGTCATGTCTTCAGGGTTAGCCGTTTGTCCTGGTCTTTGTGTCCCTGTCTGTGGAAGCCATCAGGAGCTCGGCTCCATGGAGTCAGTCAGTCATTCAGTGATCATTTACTCTTCCTCCTAGGCCTGCTAGGAACACTTTGCATTAAATCCAGTTTTCTTGGTGGGGAGGGAGCTTGTTACTCCTCTCATCCTTTGGTTGTTGTGCCCTCCTTTAAAGTGCCAGCATCATGCCTGTGTCTGTAGAAATGGGATCCCTCAGAGGACCTGGATTTAGTCTTCGGGGGTGGGATCCTTAGGAAGTGTATTCTCTTTTCCCCAAATAGTTACTGGCTCAAATCTGTAGAGCTTTTTTTCGGTTTTAGTCTCATAGTGTTTCCAGGTCCCAAGATGACTTTGGGGTTCACTCTGTTCAGCAAGCAGAGAAGGAAATGGTCATTGTGCCTGCCCCTCACATTCATAGACAGACTTGGTGAGGAGACCTTTTGCTTGTGGCTCTGCAGCCGGAAGCAACTCTGACCCCATCCTGACCACCAGGGGGTTATTGTCAGGGCCTTTGGGGACACAGTGCAGCTTGGCCTCGGGGTGCCATCGCTCCCATTCGGAATGCGCCTGCCGCAGTCTTCACAGCGACATATCTGCAGACCTCCTTTGGTGTGGCCACGGTGTCGTGAAGCACAGCCAGTCTGTTCTGGCATAAGCAATTTTATTTCTCTATGTGAATTTTTTTCAGCATTTCTAATGAAAAATTTTCTTTTGCAATTTTATTTCTTAAACAATTTAATCTATAAGTGCTCCTTAGTTCATCTGAATGGCCCCTCTCTCTCCTCATGCACTGTGACTAGGTGGCACGTAGCTGGGCCTTGGTGCGGCTGAGCCATGCTGGCTGGCAGTCTCAGGGCCCCTCAGCCTGAAGCGCCTCCCTCTCCTGAAGAGGAAAAGAAGGAGCAGTCCCTTCCTCTGCTTGAGACAAAGCAAACCGGGGTGAGGCTGAAGGGCTGAGGGAGGCCCCCTTCCATTTGACATCGGCAGAGGGTCTCCTGTGTGCCTGGTGTAATGGGAAGCCACTGGAGTGTGGAGAGCAGGACAGTGGCGTCTGCCTTATGTTTTCAAGGGTTCTCTGGCTGGCTGTGGACTGAGGTGGGAGGGAAGCAGTTATTCGGGTTCAGATGTGGTGCTGGAGTGGATTCTGCTGGTGGGTGTGGGTGTGAGGGAGGGCAAGACGCAGCCAGCCCTTCAGCTGCTGCCCCGGCTGTTTATGCCCAGGCCTAGCCTACCTGTACCATGCGCCAGCCCTGCCATTCTCCTGCCATCTCTGAATCCTTCCCTTCTCAGGCTGGATGAAGCACCCACCACCTCTGTTCTCTGGCCCTCTTCACTCCATCCTTCTCTCATCATGCTGTGTTAGTAGAGCAGGGCTGTCACTGCTCCCTGTCCGGGTCTGGATTCCCACCAGCAAGAATGCCCTGCTCAGACTGCATCACAGTCACCCTGCACCTGCCAGTCCGCACATAGTAGGAGCATGGGAAATTTTCCTCCTGGCAGCTGTGGCAGGTGGGATGAGCTTCCCCATCGATCAGGACCCTGACCAGGGGTTCTGGCTCTGGTATCACTGCCTACTATCTGTCCCCTCCTCCCAAGGAGGCTGACAACCCCTTAAACCACTTAAACAACAGCATCTCTAATGGTATACTTAGAACACATTTTGAGGAGAAGAGTACCTTGGAGGACACCATCTGGTGGCCCCATTGTTCCACGGGAAGAGTCTTGCTCTTCGGCTGTGGAAGCCCTGAGGGGTTGCAGTCATTCAAAGGAGACAGTGTATGACCAGTGTGTGTGGAGGCCAGGGAGAAGGGATGAGGAGAAGGGGAGTCACCTGACCTGTAAGAGGCTTGAGGGGGCAGGATCCAGGGCAGGAGAGTGGCCCTGCCCAAGTTGGGGAGGGCCCAAGTACCTTGGGAGACATGGAAAGGTAGGTGGTTTGGTTGAGGGAGGACCACAAAGCCAATGTAATAACTTTGGCCTCTTGTATTTGGCAGGAGGGATCCACACTTGGGCTTTATGGGGTAGAGTGGGAACCAAGTGGGCTCTGGAGTCCTTTTCCTCCCAGAAGTGGAGCCATCCTGTGGGTCCTGCATGTAGCATGCAGAGGCGGTACTCAGAGACCAGCTGTGGCACCCCTGGAGGTGGGAGAGGTACAGCTGGACCAGCCCAGTGCAGGGGACTGAGGAATCAGGAGCCTTGGTTTAAACCCTCAGCCTCCTGGACCTCTCTTCCTTGATCTGCCAGGCGAACTCAAGCAAGCTACATCCCTCCTGCCTGGGGTCAGGATTGGCCCCAGGGAAGGCCAACTTGGGTAGGGCTGATTTTTCCCAGTGGCCACACTGTAGAGAGGACAAGACTTGAAAATGTGTGTCTGGAGGGTTTGGAACTTGCTCTCGCATCCGGGGATTGATTCCTTCTGCAGACCTAGGGGGAGTCCTCTTCCTGTTCCCTTGCCTGTTTGGGGCTGGAATTCTAGAAATGATTTTGGCTTCTTAGAGCCTTTCTTTCTATCTCTCGTCCTGTGCTCCTAAGTGGGGCCCTGTCCTGGGCCCATAGTTCTCATTACCTGTGACTACCACCAGGTTTTCTGGCCATTTGGAAATGTTTTCTTCACTTTCCCCTGACTGTGCTTGCACCTGACCTCAAACCTGGGGCCTACTATGCCCCAGCTGGGGCTGCCTAGATGGTATGAACTCAGCGATGCCTACAGTTTCTGACAATTCACTCCTAGCATTGTATCTTCAGCCTTCTTTCCTGTGGTCCCTAGTCTCCCTGGCTTGTTTAGGATGGCTGCATAATGTTCTGTCAAGGGAGTGTCCTCAGTAAGCCATGAGCTTATAATGGAGCATTTAGAGCGCTTCGAATTTTTGCTCTTTCAGTTAATGCTGCATTAAGCCATCTTTGTGTGTTATGGAATCATTTCATTAAGCTGGCATTTATCTAGCTAATGGCAATGGCCCAAGATTCAACAATCAGATTTTTCTTTTTTTCAAGAAGAATATTGTGAGTATATATTGAAAATTTACTTCAAATCCTGGAAACTGTCTTCATTGTATCTTACACAAATGAAGAAGCAGGGTAACAGTAATGTAAATATAGGTATAAGTGAAAGGCTGTGTATGTACAAACAGTTCATAATTTATTTGTTTCTAAGTCAGTAGTGCAGAAGGAGCAATATACCTGTGAAGACTGAAAAATCCTATATCTCTACATCTGATGCTTTAATTAAAACAATAATGAAACAAACAGTGGTCCATTCTTAAGGATGTTTTAAGAATGCCCTAAAATAAGGAAAAATAAATAGGATTTCTGAGAAAAAACCCTACCTCCCCAAGAGAGTGGGCTTGTCAGGTGCCATAGCAGTGGAAGCACACTTGCTGGAAGGATTTGGCTTCTCAGTGGCTGTTAGGAAATGATCAGAACTGACAAGCGGATGTCACCGAGTTGGTCCCTAGTACCATCGTGAGCCCGCTTGGCTTTGGGGTGTTGGAAGACTTCCTCTGACCTGCTGATTTGTTGTTATTGTTTCGGCGTCTGGTTTCTTAGGCGGATCCTGGCTCTGGACTTTGCATTTCAGTTTAATCCAGCCAGTGTTTATTGAATCTTTATGCCATATAAGGTTACAGGGAATAAACATTTGAGGAGAAAGAACCCAGCACCCCCTTGTTTCTGAGAAGCTTATGACTGGGGAGAGGGAAGGATAAAAAAAGTTAAGAGCTGATGATTGTTCAAAAAGATGTTAAGAAGAGGGGCCTTGGAGAAGTCAAGCTCGTCCTATTAGGTGAGGAGCAAATTCCCTCCCGTGGGGGCTGGAAATCAAGAAAGGTCTTATGGAAGTGGTTGGTTTTGTCAGTACCTTTAAGGACAGGCTCACATTCTCAGTGAAGGTAAGAGGCCTGTGCAGAAATGGAGGTGGACGGACATGAGGCCATGTGTGAGGTCTGGTCAACACACTGGCCGCTGCCATAGCACTTTCTAGGATGCAGCAGGTGCCAGGTATGACTCTAAACACTTTATATGTATTAACTCATTTAATCTACACAATGACCCAAATGAGGCACTGTCCTTTTCTCCATTTTCCATACGAGGAAGCTAAGACTTGTAGCAATTAATTAACTGCCCAAGATGACAGTGCTAGAGCCAAGATTAGGCCCCATGCAGGTGGCTCCAGCATCTGGGCTGCCAGCTGTGAAGCTGTCCTGCCTCTGGGGTGGGGGAGGACTGGACACTAGGACCAGAAAGGTGGGCAGAGCCATGTGTCGACACTGAGGGGTGCAGAGGTGGAAGAGGTTAGAGATGGTGGTGAGAGGGAGTGGAGCGGTGGGCGTGGGGAGTCTGGCGAGAGCTGGGAGGGCTACAGAAGAGTTCCCAGGGGATTGCCAGCAGGGCTGGGCTGAAGGGGTGCAGGGAGTGGCATCTGGGAGCAGATCTAGGCTGAGGAGAGAGCTGCGAGGGCCACAGGGCCTCTCCTCACTGTGGTGCCATCTGCTCCGGGCAGTGCAGCCATTGAGCTTCATTGAGCTGCCCTCTCATCTGGAGAAAGAGGCAAGAGTGCCAGAGGGGGCAGGTGAGCACTGACCCTGCTAATTTGGCAGACCTGGTGGCCTTTCTGCAGCCTAATGGCTTTCGAAAGCTGTTTTTTGTGCTGAAACACAAGTGTGACTTCCCCCATCCGAATGCTATGGCAATTGCTATTTTTCCTGGAAAATTGGGCCCATGTGGGCTCTGTGTGTGGTTTATTTGAGTTCCTTTTTTACAGCCTTATTACCTTGTCCCGGTGATGTAAGAAGCCGCTCTCCTCGGCTTTGCTGCGAAAATTGTTTCTTAAAAGGCACAAAGTGTCTCTCCTCGTTTGGGTGGCATGCTCTCCTCACAGCACTTTTCTGCAGACTCCGCACACATGTTTCATCACCCCTGCCACCACTTGTCGCGCTTCTCTGAGCACTGGCAACTTACTGGGAACTTTTAGGCAGCTCTTGAATCTCACTACTTTAGGGTTGGCCAATTTCTGCCGGAAGGGTTTGTACACGTAAATATCCATTCAGCAGCTTCCTCTCTGAAGTGTCGCCCTACCAGTGACCCTGCTAGGGCCTCTGAGTTAGTCTGACCCGCTGGCCTTGAGTCGAGAACAATAATAGTTAGCATTTAGGGAGCCTGAACTTTCTAAATTAGGTTTTATTAGAATTATTCGCGCACTGGGTCATGGCTGCAAACAGGGGACTGGAGGTGGCCAGGAGGAGAAGGCCTCGAGGAGGCTGTGGCCGGAGTGCCAAGGAGGGCTGCTGACCCGGACCGATGAGAGTCCTGAATGATTTTACTTGTACTTAGCCTCCAGCTCACAGCATCCGTGAGGGGGAAGAGAGGGATGGGGCCTGAGGACGGTTAGGCAAACAAGATTTGATGGCCGGGTGGAGGCTGGAAGAAGGGTCCCTGGCACCACTGAGCTGATAAATAACATTCTCTGGAAGGCTGGCTGTATTTTTGGAATTAAATGATGGTACACTCCACATACCTTATGGCATCTTGTGGTACCCTAACTGGAAAGGGAAGTGAACTAGTTGCATTTCCCTTCCGGTAAAGTTACTTTCTTTGAGAAGTCAGATACTAGGAGATAGTATCAGGACTGCCACAGAGAAAAGGAGGATGGGAGGAGGATAGTAGCCTGGAGACCCTGGCGGACTTCTGAGATGACACCAGCAGTCAGATCTACCAGTTAGGAGTTGGGGGGAGGGAGATCTCCTCAGTCTCCCCCGGACTGGGGAGAACTCTGGGTGGGCACTGTCCGCATGGAGGTGAGCTGTAAATCTTGGAGACTAGGTGAGATCACTAAGGGAGTAACAGCAGAGAGGTGGCACAGAGCCAGGGGCTCTCCAGCTAGAGGGGCACGAGATAAGAAGGAAGAAGCAAAGAGGAAAGTAGCCAGTGATATGAGTAAGAGGGAACGATCAGCTGCTGTCCAAAGCGGATGGTGAGGAATAGGACATGCGCAATGGATCTAGCAACGTGGAAGACAAGCCAGATACACGTACCAGGGCCTGAGCTTAACTTTGCAAGTGATTCATAGTTCCTGCCCTGAAGGAAACTGTAATTGTGCAAGGGAGGGAGGGAGGAGAAAGGAAGAGAGAAAGAGGGAGAGAAGAATGAGAATCATTAAACTGGATACATTGGCACACACCTGTAACTCCAGCATTCTGGGAGGCTGAAGCAGGAGGACCCCAAGTTTGAGACCAGTCTCAGCCTAGAAAACCTAAGAGATACAGTAAGACCTGTTCTCAAATTAAGAAATAAAAAGGGCTGAGGATGTAGCTCAGTGTGAAAGCCATGGGCTTAATCCTAAGTACCATCACCACCAAAAAAAAAAAAAAAAAAATCATTTAGGATCGAAATAAATCTGAGAGAGATGTAAAGGTAGTAAAATGGGAGAACTTCTCTGGGGAGGGTTGAGTCTGATTTATTCACATTTTCATTTCTCCATTGTTTTGTTTCACTGAAACTTATTGGTGTCAGGGAAGAGCAAAAAGAGAGATAGTGGTTAATGGGTATGGTTTCTGTTTTGCAGATGAAAAGAGTTCTGGAGGTAGATGGTAGTGGTTATGGTTGCCCAACTATAGGAATGTACTTAATACTACCAAGCTGTACTCCTAACGATGGTTAAGATGACAAGTTTTGTGTATTTTGCTATAAAAAATGGAGAGGAAAAGGCACACTTTGGGGGGCCCCACGATGAACTTAGCCTGGGGTCTGAGGTTCGGCATCAGTGAAGGGAGATGGTGTGTAGGAAAGTGCAGGAAGACACTGAACTGGAGGATGCCAGGAGGGGACTGTGTCCAGGGACTGTGTCTGTCTGGATGGTAGGGTTCACTGGGGAGCCTGGGCAAGCTGAGGCTGCCAGGTCGGGCTGGGCCAGGTGGTACAGGCCTGACATCCTGGCTGCGGAGTTGGGCTTGCCTTCTGAGGTTCTGGGGGCTTCTTAAGCTCTCTGCTCAGGGGAGCATCATTGCGAAGGAGCACATTTAGATTAATTTCATTAATCCTTCTGGGTGAACCATTGCCTACTCAAAGCATGAGATTGAGGCAAGCTTTTCTATGGTGAGAATTGTGGCCTAGCAGAAGTTTAGATACCCAGGAGTATGTTAATGAATTGAGCAGGTTCTTTTTCCATCCATCTGACAAATATTTGCTGGACACCATATGTAAATGCCTACAGTGTTCTATACACTGGGGATAAGGCATAGGGTAAATTTGACAGGTCTCTTCTCTTGAAAAACTCACAGTTTAGGGACTTCCATTACACCTATTACTAAACAAGAAATTCTGCCACAATGTGCCATGTGTTGCCATTAGTATGTCACCATGGTTCTATGGGAACTGAGAGGAGGGAAGAGTTCCTGACCTGCTTGGCACGCTGGTGAGGCCCCTAGGAAAGACTAATGGGTTTCAAGGACAAGCAGGATTTTCTAGGCAAAGAAGCAGAGATGGGCACCCTAGGAGGATGGCAAATCAAACCTTATTGTGTATTATGAATTCTTTTAAAGTAATAAATACTCTCTTTTAAAACTAAACTCTTATTTCATTGGCCTTTAGGTGGTGCTGGCTAGAGTGCATGCTTTTGGACCCTACCTTATCTTTTCAAATGTGGAATCCTAGGCCTTCATTGGTAAGTTTGTCTGTTGTCTTCTCCAGATGGTGCTCTTGAGGATTGGTCTTTGCGATGAAGGACAAGCAATTATCATTGGCAGGTGCTCTGTGGAGATACCAAGCCTTAGAGAAATCTGCAGTATGGGCTGGAAGGTCACACAGGGCAAGTGGAGTCTCACTGTAGGTTTCTGTGGTAGATGCAGAGATGGAGGGTAGAGGAGGAGAACTCAGGGTTCGAGGAATGGATACAACTGTTCTGAAGGAAACCGTAGACTGCAAAAAAAATCGTAGAGGAGTAAAGTAAGATTTTTTTGTGCTTGAGAACATAGGTATAAAGTGTAAAGAAAGTGGGCTCAGCAGCAGACCCGCAGGAGCAAAAGCTCCTCCCGAAGGAGTTGTGGGCAAGAACTTTGGTGGGTGTGCTGACTTCTGATTATTCTGGCTCAGAGAACTTTTCCTGTAAAGCACCACGTGCTAAATATTTTTGGCTTTGTAGGCTGTGTGACCTCGTGGTTATTGTGAGGACAGCCGTAGATGATATATAAATGAATGGGTATGGCTGTGTTTCAGTAGAACTTTATTTACAGAAACAGGTGGTGGGCTGGATTTGCCTGTGGGCTCTAGTTTGCCCACTCCTTGTCTAGATACCAAGTGCCAAGGTACTCGGATTTTATCCTGAAGGCTGTAAGAATACATTGAAGTTATTTTGAGCAAAGACATAAAACAACAGTGTTTTAGAAACGCTCATCTGATAGCTGGGCAGGAGGCACAGGACCTTGTTAGAAGGCAGAAATGACATGGCTAATGAAAGCAAAATGACTGGTGGAAAAAACATTGTAAAGGAAAAACCAGTCAGATATTCAGCCTTTTGGACTTTAAAGACAGGAGTCAAAGAAGATGAAAGTTTAAGCTTGGTGGTTTGCAATGGTATCACTGACTGAAGTATGACTCTTGGGGCGGAAAGAGGTGGCAGAGGCATCTGGTTCTAGAAATGCTGAATTCAGGATGACAGTGACTCATTTCCAGGAGTGTCCTGTATGTGACTGGAAGTGCAGGGCTGAAGCCTGGACTGAGAAGGTGACGTACGGAGATGTGGAAGGGAAGCCACGATGTAAAGTCCTCCCCCAGCTGAGCAGAGGGCTGAGCCCTGGGGAAGGTCCCTGGCTTTGGGACGAGAGGAAGAAGGTAGAAGAGCGCCAGGGCCGTGGAGGACAGAGTCCCAGCAATGGAAGAGGATGGGGTAGCAGAGACCAAGGAGAAGGGACCTGAAGAAGGGCTGCTGAATTTGTGGCAGAATCTTTACACATGGCCTTGAGGAATGTGATAGTGTGAGCAGGGAAGAGGCGAGGAAGCCAGCTTGCATGGGCTCAGACATCAGTGAGAATAAAGAATGAAGATGTCACTAAAATAGACTACTCAGGGAGAGTTTGGGTAGCCAAGAAGGGAGACCGGCAAGATGTAGGTATTTGCATGTCAGAATAAGCTTTTCTGTAGCTCTGAGACAGGCAAAGCAAGCTGCAACCAGATCTCACGCCTCTTTGGAGCAAGCTGTGTTTGGAATTTGTGTGTACACTGAGCTGTGATTGTGTTCTTAGGCTCCCTTGGAAGTGTGGTGTTCGTAACTCTGCCACAACTTGCTCTGCGGAATCCAGCCCATGTTTGGACTCTCGCCATGAGACAAGGTGTGATCTGTTGGGGAAGTAGTTACATATGCATAAACAGGAAGAGACAATGGAGTGGACCAAATACTGAAATAAAACTTAGTATAGAGTCTACAAGTATGGGGGATTTGAGACAGTTCTTCTAATCATTCAACTGTCTATCGATTTGTGATCTCAGTATTTCAAGGGTACGTTCTGTGGTTTGAATTCTAAATAGTTTTTCTTTTAACTTGGTTTCTCTAAGTATAGCAGTTAGAGGTTTAATAATAAAAGCAATAGGTGTACCTGGGACCGTGGCATACACTTGTAGTCCCAGCTACTCAGGAGGCTGAGGTAGGAGGCCTGCAAGTTCGAGGCCAACCTGGGGAGCTAAGCAAGACTCTGTGCTAAAATAAAAAGATAAACAGAGGCCTGGGGGCATAGCTCAGTCATAGAGCATGTGCCTAGCGTGGATGAGGCCCTGGGTTCAATCCCCGGTACCACAAAAGGGGAAAAAAAGCAGTAGGTATAACTGTTCAGTCACCATTGACTGCACATTAATCAGTCACCAAGTACAGTGGTAAATACTCTGTGTGCATCATTTCATCTCATCTTTGCAACTACTTATATTGGGAGACTTAGTATCACCATTTTAGCCAGAAGGAAATCAAGTCATTAAGAGGTTAACAACCTGCCCAAAGTTACAAGGGATTTGAACCCAAGTCTTTATGACCCCTGGCTTATGCTATTCCCTGTTTTCTCTCACTTATATCTAAAATTTCTCCTTCTACTGATGTAGAGGTAGATTGACCCCTTCAGGTTAATCATTGAGACTCTCTAGTAGTTGTTTCCATTTCTTAGGAGTCTGTTAAAAGGGTGAAAGAAATTTGGGAAGTCTGGAAAAGTCTTAAGAGCAAATCTCACACACTTAATTTGACTGTTTCCTCTGTAAAATTTTCCTTTAGTTTTTGGAGAAGGTGGCATCCTTGGGCTCAAACAAGAAATAGCACTTGAAGGCAAGAGACAGATCCCAGTACTAGCTCTTTGGCAATTGTAATATAATTTTTCTCTAAATACAAAGTATTTTTCTTTGCTTAGCTCCAACTTCAAGCCTCCAAAGCAAGGCTCCATTTCGTGTTCTCCCTGTATCCCCAGTGGCCAGGACAGAATCTGATGCTGCATGTTTTATGCTTACTAATCGTTTGTTGTTCCCCAGGATGCAGGTGACATGGGATGCAGTGTGTAGCCTCTGTGTGCCAGGCTCTGCTCTTGGCACAGTTGTTACAGAGGTGTGTAACGTGATGTCAGGCACAATCACACTGGGAAGGAGAGCAGGGTCAGGGTGGAGAGTGTGAGGCTGGTAGATTAGGTAGCTGGTCAGAGAAGGCCTCTCTGACAGAGCAAATGACCATGCTCTCAGAGGGCACTACAGACCTTTAGCTGACGCTTCCTTTTGATTCCTGTGCCTGGCTACCACTGCCTGCTGCCCCTCCGGGAATGGCTCCCACCTAAGGGTGCAGGGCTGGCTGCTGAGCTTCCCCTTCCCGTCCCCATCGAGGCGGCAAGTTCTAGTCTCTCCTCGCTTCTCTGGTACCCTCCCTCCCCGAACCCTCTACACACCCCAAACTCCCTCTGTGACCTGGAGGTGACCTTCCTCCTGCCTCCCAGAACACCCTGCACAGGTGTCTTTGCAAAGCACTTATCAGAGTAGCTGTTGACTTACTTATCTGTTAAGCTCAGTAAACTGAGCTCCTTAGGGCGGAGAACACACACACACACACACACACACACACACACACACACACATACACACATCTTTGTTCCCGGTGCCAGCACAGTGCACCTGGCTCAGGAAGTGTTTGTTGAAAGAGTGAAGATAGAAAGTCTGTTTGTGCAGCCAAATAACAAATTTATAATGTGATCAAATGTACTTGAAATTGGAGGTTCACTGGCCACTGAGTTTGGCAAGGCCATTGTACTCCCCAGCTCTGAGTGCAGGAGAGGTTGTTCTAGGCTTGGATTTGTGGCTGCCTGTTGTGTCTCTCTGCACACTGGGATCGCAGGAATGTCACTTCTCTATAGTCTTTGCTCTGACTTTTAATTTTTAGTTTAATTTTTTTTTTGCTCTTGTTGATGGATTAATAATCATAACTGAAAATGTAAAATAATCCATCAAGGGATTCTCAGGAAGAAGGTCCACCCACAGTCCAGCAGAGGGTGTATTTTGGACTGGAAGAGAAGGCGCTCTAGCGGTTCTCCATGGAGGTAGATGCCAAGGGGATTTTTATCTTCATTCGGGACCTGGTAACGTCCTCAGTAAGTGTGTACTGAGGAGTAACTGAGCAGGAAGAGGTTCTGACCCAAGGATCCCAGATCCATATCTGGATTTCCCGTGGGAACTAGCACAGTGCAGGAGTTTATAGCAGACACTGGGGGCCTTTGGCTTGACACCTTACTGTCTTCTTTTCCTTCTGCCACTGAACCGAGGAAGTCATGGCAAGAATGCAGCTTTTATTTGAGGGCTTATTCTAAGCTGGGAACATTTCCACAAGAGTCCTCCTTGACACAGAGTTGCCCTGCTGACCAGGGCACCCCAGCAGGCTCATGGAACTGCTTTCCTCACCTGGAAATGCATATGAAGCTGCCTTCCTGTACAGGGACTTTGCCCAGCACTTCCTCTGCACGGAATGTCCTTGTTTCCTGGGGTGCCTAGTTCACATCTGTTCCCCCCTCAAACCTTAGCTGCTTCGGCGGAAGTCACTTCCCTGATAAGAAGCTAGGTCTTATTGTCGGCTCTCCCTTATGATGACCTGCTACTGATTGAGCTTGCCCCTTGCCTTAGGGGCTCAGTAGATGGCTGAGGGAAGTGTTTGTCATTCTCTCAGAGATACCATGTGAAGAAACTGAGGCCTAGAGCAGCAGGGTTTCTGGCAGAGCAGGACTGGTCCCAGGAGCCGGCCTGTAGGAGTGCGGTCTTGCCCATTCTTCTGTGCCCGTGGCCATGTGCCTCTGCCACGTGTCCGGCAGCCCATTCTCCTGTTCATCTCTAGCATGCATGGCGCATTTGGATTTATTTATATGGTTACTGGATTAATGAATATTTGCCCCCCTGCCTCAGCCCTGTAAATGCCAGGACAGCAGGAGTACCTAGGACTCAGATATGGGACTGCCCACTCCTCCACCACGCTTCCTGGCCCCTTGCTTTGTGGGACTCTGGGCTGCGACCGTAAAGGAGCCACCCCAGGCCCTTCACTTCTTGGAACCTCCGGGCTGTGTGCTGGAGTTCAGCCCTCAGCCTCACCTCCTGGTTTCTGTGTGAGAGCCGGCAGTGCTGAGGCAATGTCCATGACTTGGCAGGGAGTGTTCCTCCATCCACTCCTTTGCTCCCTTGTTGTCCTTCTGTAAGGAAAGGGACCCCTTTGCCTCCTCGGACAGAGTCTGCTACCCTTCCTCTGGTGTTTGGACCTGCACACACTCTGAGGTAACTGTGCGTGGCGGGTCACAGTGATCTGTGTGCCTGCCGTCCTTGTCCTTGCCTGGCCCTGGCCTGTGATCTCCGCAGCACCTTGGACAGGCAGGGCTCAGGGCTTCACAGAAAGGTGAACTGGAAGTGACTACTTCAGAGCAGCTGCATGCACATAGATATGTGTGTGGTACTTGAATAATGTTTTCACTTGCATAATTTATCACCCTCTCAGGGGTCCAATGTGCCATTTTGAATAATAGATGTATCATACCTCATGGCTAAATAAATATTTTCTCCTCTCCCGAGCTTGATACCTCAGTGACCACTTTACTTGTTTGTGACTATCAAGACCCTCTTCCCAGATCCCTTCAGGTCACAGTGATGTGACAACCCCCTCTGGACTCTGGCAGTGGGGGAAGCCCAGTCCTCCAGGGCACTTCACCAGGCCACCAGGCCTTCTAAGGCCAGCCTGGCTGAGTTCCAGGTGACTCACACTGTTTTTGAGTGAGAAAAATAAAAACTTAAAAATGGCTTCCGACCAAGTGGGGAAAGTGGACAGTGTGGGAGGACAAGAGGCCCTAGGTTCATTTGCCAGCTGCAAACTGAGATAGGCTTACACTGCAGATGGCCCCCAAGAGGCCTTCATCAAAGGGCAGTGGCACCCTGGCCTCGGACTCTGGAGGCAGCCCTGCTTCAGGACGTCTGCCGTTTATATGCCTGTGATTTGAGACATACCACCCAGGCCTCCAGGCCTCAGTAGCCTCATCTCTCTATTCCTTCCTAGAAGTGGGGTTCCTGTGAGAGCGAAAAGAAAATGTGCTTAGCACTGTGCCAGGCACATAGAAAATACCAAGTATCTAGTATCTGTTAGCACCATTATTGTTTCAAAGTATTATTGTCAACAGTAGCTGTAAGAAGACTCTGGACAAGACATAAAGTCCAGGATGCACAGTTAACAGCTGTGATGAGTAAGTGAGATGACATGTGAGGAAAGTACTCTGTGAATTGCTAATTATGTCCAGATAGTATCATTAGCACAGATGTGTCTGTTGTTTTGGCTCTGGAAAGAATGACTGAACCCAGTTTTATGATGTTGAGTCTGAGTTCTTTGTTGTTATTCTTTTTTGTTTCTGAGGGAGGTTTGTTAGACAGGTCTTAATTGGAATCATGCCCCGGGGCTGTGTGACCCACATTGGCAATCCTGGGTGCCAAATGCCTGGACAGCACCTGGCAAGGAAGAGCATTTCAATGATTGCTGCTGTTATTGTAAAGTTTTTATGACAGACATTTAATACATTGTGCTAAGTTCTTACAGGTTCATTGATAGTAAATCGTGGGCAAGGACTCTCAGTTATTCTGTACTCTGGACCCAAGAAATTATTCTCTCAAAGTTTTGTGCCATTTGCTTATACTTTCACCTGCTGCTGGACCTTTGGGTTGGTTCCAGTGCTTGGCTGTTAAAAATAAAGATACTATGAACAGCTAAAAATTGTTTCCTGCCTAGTATAGCTAAATAAATGTGATTTCTTAAACATGTGATATAGATAGGTACCATTACCTTCACTAGTATGTTAGAGATATTTTTTAATAACAACGTCTTGCTTTCCTTGCTTTTCTCACCATTCCATATCATTTCCCTGCCTCCCTCCATCTTTCTGAGAATAAAAGTAAACAAAATTAGCCATTTAGAAATATGCAGATACCTTCAGACATAGGCTAAGAACTCCCTCCTTCCTCCTCACTGACTGCGTCTGGCCTGCATTTTGTCCAGGGTTCACAGCATTTTACAACCTTGAAATTAGTGGCTAACATTTAAAAATCGGTAGCTGTTCTATAAAAGTCCAGGTTTCTGGCTCTCCGTGAAAATGCAAAGGTCAGGCAGCAGGCGGGCCAGCTTCCCCCTGCCCTGCAGCGTGGCTCCCCCACCCCTGCAGCATGGCTGGCCCCCGTGGCCCATGCAGACTGCTGGTAACTGAGTGTGTAGTCCCCTTCGCTACTGTGCATCAATGTCAGAGTATTTTCATTAGCAACTTTGACCACAAGTAGGAAGTTTATTTTACCTGTCATTCTCTTGATAACCCAAGTGACCACAGTATTTTAGGCTCTTTTGGATTTAGTAGGGTTACCTTCTCCCCTCCCTGTGGGATTTCTTCATTTAGAATATTTAAGAGTCTATATCAAGGCTTGTATGTCAACATAAAATGTTGACTAATGAGAATATAAATTTTGATAGCCACTATTTAAGGTTCTTCTTCTTTTTTTCAGTAGTAGAGGTTGAACTGAAGGCCTTTACACTTACCTATATCCCCAGCCCCTTTTTAATGGTTTTGTTTTTTTTTTAATTTATTCTGGTACAGGGTATTATTCGGTCATTAAATTGCCCAGGCAGGGCTCAAACTTGCAATCTACTCCCGGAGTACCCCACTCTGAACTCTTTTAATTCAACAATTTATGATGTAAATTTGAAAAATTGAAAATAGTCCTTTCTGTTCACCCTGTCACTAAAATAGTCATCCTTTGGCAGAATCTATATTGAAACAGGCGAGGGACTTGAGAGTCTCAGACCCAGGGACCACCCATTCCCTTGTGCACTTTGTTCCCTGGGACAAGCAGTAACCCTTCCAGCCAGCCAGCACCCCACCGGCCTCCCGTGGAGAGTGGAAAGAAGCAGCCACTCCGGGGCTCCCTCCAGAGGGGTCCTTGCAAACACAGCCATCTTTGGCAATTACCGTTATTCCAGAAGCTTTTAAAAACTGATTTTCATGTCTGTCATCATGAAAGCAGCATACGTTTGTAACAAATTCAAACTACACGGAGACGCGTTGACTAACCAAGAAAGTCTTTTGTCTCCCTCCTCAGTCCGTCGAATTTGTTGCTTATACATCTGTCTTTTGCACCCGCTTCTGTCCCCCGCCCCCAACCTGTATGGTTCTGCACTTGTTTCATAAAATGGAATGTCTATGCAAACTATTCTGCAGCTTTCTTTTTACAACTGTCAGTGAGTACAGAGTACAGTTACTTTTCCAAATCGGCAGTAAAAGTACCATATTATTTTTGACAGTTCTGCCCCATTTATGGCTCCATTTTACATTTATTCAGTCATGCTCATGGTCATAGGCACTCAAGTTATTTCTGATCTTTTGCCAAGGCTGCTGTGGAAAATTTTGCGCCCACCTGTGAACTTTTGCATGAGGTTTTCAGTGACATAGATACCTAGAAGTGGGACTTATGTCTTAAGTCCGTTGTCATTTATTTATTTTATTTATTTTTTTTGGTGCTGGGGATTGAACTCAGGTCCTTGTGCTTGCAAGGCAAGCACTCTAACCACTGAGCTAAATCCCCAGCCCCTACTGTCATTTAAAAAGTATTCCAGCCAAAGTATGGTGGTGCATGCCTGTAATCCCAGCACTCAGGAGGCTGAGGCAGGAGTATCGCCATGAGTTCAGGGGCAGTCTGGGCAACATAGTGAGTTCAAGGCCAGCCTGCATTACAAAGTGAGACCCTTCTGAAAAAACCAAAAAGAAAAAGAAAAGAAAAAAAGTATTTGAATCAGTATTCCAGATTTCCAAAAAGGATGTCCAATTCATCTTCTTCCCCCGGGAGAGTCCTTCTGTAGCCCTGATAATCTAGTTATTGCTTCAGTACATATACAGAAAGCATATTTAAAGCTCACCAATATGCCATCAAAATGACATATTTTTCTTAGAAAAGCATTCCAGATACCTAAATCTGTGGATTTAATTAAATGATTTCATGTCTGGTATTGGTGATAGTTATCATCCTGCAAGGTGACAAAAATATTCCGTGATTATTATAACCAGTTATTAAGCAATTACCTGAGGATGGCTGTTGTGTAGGTAGACACATAATAGCCAAGTCACAGCTTCCTTTTACACAACTGTTCCAAGTCTGGCTCGTCTTTTCCAGCAAGGGCCAAGCCTTCAGTGCCTAGGTCAGCACTCAGGGGCCTGGATGGGGAGCAGGCTTAGCAGGTGACTGCTGTGAGGTATGACAGTTTCTGCCTGCAACATACCGTGGAAGTTTCCTTTACTGAGCCGAAGGGTGGGGAAAGGAAAGGGAGGTGACATTCCCAGACTTCCTGTGGTCACTTCTGTTCACAGCTTTCTCCTAGAAACGCTGACGTTTAGGTTCATGTCCTAGAATGCTCTTGTAACATTTGGGAAGGATCAGAAATTTCCTGACCAGTGGCCTTAGCTGATGGCACGTGGCTGAGAACCCAGGCTACAGCTCCTTCTCTTCAGAAAGGACGGGTAGCCCCTTGGGAACACCTTTACTTAGGAGGCCACAGCAGGTTTGGTGCCTGGGCCTGGTCATCCTTCCTGGTGCCCTCAGCCCCATTAGACCCAGGCTGGGCATCTGGTCTAGAGGAAAGACAGATTTGGAGACAGACTCCAGCTCAAATCCTGGTCTCATCATGTTTACTAGTGGTGTGACCCTTGGGCTGGTCTCACCTCCCTCTGAGCCAGAGTGTCCCTTATTATAAAATGGGGACATTGTCTCACATTTGGAGGAATACATGCATTCATATTTGAATATTCAGCACAGAATAAGCACAATAAATGTGAGTCCTCTCATCTTCCTGCTGTAGGAGAAGCCTTGCACCTGGGGACTCTCTGAGCTGGTGACTGCCTGCCAGAGGCCCTGGCAGGAGAGGAAGGCTACCGTGTAAGGCCAGAGGTGAATCTGATCCAGTATGTATTCTCAAGAGCTCAGCTCAGGAGTTGGGAGAGGAGCCCAACCAGCAGACACAGAGTAGTGTGTGCGATAATTGGAATTAATAGAAGAAATATTAATTACCTTTCTAATGAGTGGGGCAGAAAAGATCATCAGGCAAGTGGGGTAGTAAAGGTTGCATGGGATTTTGATGGAGAAGACTGAGTCATTAAAAATTAGGAAGCACATTCTACCCATTGACAGAGCATGACATTATTTTTGTGTACATGTTAACTTCTTTGACTCCCGCCAATACACTGATAGATTCAAATTCAGCCCTTCTCTTTTCCCTTTCCATTTCTCTACTTCGCCTTTCCCTCCATACCACCCTGCCTTAAAATACTCAGCTGCTAAAAATTTCCTACAGAATTTCTGTATGCTTTAGTAAGTCCTCAGAGAATGCTATTTTACCATACTAAGATTTTACAAGAGCTTTGGCATAGCTATTTTTTCCATTCCTTTTTCTGCAATATACATAAATTCTTTTGCTTACTTAGTGATGAACAAACCATTTGACCTCTGCTGTACACCAGGTACTTGTGCCACCCACCTAGTCCCCAGAACATCGGGACAGCTTTGTGAAACGAGCTTGCAGGCTTTTGTACAGATAAGGAAACTGAGGCTTAGAGAGGTTAATTGGAGTATTACTGAAGTCGTGAGCAAAGGAACTGCAGTTCAGCTCCAGGGCGCTTTGCCCTTGGCTACCTTATGGAGAGTTGTGCATGTAGTAGGTGCAGCAAACATGTGTCTGGTGTTGCGAGAGCTACTATCCACTGGTCAGTTCAATTTATGCTGCCAGTTTCGTCACCTACTTGGTGCAGGAACAGCTGCTCAGTTCCCTTCCTGCCTGTTTGTGGGACCTCAGGATCGTGTAGCAGTAATAGTTGACCAAAAGCACAGCATCTCTCTCCTCTCGCATTTATTTGTACGGTGCATGTAAGCAGATAGGTTAGACTGAGACTGCTTTGGCTCTTGCTTTGTCTCTGCCCATTAAGGAATATGTGTGAGCATACAGGCAGCATTCCAGAGCCTGGCTCGGCGTGGGACATCGGATTGCAGCTTCTGTACTGCTGGTGACTGCTTGGCAGCCCCGGGTGAATCCCGTTCCCTCTCCAGAACCATGCTTCCTCGGTGCGGTCTGGGGGCTCAGATGATCCTAGCCTGCTCTGGGAGTCCGTGTCCTGCAGGGAGGACTGGAGGGTGCTAGAAGGAATCCAGGCGCTGGTGTCTGGCAGACCCCGTTCTGTGACCTCGGGCAAGTCACTGACCTCTTCACTAACTCCTTGTCCTCGTCTGTGAAGGAAGGCTCACGAGACCTGTCTCCCAGGATGGCTCTCAGGGCTCAGTGAGAAGGGATGGCACTTCCTTCCCTCCGTCTTCGACGTCTGGTGCATCAGTTGTTGGTTGTTTCTGCCGCTGAAATCCAGCACTCTTCCCTCAGGTGCTGTCCTTGTTACTCCTCACTTCTTGGGTTTCTTGCAGCTCTACTTGGTTGTAAAGAAGCTCCTCAAGGGAAGATATCACTCTTCCCCATTGAGCTTATTAGTGCTCGGTGACGGCACCTTATTTTTCCAGCTTTTTTCCTTGCAGACAGCAGCTGCAGTGTGAGTCAGTTTGCCTGGATGTAATTTCTTCTGGTCCTCTTTTAGACAGGAGAGCTCCATTCATTTAGTAAATACTCGCTGTGCTCAGGCTTCATGTTGGGTGATAGGGACACAGAGGAACAGACTTGCAGTCCCTGCCTGTGGGGAGCTCACCGGAGGAAGGGGGTAAGTGGATAAGGTGGTATATGGACTGTGTCACTGTCCAGCTATGTAGTAGGATGCTGTGGGAGGAGACAGGAGGACATTGGCTCTCTCGAGGAATCAGGAAGGGCCTCAAGGGAGAGGTGACTTCTGAGCAAGTGCGAGAAGATGAGTAGACGTGTGCCAGCTGTAGGAGTCTAGGAAGGGTAGAGTTCAGGGCTCCAGTAAAGGGCAATACATTGGGCACATGTTCAGAGTTGGGGCTGGGCCATGGAAAACCCACCCTGCCACGCAATGGTGGTCATCCATATACTAACAACCCTCAAGTCTTAGTTCCCAGCCCTGGCCTTCCCCCTCAGCCCTTAACTCACACCACTGCCCCCTCAGCAGCTACACTGTGAAGTATAAGGGAAAGAAGTCTCTATTTGTCCTTAAAAAGATGAAAAAGCCAAACAAACCAGAAACCACCTTGTTCTTCCCCTCTTTTCCCCATTTTATTTGGTGCCGCCGAAGCCCAAAATCTGTCATGGTTGATGCTGCCCCTTCCCTCATCCTGCACATCATCTGTTGCAGTTCTAGACAGCGCTTCCCCCAAAGTGTACCCTGAAGCTGCCCCCTCTCTCCGCTGGAACCCCAGCGCCTCACCCTGGGACTCTCCATTTCCACCCTGGCCATGTGGCTGCCAGGTTCCTACTTAGTCGGGAGAGTGAGCTTTAGAAAAGTAGCTAAGTGCCTGTCGTTTTCATGTCAGAACTCCCCAGTGCTGGCCAGCAGCCTTGGAATAGAATCTCAACCTCTTGCTGTGGCCTGCCAGCCTCCCTCCTTCTCTGCCCTCGTCTCTCAGCACTCTGCTCTGCTTATTCCATGTCAGACACCATGTCTTTCTTGCTGGGCCTCTTTCGTACCCTTGCACTTGCTGTCCTTACCCCAGGTCACTCTTTCCCCACATCTGGCCTGGTGCACCCTCACTCTATTCTGGTCTCCGTTCAAGTACTCTCTCCCCTGTCTAAAAAAAGGCACTATTCTACTTCCCCTGCCCTAGCAATCACTGTCCTTTTACCTTGCTTTGTTCTTCATCAGCACACATCGCCACCTGACTCTACAGTATATGTTTGTCTTCTTGTCTACTCCTTGTCTACATCCACGAGGAGGGTCCTTGCTTGCTCCACGCGGAGCCTAAAACTGAGCCTATAGGCAGCAATCGTGAAACAATAGACGGGTGAAGGAACAAATGAATGAGTTAGTGCAGGCCTGCATGCAAGCCAAGACTTTGACGTTTACAGGCAGTGCAAGTCTAGTAGACATCTTCCAGGAGGTGAGTGACGCGGTCAGCATTTTTATTTTAGAAAGCCAGCTGGTGGCGGTGTGGGGGCCAGGCTGTGGGAGGGAGGCAGCAGAACTGCTTCAGAGACTGTGAAAGTGGTGCAGGAAATTGACTGCGTCTGTGCTACAGGGGAGACGAAGGGACAGACAACAGGTCCCGAAGACCTCTGAGTGTCTAGGGTTTCTAGTGGGATAACATGGTGTGGTGATTCCTTTATGAGCACAGCAGGAGGGGATGAGTCGATCTGGGGAAAGGCCAGCGATACTAAGCAGTATAAGCCCCTGTGCGTGTTCTGTGCAGTGCCGTTGGTGCTGCAGGGAAGATCTGGGAGCTGCTCTGAGGTCCCCGTGCACCTTCTATCCCCGAGAGTGTGGTCAAGGAGGAGTCGCCAGCCAGCGAGTGTACCGCTCTTCCTGCAGGTGGGTGGGTCTGCTGGTCTCTATGCACCACGCCACACTGAGACGTGCAGTAGTTCCCTCCTGCAATGCCTGCATTTCTCCATATTTGACTCCGGAGCAGATTCGCTCTAAAAACTGCCACCCCCTTTTCTAGACTGCACAGACTCTGCCAGGCAAAGTTTGCTGATGACCAGGAGTTGAACACCATCCTCACTTAGGCAATGCATGGGAGCCCTTGCCCTGCCACGGTCCCAGGGAGTCAGACCCCCGGTGGGCACAGTTGCCTGGCCGAGGCCTTGTCTCTGATTGACACCGCCTCCCTGACCATGCTCTTCAGGACAGACTGCGTGGAAACTGCAGAGCAGTCCCCTCCCGTTTGGTGCAAGCTTTCTGAGGTTTTCTTTTTTTTTTTTGGTGGTGCCGGGGATCGAACTCAGGCCCTTGTGCTTACAAGGCAAGCACTCTAATCACTGAGCTAAATCCCCAGCCCCCTGAGGTTTTCTTTTTGTACTTGAATTATTCCTTCCCAAAATTCAACCCTTCAAATTTTGATGAAAATTCTTTTATTTCTGAGTAAGCACATTCTCGCCCATCTTGCTGGGCTATCCCTCTGTGTCCCTGAACGAGGTATATGACAAGCCCCTTAAGCCTTGGTGCTGCGTCCCCGGTCATGCTGCCCGGCCCTGCATGGAGCCAGGTGCTCACCTCCCCCACCACCTCCTTGCCCCTCCCCCAGCCCCCATGTTGCAGCAGTAGCGTGAGCAGCCACAGTGGAGAACTTCCCATGTGCCAGGCATGGTGCCGGCCACCTCACCTGCGTTCTGTCTAATATGGGCTTGTTAGGGTGATTACCATTTTTTTTAGTTTAGTAGGGAAGAGTATGGGCTTAGCGGTAGAGAGACTCAGGTTGATTCCCAGCTAGCAGTGGCCCTTGGGAATGCTGCTTTGTCTTTTTTACTTTCTTTTTCCAGGTTTGGAAAATGGAGATGATATAGGGAGTTGCCGTGGAAATGAAATAAAATGTGCTCTTTTGTAAGTGCAGAGGTGCTTGTTTACACTGTGTTAGATACTGTGCTGTCAGTAAGTAATAGCACTTTACAGATAAAGTCCTTGTCATTATCGTCATCGTCATCATCATCATCATCATCGCCATTGCCACGACCATCATCACTATCCTGGGGCTTCATAGCTACTATGTAAGTGGAGTCCTGCCTGGTTCCAAGGCTTGTATTTTTTTTCCTGTCCCACATCGTCACTCCCAAGTTTATCTTGTCTGAGAGTTTCTGGTCCCTGAGTCAGGGCTCCTGTTCTTTTTGGGGGTGCCGTCTGTCCCTGTCAGGGACAGTAGGTCCAAGATAAGGTACAGCAGTTTCTTGGTTCCCCTTAACCAGGGGCCTCCTTTCAGTCATTGAATGAGCAGCTGCTAGTGGCTGGATTGTCTGGGCAGGAGTTGGACACCACCCCCCCAACCTGGCCAATATCGGCTTGTTTCCTGTGCAAGCCAAGGGGTCTCCCCATATAGCTGTTTGTGGGTCTTCCCATATAGCTGTTTATGTCATCAGCAGGGTTGTCTGAACAGGAACAGCAGCAGAAAGTGTGGGTCAGTGCTTCTAGTCTTTGGGGGTCATAGTCCGTTTGTGAGTCTGGTAAAATATACAAACTTTTTGCCCAGAAAAAAGAATGCACGTGACAAATACCAGCCCAGCACTCTCCATGAGACATTTTCCTCGAAGTCTACCCGGGGTCCAAGGGGAAAATTCCTGGTCCTGAAGGTCAGGTTATGTGCGGTTTTGTCCTTGTGCTGTTCCCCATTCACCACCACAGGCACATCTGTTTCTGTAGGGTGCATGTTCCTGAGGTCCGCCAGGTATCCTGGTAGTTTTTGGAAATACCTGTTTGATAATATTTGCCATCTGCATTTATTTCTCATATTTGAGAAATGTCTTCACACACTAGAACCAGCCAGTCCATTTTGATGAGATGTACCTGCTGATTTGTGCATAAGTTCAAGCCATAGTCTGCATGTGACAGGTGTGGGCCGCAAAGCATCAGACGAACAGGAGCGTTACAGTGATTTGGGGGTTGTAGAGGGGGATAACTAGCTTCAGTGGAGGTTAGTCATCTCGATTCAGCAAATGGAAATCTCTACTTTTTAACTTACGATTTTTTGAAATTTCAGTTCTAAAATAATATGCTTTTCTCTCTTTTGTATTTATTTTTATTTCCAGTTTTCAAGGCATGGGTTTGGGAGAAGGCAAATTCCAAGCACCTGAACTCCTCACCTCCATCTGGCTTACAGGCCTCTCCTTGGAACATTTCCAGTGACCCTCCGAATAACATGCTGTTTTAACAGCGAGAGCAGTCGCGATTGTTACTGCCAGTCAATGGAGGCCCCAGATCCTTCCTCTTGCTCTAGCTATGTGTCACTGCCCTTTGTAGTTGGAAATGGGACTTGGATTTTGATTGGTGTAACTGAATCTGCCGTGTAGTAGATCATTTGATACAAAGCTGTCTCTGACAAGCAGTTTTTCCTCCATGGTTTTTCTTCTTTGCTTTTTCTAAATTATAAAAGCGATAGATGCTCATTATAGAACCAAGATTAGAACTCTGCATGGCTGGTTTTGAATTCCAGTTCCCTCACTTATTAGATGTGCAGCTCTAAGCAAAGTAAAGCACGTACTCTCTGCGAGCCGCCATTTTTCTTGTTGTACAGAAGGTCCAGCACAGTAACCTCGTCGCATTGCGGTGGGGACTGAGGGAGCCTGGTCCATATCCTGCTCTTGCAGGGGTCTGACGGGGATGCATGTCTTCAGTGTGTTGTCTCCCCGGCCCTGGTACTGGGGATTGAACCCAGGGCCTTCACACTTAGCTACCTCCCCAGCCCTTTTCAAATTTTTTATTTTTAGACAGGGTTTGCTAAGTTGCTTGGGCTTGCCTGGAGCCTGTGATCTTCCTGCCTCAGCTAGAATTACAGGTGTGCACGGCCATGCCTGGCTTCTTCAGTGGGTGTTTACTGATCACCTACTAAGAGCCAGTGACTGTTCTGGCGGCTCTGGAAATAGTTAAGAACAAGACAGGGTCTCTCTTCTGATGCTCACATTCTAAACTGAGCAGTCTCAAGTACACAAGATAATGTCTACAATGAAGGAATTAGAGTGCAGGGGGAGTGTGAGAGTTACAGGAAAGACCGCTTTAGATTAGCCCTCAAGGGGAGACCTCTCTGGGGAGGGTCAGTTTTTTGTGACCCCGGGTCCCAAGTGTTCCAGAACTCCTGTTTAAACAGTGCTGCCTCCCGAGTTGAGTTCGGAAAATCTGACCACATAGTGCAAATCAGTGCTCTTGGGGAGGTGCTTGTCCAGTCACGGTCTTCCCAGGCGGAGTTGAAGCTCCCAGCTGGGACCTGTGTCCTCCGACCCCGTGAAGCCCTCAAGTGCTCCTCTTGGAACGTGTGCCCAGTTGAGCTGATGGCGAATGAAGAACCTGGTGGTGGGAGGGAGGGTGACTCGTTTCTCGCCAGAGCCTTTCTGCTCAGTGCTGCTTTGAACATCCTGGTTTCTAAGGAGCTGAAAGCAATTTCTCTCAGTGAGAGGGTGGCGTGGTGCAGTCTCTTGGTTCTTTAAGGGCTTGTGGAGGCCACACAATAGCTGAGTGGCAGCACAGGCCCAGCTCAAGCACTGGCATTTGAACTGCAGAGCAGTAAGGCCAACACCTGATGCCAGCCACATCGTGCTCTTGGGGTGTGGTGAGGACTTTTAAACCACCACTTTAGCCTGCTGCACTGAGCAGTAGTGACCCAAAGTGTTCAGTGAGGAAGCTGCTGGGCAGAAGGGCAGGCTGCATCTAACTCGCCTGTCATGTCAGTAGTTGACCTACTTTTGTGTGACCCTGATTAGCCCAACACAATTAGAGATGTGGTTGTGAATGCACTTCTGCTACCTGATTTTAATCCAACATGTGATGGCCCAGATCTTAAACACACACACAGCCCCGGCAGATGGACGGATGGGCGGCAGTCTTTCACTGACCTCTGAATTGTAATTCTATCACAAGGAAAAGGCTCCATTTCAAGAACATGGAACAATTATTTGAGACTAGATATGATGCCAAAGCAGCAGGCCTTGATTCCTTGCTACAGGGCAGCTTAATCAGGAAATGGCCTAGATGGCTGCCTTTCAAGTAGGTCCTCGCCGTAGCCTGGCAACAGGCACAGGGTCATAATTGGAAGAATTTGGCTCTGACTGTCTGTGGGTGTTTACAGTGCACTATAGGGCAGGGCTCCTCTTATTTATAGAATATTTTTGAGCAACAAGCAGCAGAAGGCTGAAAAGCCACTAAATCTTGATTTATTTTTAACAAATTCCATTTTTCCCCTCATCCCAGAAGGAAGACTGAGTTATTAAAAAAACAGTAAAAAATACATCGTTGCGAAGCATGCCATATCTAATTATGGGGTTGCCAGCGTCGGCCTGCAGCCACATTCTAAGGGCTTTGTAAATCAGCCATCCATTCAATCTGTGAACTTATATGACTCCCATTCTTCATTTAGATGTAGAATGAAATTATTGGCAAGTGAGAGCTGATCAGAAAAAGTTCTTCCCATCTAAATTAAGAGATGGAAGGTACAAATATAGAATAGTGTGCTTATGTTCTCCAAGGGAGATAAATCGTTCTTCATTGTCCATTATACTTAGCTGCACAAACATACATCTCATAGCACTAAATACCCACTTTAGGATTTTGCTCACTGCAATGGCGGATCTGTGTCACTCAAAGGAGCAGTATTGTGCTATCTCGGCTGAGTTCAGCCCTGAGTGATTATAACCCACATAGTCATGGAAAGCACGAATCCAGTGCTTTTTGCCTATATTCTTATAGCGTGATTGAGTTGGATGGGACTTCAGCGACCCTCTAGTCCAACTACACCTTCCTGTAAGGGGAAGCCGAGGTCCAGAGAGGGGCTGTTGCCCAGGGTTCTGGGGAGTCATGGTAGAGGTGGGCTGAGCCAGTGGTCTCTGTGCTTCTCCCCAACAGTGCTCCGCTGTGCTGAGTCTGGGAGCCAGTGAATTAATCTGTCTATACTTCAGGGGCTCACCGTCTCAGAAGACAAGGACGCTGAGATAGTCAAATAGTTGCTCTACCATAAGTGGACTGAATTATATGTATACACAACAGATTAGCTGAGTGGTGGAGATGGTGAGCTCAGGGATTTTGGAAACTAAATGTATTTGGATACCAAAGCAAAGGTTAAATCAGTTGCTGTCTGACTCACTTGGGAGAAGCTTTATGGATGCTATAAAGTTTGAAAAAAGGTGCAGCACATTTGCTGAGTGAGTACTGGAAGCAGCCAATGTTTGATGCAGTGAGTGATATGTGGCACAGAGATGATATTGCAACTTGAGAGGAGCCCTGGGAGTGGGTCATTGAGATTTCAGAGAAGTGTGTAGGAGAGCGAGGGGCTGGGGCACAGGCCAGGGACAGGCAGTGTTCAGTGCTCCAGGATGTCGCGCCCTTTCCTGGGGCAGCCTGTGGGTAGCATGCGGGCTGTGTTTCCAATCCTCTGGCCCCAGGCAGAAGAATAACTGGTCCTGGAGGCCTTTTCTCTGACCCTAGCATCCAATAAAAATGGAATGGAGCTGGCACATGAAGGGGCTGGGCCAGTTTCTTGCCCTGTGCTATATGGGGGCACAGTGTCCTGGGCCAGAGTGGCTGTAGGTATTCGCTCTTTTTCTGAGACTGGTAGAGGTGGAGGGGGCTTAGAAAATATTTCCAAGGGAGGACAGACCTGAGAGTCACCTCTTGGCAATACTGGAGGCCACTGGTTGTAGAGGATGTGAGTGGGCCAGGAGGGGGTGTGGTCTGGGCCTAAATTAAGGCTGTAACAGTCTCCAGGAGAAAAATAAGTGGGAGAAGAGCGATTAAAGGAGAGGAAGAAACAGTGGGATTTGGCTACAGACAGACAGCCAAAGAGCGAGTGAAGGACAGTGACATGCTGAGACATGGATTGGCACTGCAGAGGAGGTGGGATGTGAGGACAGAGGAATTCAGGCTGTGGGCAGATCCAGTGGCTTGGATCCAAAGCTGGAGCGGGTAGATTACTGAGTCCCTGCTGTCTAAGAAGAGATGGTCCATCTTCCTGCCCAGCGAATCCTCACCAGCCCAGACAGTGGTTCTCAAGCATGGCACCAGGCACTGCCAGATGGCAAACAATAAAATGAGTACACAGAATAGCCCCAAGGTCATCTCCATGCATGTTTTATTCTTAATCTTTTGATGCCCAAAGCCACTCTCAAGTTCTGAGTCAGAACTATAGAAATTAGCAGTGACAAGAACATAGGAAACATTTGGGACATAACTGATGGGCTATAGTTTGAGAATTTTATATTTTTTCTCAGATCTGTATTATAGTTTCAATACAAATTTTTTTTTGTTGGCAAAATACTTTCTAGTAAAACCTTTTATTTTTTATATTTTATAAAGGTAGCCATATTTTCATGATGGAAAATGCCTCCTGGGTGCCCTACCTCTGAATAAATTTTCAGGGAGCAGATTTTCCCCTTTCTTTCTCTTTTTGTTTTCCTTGCTCTGTGTCCGAGAATCTTTCCCTTGGTGCAGCTTGGCCCAGATAATTTGAGTTGGTGTGACCCAAGCCAGGGAGATGTGTCTGTGGTTCCATGGTAAAAAAAAAAAAAAAAAAAAAAAACAGGTAAGGAAGAACCCTGAATCCTTCACCAGAGAGGAAGCTGATATACTTCTGCCTGTCCCAGGCACAGCCCATGGAGTCAGCTGGCCTGATCACTTGGTAATTGAGTGCCTCTAGATAAGAATGACATTAGTAATTGACACTGTCTTTAAATTCTCCAACAATTTACACCTTGTCTGATGACTCCTATGGCATCCAGCAGGTGTTTAAGATATGCTTTTGGTTTCATAAACCATTGCTGGTCACTGGCACCACCGCCCCCAACAAATGGTGATCTGAGAGCATTAAGTGAAAGTTCTGAAGGTTGTATATGGTGTTGGGTCCAAAGTCCATCCTTTCCAGCTGAACAGCCACACCCAGCTATCAGCACATTTTTGCTCATGATCCCAGTGAGAATGGTCCCTGGGAAGGGGCATTAAGATCATCTCTGGCCGATCTCTGGTGAAGATCTCAGTGTGGTTCCTGAAAGGCAGCATCCCAGTCCCACTTGGGCATCTGTGCTCCAGGCCTCCCACTCCTCCCGACGGACACCTCTGGCTCTTAGAAAACCCTTCCTCACTGTGACATCAGATCTACCTCTTGCCAAAGTCTCCTCGTTGACCTAGTTCTGCCCTTCGTAGCCACACAGAACAAAGGTCTGTAGGCATGTATGATTCCACTTCAGAAGTCTGAAGATAGTGCTCCTGGGCTCATGACCTTCTTCCTCGTTTATCTCCCTCCACTGGGCTCACGTTCCCCGATGCCTGCAGCCCTTCTCTATGTGGGATGGCAATCAGTAGAAAGCTAATAACCAGGGACATTCATCAGGTGAGGGCTTGCCAGGTGCTGGGCACTGCTAGAAGCTCCTTTGTCTTACTCGCTGCTCACCACACCCCACACTCACCCTCCATAGGGGGTCTGTGTCATCGTGGTTTTTACCAGTGAGGAAGCAGGAAAGAATGGAGGTCGGAGCTTGTCCAGAGCCTATGCCCTTAACTCTGGTGCTCCAGTATCCCCCAGCCTTTTCCTCATGGTGCTAAAAATAAGCCCACAGGGCACCAGGCTTGGGCTGGCCCTACTTTAACTTATTTTGTAAGAAATTATTTGACATCAGCCTGAGTTGAACCATCTTCCATGAAACCCCTACAGAGTCTGTTTTGACAAAATAGACTACAAGGCAGAGACCTCTGCACTGTCACCAGCACATGGGTTCATGCTCGCTCTGCCAGGCCCCAGAGGCCTCCTGAAGTGGTGGATTAGACCAACGTGACAAATATGGGCTGTTAGTATTTTATTTTCCTGAACATGATGCCTGCCACAACGGCTTCCTGTTGAAAGTGCCTAGTCATGGCTGTAGGGCTTACAAAGACAGGGAGAAAGAGGCCTAAGAATGGTAAGCCAGGACTGGATCTTCAAATTGTGAATAGTATTTGGTCTCACAGTGTCCCTGGCCACGCTGGGGTGGAAAGAAGTGCTGACCACCCCCCCTCTGAAGCTGAGGGTACATTTGCCAAATGCTCAGGCCCCTAAAATGGCTCAGGCTCCTGGTGGCTCAGGCTGGGGACCCTTGATGCGGGAAGGATGATCTATGGCTGCATATGGGGGAGTCTACTTCCTGTGTGCAGGAGCGCCTGGGCCAGTGTGCCCCGCAGCTGGGATTGAACCATCTTTCTTCTTGTGAGTTGCTCTTTGGGCAGCATGCATCCCAGAGACCTACGCAGCAGAGGGAGGAGTCTGGTCTCTGAGGTATGTGCCTGGAGACCTGGAGGACAAGCAGCTTGAAGCCGTAGAAAAAGCTGGATAAAACCTGCCTCTGTCATGAGCGAAACTGGGGCCCCAGCTCAAGACATAGCCTCCCTGAAGTGTCGTGTATTTATTGAAAAAATGGGGGTGATAATAGCACTACACAGCAAGGTTGATAGGATTAGATGAGACCCTGTGTCGGCATAACAAAAAGCACCTGGCACAGTGTCTAGTGGAGATAAATATAAATATTGGCATCATAATTTCCTTCTTCCCTCAGTGTTCCTTCTCTTTTCCTGGTCTTGCTTGCCATTGATTTTCTAAATGCATTTGAGTAAATATGCTAATCTCTGCTTCTTTTGTGGCTGTACAAGAGGGCGAATCATGTTACCTGGTTCTGAGTGGGGTACGTAGCGCCCCCTGTTGGATATATTGGAAATGCGCGGGTGATTCGGCTGTCACTGCGACCTGGACGGGAAATGGGAGGGACGCCAGAGGATGTAATGCTTGGGGGACAAAGGGTTGTCCATCCTCGCAACTGCCTAGTGTTCAGCAGTCATTCTGGTAGGAAAAACTTTGTTTATAATGATCTCAGCATAGAATCTGACTTCTTTTTGCACTTAAGTAACTTTTGCATGTTTTTACTGTATACTGATTTTCCATGTTATGGTGTCATTTACAGTGTCTTTGGGTGTCGCTGTGCCCCAACATTTGCATATTGATTTACGTATTATTTTAACCAACTTCTTTTTTTTAATTATTGTTGGAGCATTATACTGATTGTTTTTGTAATGTTAAGTGTTGGCGGGTGATGTTATTGACAAATTTCATTTCAAGAGAATGAAAGGCATGTTGAAAACATTTGTATTTTATCTTTGAAGGCAGGAGAAAGTGAGTGTGCACATGTACATGTGTATTAACTTATAAATTAGCTGTAGAAACCAGAGGTCAGACTTGAAATGAAAAAGAAACGGTTTCATTTCTCTTAGAAATTCCTCTGAACATGAGGATGTGTAGAAGTCGAGTTTTAACTCTGTGTACTGTTTGGTAAAGAAGGTGTTTGAATGTTCCCCTGGCCATTTTAGAAAATGTGTGATCTTAAAGTCAGAAATGATTTCATCCTCATCTTTTGCCCTCTCTGTTCTTTTCACCTCTCCCTCCTGTACATACATATATACACTGAGCACGATGCACAGGCCCGGACACACAGGAGAAATGGGTTCTGGTGGGGGTGCCCCTAGCGCTGACTCAGAGGGCAAAACTGGGGGGTGCCACCAGTCTCCCGCAGGCTGCCTGCTCCGTCCCTGAGCCTTCATCTGTCTGTGAGACCAAAGGTCTCCAGGGGACGGCCCCAGGGATCCGGTACCCAGGACTGTCCCCATGAGGAAGCACCTTCACTGGGGGGTTGTGGCAGAATGCTGCACCCTGGGGACGAGGTCTGGTGCAGAACGGATCATGGCACTGAAGACCAACAGACCCGAACGGATGCACAGCTCCTGGTGCCAGTTGCTCAGTGGGGCTTTGGCAGTAATACATGTGCTGGCAGTAGGTCTGGAACCCCTGAACACTTTCTGTATTGAAAATTTCACTATAGTCCGATATAGCGGGTGTTTGAAGATTTCGCTGTTCTTTACTATTTGTATCTTAAAACTAGTTGTCTTTTATATGATGTTGATACGGTTACAACAAATTTCAGTACTTAATGGTAAGGTTTATGGTTCTGTTCAGTCCAAAAGAGATACACACGCTAAGAGAAAGTTGGAAATGGATGGAAAACCCGAAGATAAAAAGCAGCACTCCTCAGCTCAGCCCGAATGAGAACTACTGTTAACATTTTGGCTTACTTTTGTCCAGTCCTTTTGTTGTTGTTGTCGTCATTAAATTTCTATTATGTAAATAATTCATGTTCAATTTAGGAAAAGATGGGAGATTGGGGCCTTACACTGTAATGAAACTGGTCCATTTCACCAGTTGGAAACAGCAGTCTTAATATTCTAGTGAATTTCCTCTCATCTGTGCTCTGCAGATGAGTAACGAGGTCAGGAGTGTTGTCTATATAATTAAATGTGTCCTTTTTCACCTAACATTTTTGCAGAAACATTTCCCATGTTGTTATATATTCTTAAGTATAATTTACGTAGTTGTATTTTGTCTTAAATATATCAGTCTTCCCTGTTAGAACATTTAGATGTTTTTATTAACCCTTATTATAATGCTATAAGAAAATCTGTAAACTAGTTGATATACATGTATCTATATATAGATATGTGTCTATTAAATGAATTCTATATAATAGATGATGCCCTTAGTCATAACATTTATCTTAATTACACATGAAATCACTTTGTCAAAAGGGATAAGCATTTTTAAAGCCCTCAATACTTAATACCAATTTTCTTCAAAAAAAAGTTTGTGGCATTTATATTCTGGTTCACAGAGGATTGACTTGCCCATTGACTACACCTTCACTAATACTGATTTTGTCTTAAAAGTGTAATCTTTGCTAATCTGAGCAGTGAAAGCAGCAGCTCTCTATTATATTTTGATCATGATGAGGTTGACATGTGTTTTCATATTTTCATTGATCTCTGTGTTTCACTGTTCTGTGGTTTCCTATTTTCTCTGCTCATTTTTCCACTGAGGTATTTGCCTTTTATCACTTTCTGGGTTCGTTTCCATCCAGAGAGGATGGTCCTCCCTCACCTGTGTCAGAGCTTTGAGCCCGACAGACCTGGGCAGTTAGCTGACCCCTCTCAGAATTAGTTCTTTGAGACCTAAATGAAACATCCCGACGTGCACAGAATGAAAGTCCAGAGCGTGCTTTCCTTTGGGGTTGGTATGTTGCGATCCCACATTAAGTATTTTCTCATACAGAGTATCTGGAGCTGTACAACTCAGGCTTGTTCAGATCCTCGGACTCAACACTTGCCTCCAGTAACTAAAGCTCAGAGAAATGAAACTGAAATTACTGAAGTTTTTGTTTTTCTTTTTTAATTTCTCACATAGGAAAGAGACAAGTGAAACAGAAAGAGCTGATGTGGATATTTAGTCAGAGGAATCTGTAGGGCTGAGATGAACTCTCAGATCTGGGGCTCGGGAATGCCCTGAGACCTGCTCCACTCCTGCCGCGCTCGCAGGGCGGGAAAGAGGACAGACACAGCTAAGAAAGGGACTCTGTCCTCCACCCCACGTCGACGGCACTGTCTCGCTAACCTTCAGCTCGCCCTTAGGCACATCTGCCTCCCCCCGGATTCTGCCTCCTTTGCGTACTTGTTGCTGGTGTTGGCAGGCTGGCACTGTGGCAGGAGTGGTGGGTGTGAGCTTGCCCTGCCCTCTTTCCCCAACTTGGGACAGAGCTTTTGCTTTTATTTGCTGAGTCACTGAAGCAACAAGGCATGTGCGGAGTACTTTCTCTGGAGTTGGGCGTATCTGGACTCCAGTCCCCGTTCTGCCCTTTTCCAACTGTGATCCTGGACAAGTTGCTCCACTCTGCTGTGACTCTGTGATGTAATGTTGATAACAGCGCCTTTCCCAGAAGGCCACTAAGGACAGAATGAGGGCCACACTGTCCCAGGCACCTGTCTGCTGCTCAGCAAATGGAAGTGGTCGCTGTTCAGGAGGGCAGGGAGCCAGGTGTCATCTCCGTCTTACCTCCACTCAGCAGCAGCATCCTTTGTGGAGTAACTCGACTCTCTCATTTGGGTGGGGGAGGACAAAAAGGCATCTCTACCACCAGCTGCCAAAGGGACACAGGCCTGGCGAGTGGGGTGTTGGATAGGTTTTCTCCCCCGGGGGTCTCCTGGGCTGGGGCCTTGTGCAGTTGCCAGGCTCCGTGTCACCCCCGTGTCTAGACAGTCAGGAAGTCTGCTGCTTGTTCCCTCAGCCAGGATTCAGCCCCTTTGCGCCCTCTGCTTCCAATGCTGGGGGCTGAGCCGGGCCATCTCTTCCCGGCCCAGGACACATGGTCTGTTCTCACGGCAGCAACCACCCTTAAAGCCTTAGTGGGACCACACAGTCTCTCTTCCCTTAGAGTCAAAGCCGGGCTCTTGCCATGTCTGCCGGGCCCTCCCCTCTTCTCTAGCTGTCTCCTTCACCCATTGCTATCCCACACTCAGCTGCCCCTATTACCCTCCGTCCTCTGTTGGAGCCTCCATCTGACCTCCCCAGGGCGTTTTGGCTGCTGTCATCCCCACGCTCCTCTCGCCTTGGCCAGGCTCCGACAGCATCTACTTACTCATTCCCTCTGCTTGCCGGCCTCACCAGCATGCGGACCAAACGAGGACAAGGATTTTGTCTGCCCGCCCCATCCCCAGCGCTGCCGTGGAGAACAGTGCCTGGCACTTGGATGCCCTCAGCAAATATTTGTGGAGAGATTAATGAGTGATCGTGGGCCAGCACACTAACAGTGTCTTCATTATTACAAAATCGTCCCGAATTGAAATTGGACTGCCACATGCAGTTTGTGGTGGAAATTTCCTCACATTCCCAGTGCTTGCACCACAGACATTACCTGGCTGTCTGGGTGCTCCACGGAGTGTGCTGGTGGACGGTTAAGGCTGGGGCACAGTCAGCCAAAACCCGTGCTGGTGAGACGCGAGGTGCCCGCAGCACCCCGAGCCCTGTGTGGCTGTGTCGCCCTGAGCCCCTAGTGCCCTCCACTCAGCTGGTGAAGCAGCCCCGCTGCCCGCCCGGCGCCCTTCGCCCCTAGACTGGCCTTGTGCTCCGGTGGGTGCTATCGCTGCAGGGAAGTCATTGTCCTGTGCTTTCTCCTTCTCATCTCTTTAAGCACCACTGAAACTCTGTTATTCAGCACCCAGTGACTTAAGTACCTTATTGTCCCAGTCTGCATGTGTGCACGTGTATGTGTGTGTGTGTGTGTGTGTGTGTGTGTGTGTGCGTGCGCATGCGCACGCGCATCTGTGTATGTGTTTTAGTAAAAGCGAGCGGTTGGACTCTGAAAGTCCACTGACTTTCCGTCTTCTGAGCTCTGAGTGCTTCCTGCTGCCGAACGCTGATCTCACACGTCTTTCAGCCCACTCCAGGCTCCTCTCCCAACCTCTCCACTCTTCACCTGCTCCCTCCTGGCTCCCGCTGGTCGCTTTCTCTGATCTCCCCCGCTTTAAGCTCTTCATGGCGCCCCTGCACGCCCCTTCTCAACATCTGTGAGCTTCTTCTTCCCTAAGGTTTGCATCTTTTCACCAGCCTTCCCAAGCCTTCCCCCATGCTTGCTGCCTAGCCCCAAGTGAAACCCACTGTCCATTTCTGGGACAGTGACTGACTAAACATGCTAAGTGCTTTTGTTATATTCAGCTCATTCCGTCTTCCCAACAGCCTAGGGAGGGGGAGTTCTCCCGCTCTACAGAGGGGGAGATGGTGCTCCGAGAGGGCACCTGACTTGCCCAGGATGCACAGCCGTTAGGTGGTGACCTCAGGATTTAACCAGGAGGCCCTGCCCTGCCCACCACCTCCTCTGGTCCCTCCTCAGGCACCCAGAATCCTTGCCCCTCTGTCCACCCCACAGCTGGTCCGAGGGGAGGGAGCTTGCTCATGGGCTGAGAAGGCCACATACCTAAGTAGCCAGCAGATCCTTGCCTGTGCCTGGCCTTGTCCAGGATGCTCTGCTGCTCTGCACCCCCACCCCACCCCAAGCTCCCCTTCCTGGCCTGTCCTCAGGGCCTCCCCACTTTGAGGCTGGCCTCATTCTTTACTGTGCTGAAAAGCCAAAGGCCATGCTGAACAGGGTCCCTCAGTATCCCTTTTTCCTGCTGCTGAGTATTCTTCCCGCCTCCCTGCATCCTCAGAGAAGTTATGTGGCTTTTCTCCTCTAAGTCCAGCCCTTCCTGGGCCGAGTCCCCACCGCCTAGCCCAGCCCGTCTGTCAGGAATCCCCAACCAGAAACGTAGAGGTCCTTCAGCCCTTCCTGAGCTGTTGTCCTTCACACCGGCCTCTCCCCTTGCCACCAAATAACAGCAGTGCGTTCTTTTGTTTCTTTTAGAACAAGATGCAGATGATTTCCAGAATTTTCTTCAACTTCAGGCAGTAAGTCTTTTAGTGAATAGAGTGTTCTTCCTGTAGTCTTTAGGTCCAGGCTCTCTTCTCTTGCTCTGTTGATTGAAAAACAAAAACAAACAAACTCAGAACAGTGAAGTTAGGGGACCAGGCCAATGTGTCTTTAGTTCTTGGGCCTTGAGCATGATTCATGGATCCTTCAAGGTACCATCTGGGCTTGTCCCTGTGGCCCCTCTGAACGCAGGGGTATGGTGCCCAGGCGAGGAGCTTCCCAGAGCTCAGGAGTTGAGGCAGAGGAAAGTGGCAGCTACAGACCCCCAGGACCCCGGATACAAGGTGTCTCCTGGGGCCAGCCTCTGGGCTAGGCACTGGGTGTAGGGGAGAGCAAAGCCTGAGCCCTGTGCAGGGAGAGGCAGCCCCTGGGAGCTCTGTGTGGCTTCAGCTCCCACTGCTGTCCTCCAGGGTCCAGGCTAAAGGGAAAACTCTTGGAGAAGAGTCCTGGTTCCAAAAGGCTGGGAAGCGGGCTAGAATCATGAGGTCCCAGGAGGCGAAGGGCAGCACTAGGTCAGAGAGCAAGCATTGGTCAGAGACCAACCTCTTGTTGGGAAAAGTGCAGTGTGAACGTCAGGGCTTGGGCTGCTTCAGAGGAGCCCAGAGGCTGCTAAATAACAGCTCCTG
This sequence comes from Hystrix cristata, assembly GCA_004026905.1. Classification (NCBI taxonomy): domain Eukaryota; kingdom Metazoa; phylum Chordata; class Mammalia; order Rodentia; family Hystricidae; genus Hystrix; species Hystrix cristata. The sequence continues at coordinate 128,610 of PVJO010000788.1, read as the reverse complement.
GGAAGGAAATCAGCAGACAGGGTCCCAGGGCAGGCACCCTTAATCCCGAATGGGTTTGCAGAGCAGAATTCCCCTTTGTGTGCTCCATCCAAACCTTGGCTATTAGATATAAGACAAAAAATGGTGTGTGGATGCATCCACTTGGGGAATTAAAGACTCCATTGTCCCTGGATGTCCCACTCCACAGAGTCATCTCTAAAGATCCACGAAGCCCTGAAGAAGAGAAACCTGTCTGTTTAATCCAGAATCCTTCATACTTATGCAGCCCCTGCACTTTTTCCCCCACACGTTATCATTAAACTCCCATGGAATTAATGTTAATAGACCTTTGGGAAGGCTGGTTTGAAGTTTTTTAACATCCCTGCATCTTCGGGAATGTGTGTTTCTTATTTTGCATGGAGGCCATGCTGTGTAGTAGAAAGAATGCGGGTTTCAGATAGGAATGACCTGGGTTAATCACCTTCCTGAGTAATCACTGGCCTTCGTCAAGTTACTTACCCTCCCAGATTAGTTCCTTCATTTGTGAAATGGGAGAGAGGTCAGTTAACACTACGGAGTGCCTATTATATGTCAGACACCATTTTAAGTACTTCGTCATATCTTTTTTAATCTCTACTACTACTCTGAGGTAGGTAATATTATCATCCTGGTCACCCGGGTCAGGAAACCATGACACGAAGAGGCGATGTGTGTGCCCAATGTCACACTGCCAGCGCGTGTGGGACCTAAGACTCGAATCTGGTGGAGCAGGGTCTGAAACCTGACCATCATCTCTCATCAGAAAGCATGCACTTAACCACTATTTTAAAGCGCATCTAGAAGATGAAAGCACTAAACATTATCAGATGGTTTGTGGCTATTGTAAGGTGGATTGGGATTCTTGAGACTCCGGGTACTCTGCAGCCCTTTCTGTCTCCCTGAACTGCTGGTCTACCCAGTTGCTTCCAGTGTGACTGATCTGGTGCTCTGCCTTCGCTGGGCCACCTCCTACCCCTGTGCCATCAGTGGTCTCTCTGTACATCTACCTCCAGGACCCAGAGTCCTCCCGGCAGGCTGGCTGGTTATCATGCCCGTCCCTCAGTGGGAAGCACGGCAAAGTCTAACAGTGGTGGCAGACTACAGCATGCGTGCCACAGCAGGCTGTTTGTATCATTGAAAGCTCTAAAAGGTTCATAAAAGGTTCATCGTCGGTGCCCTAGGAAGACACCCTGTTGATCATGCGACAGCGCTTTCCCGGCTGCCCTTGCTGGAATGGGGCATGCCCATGGGGAACTCCTGCTAGCCCGTATTGTGACTTTTCACTAGACCTCTGCATCCTTCTTTTCACTAGAGCTCGCAACATCCTCGGGCTGTTGCAGACTGAGGAATTCTGTGGGCTCTCCTCCCTGCACTGCCCCGGAGTGCTCCTTCACAAAACCTGGCCTTGTTCTGGTTCACACTGCCCCAGATTCACAGGTTCCGCCCCTTGGGAGGTCTCAGCTGTGTGTCCAGCCCCGCAGCTCCCAGTGCAAGCTCGAGTTATGTTTAAGCATCTCGAGTTCCAGTAGAGTTGGGTGTACAAATGCCACACATGGGCTGCTCACCGGGTCCCCGACAAGCAGTGCTTTCCAGGCTGAAATTCCACTGCAGATACAGCCCTTTCTCGCTCTGCACACATCCCCACCATCTAGCCCACCAGCTAACATTTGCGGCACCAATTCTAGGCCACCCTCTTCTTGGCCCCTTCGCCTCCCACTACCCCATTGCCCACAGGACACGTACACGCATGTGTACACACACACACACACGTGAGCCAGTAAGCTAATTATTTTCTCCTCCAGTTCAGCGCCTATCTTTTTTTATGAAAAAATAAAACAAAATTTCATAAAAGACTATGTAACAAGAGAATAACAATAGTGTTAATAATGACACTCTGCCGGGTTATCTTACACATGTCCCACAGCTAGAAAAACACTCCTTCCTCAAGGCACTTGCCTGCCACCTGCTGGAAAGTTGTGGTAAGGTTCAACAGATCTCCGCTGCTCACACCCAGGACCTCCTGGAGTCGGGCGGTGCGCCTCTACCTGTTGCATTGGCCATGCCGCCATGTATTTATTTAACCACTCATCTCTCTAACTGCATTGAAGGCATCTGACATGTAAGGACTGGGGACTTCTCCCTGTGTTCCCATTGCCCAGGCTCTGCTGGGTGCTACAGAAAGGCCTGTTGAATGATCCTGGTGCAGACCCACCTGTCACCTTAGGTTCAGTGTACTGTCAAGCAGGGTGGCTAAATTCCCCAAGGCTGTCAGGAAGCATGGAAGGCCAGGGGACTTGCAGAGGAGATAGGCCACCACCGTCAGAACAGATAGGAGCCACTCACCGTTCCCCCGCGGCAAGCGTGGAGGCCGATCCCATGCTGTGGGGGAGGGCTACCTGCTGGCTCTCGACTGGGAAGGGAGGCAGCACTCCTGGGCTGCAGGCGTGCAGGGGTGCTGACACAGGGGCTCCTCTGGGGCCTTCGGGGTTTTGTGGGGAAGTAGATCAGTAAGCACACAGCTACGAGGCAGGGTAATCAGGGCTGCTCATTTGCTGTCGTCCCTATTTTCCTGAGTGTACCCTGTTAGTAAGCTGCGTGATCGCAAGCTGCCACTCGGGAGACACCCTGTGGCTTCACACGGCGTCTCAGCCGGGCTCCATCCAGGGGAAGAGGCAAGTTGGGCTTTCAGTAGGGTCCCACATTTAAAAGAGAGGAGCCCTTGGTTCTTTCACACAGCCTGTTTCCCCAGGACCATTCAGTGCAGAACTTCTCACTCTCAGGGAGAGAGCCTCCCAGCAGACCCCCTCGGGGCTCAGGTCTGTCCTGATGAACAAACTGATTGACTTTCTGGGTTTACACAGTTACGGCTGAGTGTTCCCCTCTTTGCCTTGGCTGCCAGCATGCTCGGAGAGAACTTGTTTGCTCAGTTCTTGCAGCTTTCCTGAACCAGGATTTCTTCTTATTATTACTTTCCCCCATTTCTTCCCCAGGAATGCCTGTTTGGGTGTTTTGTTTTGTTTATGTTGCTGTATTTGACTTTGGAGTGGGTTTTGGAGGCAGGATTGGCAGTAGTGAGGTGTTTAGGGATGAGGCCAGACGCACCTGGGTTTCAGCCCCAACTTGCTGGCTGTGCCGTCTTAAGCAAGGCAGCTTGGCCTCCTCGATCCTTCCGCCTCACGTGGAGAGTTGGGGTAGTGCCCACCGTGAACAGACAGGCCGGGAAAATGCAGCTGGTTCCTTCCCCCTGTGTCAGGCTTGATCCTCAGCACTTGGACCCTAGTCTTTCTTCCCAGCTTCCTCCCAGTAAGTCACGTAGCAGTGCTCTCTTGGGCACCACTGTCCCAGCTTTTCTGGATCTGAAAGGCTTCCTGGGACGTAGCCCCTCTGTGCCTGAGTGGGAAGGTCTGACACAAACGGACCAGCTGGTCACTCTCCGTCCGTTTGCACAGCTCTGACAGACTGGGCAGTGTATAAGGAAAAGAAATTTGTTTCCCACCCTTCTGGAGGCTTGGGAAGTCCGAGATCAATGTGCCAGCGACTGGTGAGGGCCCGGTCCCGTGTTACCCCACAGTGGAGGTGGAGGGCAGGAGAGAGGGAGAGAGACTAGCTCAGGTTTAAGGCAAGCCCGCTGCGGTGGTGACTAACCTGCTCCTGTGACAATGACACCAATCCATGGACAGCCAAGGTAACACTGTCACAGCTTCCGTGTGGAAGTCGTAGCTGTCACTTCTGCTCGCCTTGGTCAGGGCAGGTCCCATGGCCAGGCCTGACACCAGGGCACTGTGCAGAATCTTCCCACCAAGAGGGACGTGAAGACAGTGTGTCGTGCTCCCCTTGGCCTCTGATCCTTCTGGGCCACTGGAGCAGAGATTAGGAGAAAAGAGAGAGAGGCCCTTCTCGATTAGGGCCTTGGGCATGCTTGTCTCCCTGTAGAGGCTAGATGGGTTTCTTAGAAGTAGTGTCAGCCTAGGCTGCCCTGTTCAGAAAAGCAGCATGTCTCCTGGTGTGCCTCCTAGTGGGTGACCCCTCTCTTTCCCCTCTTGGCAGCTGTGACTTCTCTGCAGGGGCACCCAGGCTTGTGGCTTCTCTTCCAACCTCCTGTTTTGGGTAGAGCCCCAAGATCCTTTGCCTGAGCAGAGTCTGGGGTGGGATAGAGGGTGCCGTGTGTTCTTTCAGGCACAATGTACAAGTCCCTTTGTGCCCCGCTTTTTCTGGCATCCAGCAAGCCCCTCACCCCCACTTTGGGAATCTCCAGCTCGAGAGTGGGCAGCACGTGGCCCTGCCTCTGAGACCATAGGCCATGCTCTTCCAAGACTGTCGCACTGTGTGCCGCTTGCCCACTGTGCCAGGACCCGTCCTATGACCCTACTCCCAGCAGAGTTCCCCCCAAAGGTACCCAAGGCCTCTCGGAGCCCCTCCCTCGGCTGAAATCTTTTTTGGAAGTAGTACAGAAAGAGCTGGCGGGGGGTGCTTTTTCTTTTATTCTTACATTTAAAAATATCTTCTTGGAAAGAAAAGGACTTTCCAAAAACAATGTCAGGTGTCATAGCTGGTTCAACTTCCTACCTTGTCCAAGCAAGGAAGAAGGCCTTCTGGGTTTTGTTTTGTTTTGTAGAGATAGTGCCAAAATCTATATAAATATTATTATTATAACTGCTCTCTAAATTTGAATATTGGAGAAATTGACCAAAGTGAGACATTTGCATGGAATTTGGTCCTGAGGACTTAGAACCTTCCCGTGAGTTTCAGAGGAGTGGTAGGAGAAGGGACCTAAGCACATTCTTTGGTTGTGGCCTGGGCCTGGTACTGGGAGACCCAGGGTGGGAGGGAGGACTCATTTTAGGAGGCTTCCACAGGAGGTGACAGGGTGATAAAGGAAGCCACACGCACAAAGAAGAGTTGGTCGGGCTGAGGCAAGGGCTCAGGGACCTCAGTCCTTCAGTCTGGCTGGGGCTTTGGACGGTGCTGGGGACTGCGCATGGCCTGATGGCTCCTGCTGGGGAACTGGGGATGTCGTCCGGAGGTCTGAGGAGGATCAGTGAGGCCACTGAGGTGTCCGGTCTCTGACCACCGTAGGAGGGGTTGGGACTGGAGAGGTGGTGATGGAGGATGGGGAAAGTGCCTGGACCCTTTTATCAGACGCCTGGGCTCCAGGGATAGGAGCGGGAGGAGGAAGCCAGGGTGGAGTCTGGCTTGCTGAGGGAATCAGATTTAGAAGGAATTACATATATTAAGCCTGGGGGTTTGTATTCATTGGCCACTTCTTTACCCACTGAGGTTCAGAGACTAGAAATACTAAATTCCTGGTCATGGTATTTGCACACACCCAGACTGGAGTTTACAGAGTGAAACCGTAAGATTCTGCACCAGACTGCAAAGAGGAATAAATTGGGAGGATGAAGGCAGCTCTATTCCTAGATACTCCTTTGAAGACCTAATAATGATCAAGACAGAGCTACTCCAAAGACTGCTGGTGGAATGTAAAATGTCAGGATTTTTGCTTCAGAAGGTCACGAAAGCCCCATCTAAAATCTGTCTTGCTTTCCCCAGGCAGGGCAGGGATGGGTTAGGGGGACATGGGAGGCCCTTTTCTCCCTTCCAGGTGAGTTTTTTGCGCAGAAGGAGGCCCCAGTCCTGGCGGGAAGGGAAGGGAGGGTGGCATCTCCACTTGATTGACGTGAGCCCCTTTGCAGAATGTTTCTCTTCGCTTCGCATGTGCCCAGACTTGCTTTGAGGCTCATGACATTTTCTCTGGACGTCCTAGATGGCTCCCAGTTTCAGGTGCAGCCTTTGCTGGCATTTTGTTTTGGCCTAATGTCTTCTGTCATTTTCCTTTGGTCCCAGTCCTCTGGGTTCCGGTGACTACATCCACTTGACTAAGACCTCTGGTGTAGCTTTTTGTTGCCCATCGTTCTCCAGCTCTGACTTTGGCTAGTTTTTTCACCTCTCTGTGCCTCTTCGTAAAGTGGAGAAAACAGTAGTATCTACCACCTGGAGTGATTCTTTTCAGCTTTAAGTGAGTTAATACACATAAAACAATAAAGATGGTGCCTGGCACAGAGTAACACTCAAATGTTCACCGTTACTTAACCCAGTAGAAGAAATAACAAAAAGCACACTTACCATTCTTCTCCCAAGGACATGTCCAGAAATGCGTTTTTAGTACTTAGAAGGCATTGTTTTCCACAGAAAATGTCTCCAAGATTCCTTCATGCCTGCAGCTGGAGTGTGAGCCCATCTAGCATTACATCCCAAAATTAGGAGTCATGGGCTAGCTCCTCCATTTCCCTTAGTGAATAAGAGAATTTCACATGTATTTGCCCCAAAGTGTCTTGTCTGAATTTCTTTTCCTGTGGTCCCCACTGTAGGTGTTTGGAAGAAGTTGACTGCCTGAAAGGAAATTACAAAACATGAGAATCGCTTTGAGGTGACCAACAAGTCCAGCAGCCCCTTGCTCCTCTGAAACTGGATCTGAGGCCTAAGAACCATAACTTCAGGTAATAGATAAGCCCCACTGGGCCCTCACAACTGACCATCCCTGGTAGCTTACACTCATTTAGCTGTTCAAAAATAGGGATGGAGGACACCAGTGTTGCCCCACGTCTGGCAAGTGGCCCACGTGGGCCAGGGCTCAGCAGGTCTCCAAGACTAGAGGGTAGCACTCTATGCACATTGCTGCTCTGCTTCTCCGAGTGCCAGCAAGAATGAGAACAGTGGCGGCCACCCAACATGGTTGGTGAGGTTAAGTAATTATAAAATGCTTCCTGAAGGGTAAGTCGGTGAGAATAGCCAAGGCATTTCTGAAAATGAAGACCAATAGGAGGAAAAAGGATTTGTTCTACTAAATATTCAAATGCATTCTAAAGCCACACTGATAAAAGCAGTGTGGTACTAGAATGGAAAGAACTAGATCAGAGGAACAGAATGGAAAGTCTACAGGTAGATGATGAATTCATAGAGGTAGCATTTCAAATTTTTGGTAACGGGATAGATACATGGTCTAATAAATGGTGTTGGGACAATGGTGTATCCAAGGGAAGGAAACCTTAAGTAGTGTACCAAAATAATTTCCAAATAGATTAAAGTTATAAGTAAAAATAAAATTATAAAAATATTAGTAAAAACCAGGATGTTTGTGTTTGGGTGAGAAAGGGCTTTTTAAAACATGTCACTTTAAGTACTATGCACAAACAGCATAAACAAAGTTAAAAGAAAAAAAGAAATGTATTTATAACATCTATGATGAACAAAGAATATTCCTAAAATGCATATTTATTCTTCGATTCAGCATCTATTGCTTGAATATTTACAATGTTCTGTGAAGTATTCTAATCATTAATGGTGCATACAGACAATAAAACACAAGCTTTGCTTTCCCGGAGCTTACAGAAGATGGAAGTTATTGTAGGTAAAATTTGGGTAAGGGCTATGAGGGAAAAAAAAATTGAGCAGGGCTTTGAGTAGGGAGAATTGGCAGGGTTCATATTATATGGCTATTCAAAGAAACTTCCCTGAGGAAGTAAGATTTGAGCAGAAATGTGAAGGGGAAAAGGAAGATGTGGCTGAGTTCTGTTGTTTTAATATTGCACCAGTAGGATTTGCCAATGGACTGGATCCAGGCTGTGAAAGAAAGGAGTCAAGCAGCTTCTAGGCTTGGGGCCTGACGTCCAGAAGGATGGAAGTACCACTTACCGACCTAGGGATGACTGACAGGCTTGGCTTGAGGAGAACCAGGATTTGGGTTATGAACGATTTGGCTTGAGGTCTGTGTTGCTTATGCAAATGGAGATGAGAAGAGATGGTTGGTTTTATAAATCTGGAATTTGGGGAAAGCACATCCAGGCTGGAGAAATGAATTTGGGAATTTTCATACTGTGGGTAATATTTGAAACAGCGAAACTAGGAAGAGGCACTAGGTAGTGAGTATGGGCACAAGAGAGCTCCCCACCACCCATGGGACTCTCATTTAGAGCCCAGGGAGAAGAGAAGGAACAAGCTAAGGAGAGCACGGAGTGACCACTTCACTAGAAGGAGAACCGTGAGGAGGAAGCATCTCCCATGCAAGAGACAGTCGTGAGGGAGGCATCAGCTCAGCTGGGTGCTGCTGGTGGTCCAAGGAGGGAAGGATCTAGCAAGGGGAAGGTCACTGGTGTGCCGAACAGGGTTTTATTGTCATCATGGGGACAAAACCTCATTCGAGGTACAAGAGAAAAATACTGGAAAAAATAAGAAAAAAATAATGGAGACATAGAAAATGGGCACCAACTAGAGGAAATAGCATTCAAGAAAGTTGGTTCTTCCCAAGATGGGAGTCATAGAATTTATGTTTTTATTCAAGTGAGAATGTGCCATTCATATGGGGAATGTGGATGATGCAGGATGGGGCCTCACCAGGGCCTCTGGAATGATGGCCTTGGATAGGTGAGAAAGAGGGGAGACCAGCAGAAATCGGGGTTTGGAAGCCTCAACAGGAGCGTGTCTGTGGCCGGTTGATGTCATTGCTGGCCTCTTTTCTTCAGATCTAGAAGAAGTGAAGTTACAGGGACCAGGGATGTAGCTGAGCGGTAGAGTGCTTGCCTAGCACGGGTGGGGCCCTGGGTTCCATCCCCAGCACTGAAAAAAGAGAAAAGAAGAAGAAAAAGCAAAGGTACCAGTCGTGAATGAGAACCAGGAAGATGCTGGAAGTTTGGAGACAGAGGAGAAGGTGTAAAGTCCTTGATGGCAGACGGGGAAAGTCAGCAGCCTGGGGGAGAAGCGTTGGCCGCGATCCGGGCACACAGGCGATCCGGGGTGGTGGAGAAACAGGACATGAGTAGACTCAGGGGCAGACAGAGAAAGGCCGAGATCACAGAAGTGCTGTCAGCAATAATTTAGGAGTGCAAGTGAGCACAGTGAGTTTCCCACCCCGTCTGAGACTGGCGAGAGCTCCTTGGTGATGAAGAGTGTTAGTAAGAGCCCCGGGAGCACAGGATTTCGGTGTGATCCCCAACACAGCAGGTCCCCGTCTGACCCACCAGTCTCACTCTTAGAACTTTATTCTGAGAGTTAGTAGCTCAAATGCATAGAGATACGTACACGAAGATGTCTGCTCCGGCGGCATGTGGATGGGAAGACTTACTGCACACCTGCCCGGGCGGGGAGGCTTGGTACCCTGCAGCCGTAACGGGGCACTGGGAAACTGTGCTCACACGCGCGCACCGTCTTGCTCTGCAGATGAGGAAACTCAGGCCCAGAGTGAGGGAGTGACAGCTCCGGTCATATCCGTGGCGCACAGAGCCGTGACTGCGTGCAGGGCGTGGCCTCTTCAGCTGGGTTTGGAGTTGAGCCCCCTGCAAGGTACTTACCAACCTCTTTTGGACCAACTTACGTCGTACTCATAAAACATGAATTCTCAGTGTTTGGCCAATATGTTGACAGTGTCTTCATTTCGTTGTGCAAGGGGAGGGAGGTAGCAAAAGACAGTGGGGGAGACTTATACTTTTTTATATTCTATGTTTTTCTGCAATTTATTTTTATAAAAGTCATAACCAAGTACAAAGATAACAACAAGTAGAAGAGCATGCTTGTAATCCTAGCTACTCAGGAGGGCAATTGAGCAAGACCCAGTCTTAAATATTTCTTTAATTAAAAAAAAGTAGATCATGTTTACTTAGTTGATCAATCGTGTATCTGTTGGTTAGCAGGGGATACAGTTAGGACTGTCAGAGGCCCCAGGGGACACTGGGTTGCCTCCTGGCGGCTCGGGGTCTGGTTTCTGTCTCCTGGGGGACACAGGAGGAGCCACTCAACTTCTCTGAGCTTTTGTGTCTTCTCCAGAAAAGTGCGCAGGTGGGCTAGATTGGTTCTGAAACCTCTGGAAATGGTAGAATGCTTTTTGCACTCTGCCATGTGCTTCTTCTAGGCTGGCTGGGTAAGATGTTAGTGCCGGAAACTCACCTCAGAGCAGCACAGTGAAATAAATGCCCCCTGTAACTGTTCCAGAGCTTCCAATGGCGGACCAGAGAATGGACATTTCCTCAACGATCAGTGACTTCATGTCCCCCGGCCCCACCGACCTGCTCTCCAGCTCCCTGGGCTCCGGCAGTGTGGATTGCAACCGCAAGCGGAAGGGCAGCTCCACCGACTACCAGTAAGGTCCTTGCGGCTCATGGTCGGCAGGGAACTCTAGGGCCAGCCACCACTTTTCTGGGAAGAGGGAATGGGAAGGGAGGGCCCAGCTCTCGGTGCTGTGCAGTTGATGTGGACTTTCTTTATCTCTCCCTGGATTGCAACTGAGGAAGAGCCTCCAGCACTGAGGCCATTATGTCCCCTCTAGTCCCCGCATTTGTCTACAGCTTTAAAGACACACTCTGCCTTTACCCGCCTCCTCCGCTCCTTTGAGCAGGAGGGCCAAGTCTGTAGATGCAACCTCAGCGCTCCGGGGCCTCTCTGAGGACAACAGCAAGGGTCAGGGCCACACTCCACGTGTGTGGAACGGACGAGCAACAGAACAGGGACGTTGACATTGTTCTTAAACATTATTTAATTAGTACATACCTGTTACGTTAAATAGCATTTTGATTTCTTTTTAGACTTGATAAATTTTCTTTTGAGTGAGTAGAAGTCCCCACTCACCATCCACCTTCTGCCTCCGTCCAGTGCTTAGGGAGGCAGGTAGCATAGCACATGCAAACGCACATTTCATTTCGCTGAGGCATCTGTGTGGGATCGTACCCAAATGTCCATGTGTGAGGTTTTCTTTTGTTTAATGAGGGAAACTCTCCAAGGAGGTGCCCCCCTACAGCAGATGTCCTTTCTGCTGAAGTTCACAGGTCGAATGTGGGGAGCACACTGGCTGGAGGTCAGATGCCCACTAGGAGATGCTATGATTACTATGTAAGTTATCCCAGATCACTGAGAGAGCCACGCCCAGGGGATGGAGAGTGGGTGTGAGGACCGAGGGGTTCTTCCGTAGCACTTGCTCCCCAACAGAGTCCAGGACGTTTCTCGGGAACCCTTTGTCTCGGGCAGTGCCGACGGAGCCACTGACACGTTCTAAGACGCTGTCACCTAGACCTGTGGTTTCCAACCTTGTCACCACCTCACACCCTTCCGGTTTCCCTGCGGACCCCACATTGCCAGCCTGCTGTGTAGTATATGGAGATCTGATTACTTAAGTGACCACGGTCCTTCCTGCTGCTGTCATTTTCCTGAGCTAAGGCCACGAGCTTCTCAACTGTGAGGACCAGCTTGGCCTCACCAGCAGACAGTTCCAGATGAAAGCGTGCGGGCGGGCTGTGTTTTCCCTGCGCCTGGATGATGTTCTCTAGGCTCTGAGATCTCCTGGAGAAGCTGCCTCTGAGGGAACCCAGGGCACCTAGCCAGGAACCATGTTCTAAATCCGCCCTGGCTGTGATCTAGGACAGTTACAGCGTGTGAAGGGCCATCGTCCTCCCTGTTAGTAGGAGAGGGAGGGGAGAAAGGAGCGAAGCCCAGGCGGCAGTCAGTGCTCTCCTGAGAATCTGGGTTGGAGAAGGGACAAACGGACCCCCAGGGGAGTCTGGAGCTCCCTTCTTTGGGGTGTGCAGTCTGTTTTTATTGAACCACAAGATGCCATGAAACTTGAATTTCTGGGATCTGTGAAAGGGAGGAGGATCCCTGCTGTGGCCCCAGGACTCTCTGCAGCCTGCAGCCCCGTACTCCTCTCCGTCCCAGGCCCTCAAGCCCAGGGCCGCCCACCTGGCCGGGAAGCAGCACCTGTGGCGGCAGTGCCTTGGAAATGCTGCCTGGGCTCTGCTCCGTGCTGCTCGGCTGGTGCTTGGATCAGCCCTCTGCGCTCTGCCCTGCTGTCTCTGCCCTGCTGTGCCCCGAATCACAGATGCACACACGTACCTTTGACGCTTGATCTGGTTTGCGAGTGGAGTAAGCTCCATTTATCCAGAATGACTGGGGAACGCGGTGTTACGGATATTTGGATACTCTGGTTAACGAGGGGTTTCCATAAATGCTATGTAGTCCCAATTTTCAAATAATCAATACAGAAAATGTATGGAACACACAACTCTGTTGAGACTGTATATAACTTCGCTGGTAATGTGGAAAACCAGTCCACGTTTTATAGTAGATTTAGCTTGTTTTTCTTTGTGGTACTGTGACAAGTCATTAATCCGCACCATGGCTATTTCAGCTGTCTAATTGCTGAGTTTCTGGATAAATGTGAGCCTTCTGTATTGTGACAAGAAGCCACTGTGTGCATCTTTACTAACATGCAGCCACATTCTCTTGTTTTTGCAGAGAAAGCATGGACACAGACAAAGATGACCCTCACGGCAGGTACCATGACCCTAGTCATTTGAACTTCAGCACCCTTAGAGCCATTTTCTTTGCACGATGACACATTCCTTTACTTGGGGCATGTTCCACCCGTGTCTCCGTTGGAGACAAGCGAGCAGGCTGTGAGCCTTGGGCTCAGAATTCTCTCCCTTCACCCCATTCCTAGTGTGGCTAACAACCGAGAGCCCTTGTGTGTCTGTGGAGAGGTGATAGGAATCCAGCAGGAAGAAAACGGAAATCTGTGATTTTGCTGTGTGTGTCCAGGAGATTGCATTTGTATCTTTTGCTTTTTTTGTTTTCCAGGTTGGAATACGCAGAACACCAAGGAAGGATCAAAAATGCAAGGTAAACTAGGACCTTTGCTTTGTCTGCAGACCGTCCTAGTCCCTGCTGGTTAGACGGCAGCGGAGGTGGCTCTGTCCATTGAGGCTTTTTGAGCACACTCACATTCTTAAGGAGCAGGGGAGGAGGTTCTGCGCCTGGCTTGATGTCGCCTCTGCCCCCATCCTTCTTGGCTGAGCTGGCCGTCACTCATTGCTGCCTAAATATATTGAACTTGAAGGGGACTTTGGAGGTAGCAGAAAATCGGTCAAAGCTAACGTTTATCAGGTCTTCAGCGGGTTCCTCCTTTCTGACTTGAAGGCCCCCAGGAGGAGACCTAGCCCAGTGACTCGGTGACCCTCTGACTAGCTGAACTCGCCTCCAATAGGCCCCTTATGGCACTGAGGTTGCATCTGAAGGCCAGGCCCGGGGCACGCCCCGCTGCCTGGAGGGCCACATTGGTCCTTTCTGCCTACAGACCGCTTCCTGCTGGGTCTGCAGGCTTCTCTGCATCAGTACTAGGTCTGTCTGAGTGGTGTCGTGACGTGCAGAGCCGGGTGCTGCAGAAACTGGGGGCCCTGAGATACCTGACGTTTCCCTCGCAGACCATCCTGTGCAGGAGGCCCCGTGGCTCTGTAGCTGTGCTGATGCCACGCTCCACCTAAGGCAGTGCGTGTCAGCCAGGGAGAGAGAGTGTGTTCGGGGGAGTGTCATCCTGCCCCTGCAGGCAGCCGCTCCTAGGAGAGAAGAGTACTGTGGCCCTCAGAGGAAGCTTGGGGACAGGGGTGGCATGTCTGTATTAGGTGGGTCCGGGTTAATCTGAAGCTGGTGCTGTTGGTTCTGGGCACTTCAGGCAGTCCATCTCAGACTGGAAAGAGTGGTGTCCTCCGCAGCCATACAGCAGGCTCCTGAGGCACCCACTGTGGGACCCAGGGTGCTCCTTGGGCTGTTCCGGAGTCTTGGCTCTATGAAATGTCCATCTCCCCCGCTTTCCTTCCTCTCCCATCTCAAATCCAATTTTACAGAAGCTGAGAGGAAAAGCAATGGTAATTTAAGCGTTCGGTTTACTGTAAAAAGGTAGTTTTTGTAATTTTTTTCTTGATGAGGTAAGCATAAAAAAAAGCTAAATCTGACCTGATTGTGAGATCCTTTTGGGGTGACCACTAGAAAAGTCTAACTTAAAAGTCCAATTAATATTCTGCAAATTCTAAATTTGTTTTTTCAGATGACAGCTATGATGTATTTCTTTTTATCATTGTTTCCTTAATGTTTGTTTGCTTTTTTAAGAATTCATTTTTCATATTGCTGTTCAGGGAAGCTCACAGTCAGATTGAAAAGCGGCGCAGGGATAAGATGAACAGTTTTATTGATGAGCTGGCTTCGTTGGTACCAACATGCAACGCGATGTCCAGGAAATTAGATAAACTTACTGTGTTAAGGATGGCTGTTCAGCACATGAAAACGTTAAGAGGTGAGACCCCAGGCTTTATTGTCCTTTATGTCCTTGCCTAGAATGTTTCCAAGTCCCTAAGGCAAATGCTGATTACTTACGAGTATGTAGCCCTGAGTCATATGTCTGCGCTTTTCAAAAGCAGCTCTAGTGCCAGATGAAGCGATTATTGACCTTCTGTGGGTACTGAGGTACAGTTTTACAGCCATACATCCCACAGCATAAAAGCTATGAGTTTTGTGTCCTCCTATATGTGCATGTATGTCGGCTTCTTGCATATCACAGAGGAAATGGCCGATGTCCCATCTCGCCTGTGCCTAGAGTCCATCCGTACAATTATAGAAACCAGAGACTGAGGCAGAGAAGTCCATTTCAGTTCTTAAGAGAAAAAATTTACCGTGGTTCCTCTGAAGAATGAGTCACTGGTTGATAGATAGTTCTTGTGTTTTATTGTCAGGAACGAACACTGGTGGTATTTTCATCTTCCTGGAATTTTCCCGAGCTAGATTGACTCTTTGTGAGGGAGGCAGTATTTTCCTTCTTTGCTGAGTGTGGGGAGGGTGAGAAAACAGAGGCAGAAAAGTGGAAGTGACTTATCTAAATCACAGGAGAAATCTGGACTATATCAGGCATTTTAGTGAATGCTGTTCCTGGAATTTTCCATAGCTGGTCTCAGACTATTGGATGAAGCTGGAAGTGGGTGTTCAGTTAGATCTGACCTGCGTGGTAAAAGAGTCCTGTTTTTATATCTGTGTGATGCCACCAGAAATAAGCAATTAGCTTTTTTTTATAACTTTTGATCATTACTCAGAAATATAAATGTTCTATCTTATGCTTAAGAATAACATTTAAAATTTCATCTTAGTGAAGATGGTTTGGGTTAAGTCATGATAAATTAATTATAATTATATTGGAAAGAAAAAGTAGAAAATCTCAGAGATGTGTAATAATAACATGTGCCTTGTTCGCTGATATGAAAGTCACAAACACACCCTGTTCCCCTCCTTCCCCATTGTGTTTCAAACTGTTACAGATCCACTTCATTTTATTCCTTCACTGTTCCGCAGTCTCCAACATCATTTACTGCTGGCATTTTTCTCGTTTAAGTTATTATTCTCTTAAAAAAAGCCAGATTGACAGACTTCTAAATACAAGCCTTGTCCCATTCAGGCCTGAGAGCTGGAGCTGCGTTGACGGGAGCACGCATTCCTCCAGGGTTGCCCGGCTCGCTTACTCAGCCTCATGGAGAAGAATGTGCACTAAATGCCGTTTGTGAAACACTTACTTGGGGCCTGGCAGGCTGGGTGATTTCCCAAGAGTGGTGATTTGATGGACTGTTAGACAGCACATTTAATACTGACTTTGGGAGGCAAGAGTCCTCCCAGCAGCAACTTCAGTTTGCTCCTAGAGCTGCCTTCTTTCCCAAAAGCAGATTTTTAACTTCCTTCTATCATCTGTTCGTTTCCCTATAATAAGAGAAGTGGGCTTGTTAAGTCTCTTGCAGGCTACATTGTTTTCTTTTCAGTGGAATTCTCTTTGGCTTGACAGGGCTCTGTCTATAAGTCAGACCTAGCCCAGTGTCATTGAAGGGAAAAGAGATGAAGTGTAAATCTTAGGTGGAAGTCTTGGCCTCCTGGGCTCGAGGCAGTGAAATAGGATGAGATGTTGCCTGGATGTAAAGGTACCGACTCTCTCTTTTTTCCCCCCTCTAAGGTGCCACTAATCCATATACAGAAGCAAACTACAAACCAACTTTTCTGTCAGATGATGAATTGAAACATCTCATTCTCAGGGTACGTTGCAATTATTTTACACAACACTGGTTTTTAAATAAATTTCAGAGTAAGTTCCAGCATGTGGGAATTTGATGTTGCAACACTGCACTCTTTTTTAGGCCCACTTCTTTTCTCGGTCTGTGCCTTGACCTTTCTGTTTCAGCAGGCTTCACATTCCTTCTGCAAAACCTATCGCCCTTCTTCTAACCCTGCTTAGGCAGACACGGAAGGTCTATGCTACTGTGATTTTAAGTCCAAAGAGGCAGGATTTTGTTAGAAATAGAAGAGAGTTAAGAACTACATTCCTGCATGAAGATTTTAGAAAGGGATCAGAACTGATAATAATTAAAAACTTCTGTTCTCTTTACTTCACCAATCAGCACAGAAAGGTCCACCTAAATCCTTACACCAAAATCCATCCCAACAATAAAGCTGCCAGAGGAAAATAAAGGAAGAGGTGTGTGCTTTTGCCTGTGTGACTCTGGCTGTGTGCTTTGCTAAGCCTCCGCAGTGAGATAGCGAAGCAGCACCGTGGAACTTGTTGGCTTCCATGCAGGATTAGATCTGCGTGAGGCTCAGGGTGTGCTCTGAAGGGAATGAAACTGACTCCAGAAACCTGTCCCCGTGCACACTGCAAAATGAAAAATAGGGAAATGTAACTAAAAGGAAGGATACCGGCCCCCTTCTCGCCTCCTTCCAGACAGCCAGGGCTGACCTCGCCCGTTCAGGCCTGTGCAGCATCTTGGCCTCTGTCTTCCGGCAGAAGTCTTCAGAGCCCCGGGAAAGAGGGGGGTCTCCTGCTGGACCTTTGCCTCCTCACTCTCCTCTTCAGCTCCCCCTGGCTGCAGGCGCTCTGGAAGTCTGGCCTGTCTGCTTGCTCTAGTATTCTCTCTCCATGTTCTGTCAGACAGGAGAGCTTCCAGCATCAAGGAACAGAGATCTGATGGGTGAACAGAGTTTTGTAGCTGGAGTGGGTGGTGGTGTACGCCTGTAATCCCAGCTCCTGCAGGGAGAGAGGCCTGAGGCAGGAAGATCACAAGTTTGAGGCCAGTGTGGGCAATTTAGCAAGACCGTGTCTCATAGTAAAACTTAAAAAGGTAGAGTGCTTGCCTCACATGCACAAGGCCCTGAGTTCGATCCCTGGCACCAAAAAAATAAATAAATAAATAAAAAGTTTAGGCTTCCAAAAAGGGCTAGGCCTAGCTCAGTGGTAAAGCACTTGCGTAGCATGCCCGAGGCCCTGGGCTCAATTCCTAGTACTGCTTTAAAAAAATAGTATTTTGCTCCTCAAGTGTAAGTGACTCTGGGAAGGTTATATGCTGTTGCTGTGCTGGTTACCTAGGTTGGCAGGATCCAGATTCTTTGTCTTTGCACACAACCTTACCAAGTACGCATGCTTGCCGGTTTTCTCCATGAAGTATAGTACAGGGGTCAGGTGTGAGTAGTCAGGCCAACCAGGATCTGCCTTCTGAGAAACCCAGCACTGAACTTCAGATTTTCTAGAACTGTGTCACCTGGTTACTCCTAGCTCCACACAGGGTGCAGAAGCACGTGTACAGATTTGCCAGCCTCCACAGCGGAGATGAACAGACAGAAAGAGGTTGGGATTGAGGTCGAACATCAGCCTCCTGCAAAGTATTTGCCACATGCACTCTCCAGAGCCACATCCACTTGCCACAGCCTGGTTCATCACTCCAGCTGTGATCTGGTTGGCCTGAGCTTGGGTGGGGCCATCAGAGCTGTCTTGTTAGTGCCACATTTTGGGCAGCTGCAAGACTGCTCCTTCCCCACTCTCTTGTCCAGGAAATAGTGCTAGGTCAGGTTTTTATGTATTATATAGATGCAGTTTGTGTTTTTGAACTCAAGATATGACTTCTCTTTTGTCTCTGTCAAAACTGATTTATTAGATGCCTTCTTGTGTGACTTGTGGGTCTCAAAGGCTACTCCTTGGCCACTGCCTCTCATTTATTCACCAGTTCAACCAGCATTTTATATACTGACGGAAAGTCAGGCACTGCGCCAGGAACACCCAGCTTAGCGATAGACACTTCAGGTGGTGCCTACACTTCCCGCCAACCTTTGGTTCCTCCTGTCGGGACCTAGTTATGCAGACACCAACTCTGCCCCCACCTCCCTGTTCTTTCCACAAAGCTGTCCTTGTTCCCAGAGGACTCACTGAAGTCAAACATAGACTAGGCCCGAGCATCTCCAGAGCTGCTGTCCGTGCTGACTTCCTGGGTGCACAGTCTGTGCAGTCACCCACAGCCCGTTTGGTTAATGCCCCACAGTAGCCATCTTGAAAAGCTTAATTTTTGAGAAAGGTCCCAGCACTTTCATTATGTCCTGGAGCCCACAAATGATGCCATTGGTTCTGGATACCATATTGGCAGTTGGATTTGTTAATAAAAACTCGTGTATGGCAGATGTACACTATAATAATATTCTAGGTGCTGCTTTTCTAAGTAATTTCCCATCATATGCTCCCACACCTTGGGGTTTAGGACAGAGATGATAAAGCTGTCCAAGTGAAGTGCTTCATCTTGGCCTTGCCTTTTCTGCTGCTCTGTTTCACGCAGCACTCTTGGTGATCTGTCTCCTGGTGACAGTGGCCTCACCTCTGTGGCCCACGTCAGTGGCTCTGCAGTGCTCTCCAGCCCCTTTCCCTTTCCAGTGTGTCCCTCTGCCAGGGATTTGTGTCACGAGCAGGCCAGCCTCCTCAGGCCATGTGTGGACAGGCCATGGTGTGGCGCTCCGTTTGTCCCCGAGCATCTAACTGTTTCCTTTCTATGTGCTTTCAAAGCATCTTTAATAAACAGTATGCCAGGAATCTGTCGGCCATAGTGCTAATAATGTCAATACTCTTCCCCCAAGATTTGAAAACTAGACCAACCCTACCAGGGCTTCTGTGTCACTCACTCAGCAGCACTGTCCCCAGGAAGGAGCCTGGCCTTGCGGTTGCTGTGGCCCTGGGTGCTGGTAGTGTCCTCACACACTCTGCTTCACTCTCGCCACTCCTTTCCCTGGTGGCTCGTGTCTGAGCGCAGCCAGGTGGGGCAGTGAGAGCCTCCCTGCTCTGACCACGTCCAGGGCCTGTGCAGCTGCTCGTTAGCCCCAGAGTGTATTGTGATCCGCTCTGCTCTGTGTCAGCTCAGGCCTGACTCTGTCCAGCATTCCCACCGAGTCGTCCCCACGTCAATGAAAAACCTGAGCTGCTTCTCCTGTGAGACATGAGACTGTCTACAGGGCAAATGAGGATGTTATTAATACCCTATTTTTTGACAGAATGAGGCTGCCAGCAGATGGTGCTTGGAAAGTTAGTTTCCCCTCACTGTCATCCTTGCTCCGGGCCAGCTGAGGGACCTAATTTAGGAAAGGCTCCTCCCCGGCTCTTGGCAGGGTGCCCTGCGGGGTTTTCAGGGCAGTAGTGACTCTGTTCCTTTTTCCCTCGCTGCTGTCCCAGTGCAAGCGCACACGTCATTCCTTTACCTTCTGGAGCATGAATTCCTTTTCTGGTTCTTTTAATTCAGCTACATCCTAAAGATCTGTTGGCAGAAAACAGATTCTCTAGATTTTCCCGGTGAACAGGCAGAAACAGTGGCCACACTGTGCTTTAGAATCAGGAGAGTGGAGTGGATGGACCCACTGTGTGACAGCAGGGGGCGACCTCCCTGCCACCAGAAGGCAGAGCTGAGTGTCTGTCCAGGGTGGGAGGAGTCACCCGTACATAGACAAAATAGCCTCAGCTCTCGGGTGCTGTAGCTTTGCCATCTGCCTATTTCACTTTCTTTTCCAAACATCTTTGTTGACATTTTGGTTTTTCTCCTGTGTTTAAACTGAAGAATAGGTAAGAAGAATCTAATGGGAAGTTTTTTTTCTCTTACCTTACTTAGAAAATAGCCTGGAAAGGGGGATATTTGAGAGCAGTACTTCCCGACCCCATTATAAATGAATCATGTTGGGACGGGGTTAAAACAGTACCTGTGATCCAGCCCCATCCCAGAGCTTCAGCGTAGAGAGAAAACCAAATCAGCAGCCCAAATGTTGAAAACCACAGTTCATCTGCAGGTGAAGGTGCCAGAGTAGAGGGCAGATGGAGCTGCGATGCTGGAGAGAGGAGTCCAGTCTGAAGGTGCCCTTCCAGTCTCAGACTCTGCGGTCCTCCATGGAACGGGTTATACTTGGAGAATGAAACATGATTTCTCTGGGCCTTCATAAAGTCAAAAGAAACATTTCAAGCTGAATTTTGCATAGTAACAGAAGTTATTTTATTTTTTATTAGCATATATTATACAGACTAGTGGGTCTCCTTTTGGAGAACTTACTTTCACTCGGCTTTTCCCTAAATCGTTAATGATAAATGGATATGTGTATCCACTTTAGAGAGAGTCTTATTCTCATAGAGCATTCGTTTTAAGCATCCTGTCTTAGGATGCTAGTGAAACTACCAGTGAGTGTGCCTGTGCTTTGGAAACTTTGCAGACAAATCCTCGATTTACTGTCAGAGTGAGTACAAATCCTGTGTCCTAAAGTGTGATAAATTGACTTCCATTTCTCCTGATTAGGCAGCAGATGGATTTTTGTTTGTCGTAGGATGTGACCGAGGGAAGATACTCTTTGTCTCAGAGTCTGTCTTCAAGATCCTCAACTACAGCCAGGTATTGTTCATGATGTTCCTCTGCCTCGCAGTGGTCAGAAACGAACCCGCCCCCACTTTTCAGAATACTTAAGCATATATGTCACGTGTGAAATCCTCCTTCCAGAAAATTCTTAACTTCTTAACAGAGAAATAAATTCAGACATAGGAGAATCTTTTATATGCCCTGCATTTCCCGTATAGGAAGGCCTGACTCTGATCTGATCAACAACTGTGTAGTTTTCTTACTGCTGCAAAATAAATGTCACCAGTGTGGACTGGGACAGGGAGTGAGGCTGCCTGACAGGGAGAGGGGCTAGCAGGGAACAAGCCTCGGGGAGCCCTGGCCGAGCCTTGGCCCCTTGCCATGGACGGTCCCAGGCCACTCCTGTCGTGATTGACTGTAGATCAAGTAAGAATAGCATAAAAGCTTCTCGAATCAAGCTTTTTGTCTACTGTGTCCCCAGAACTTTTGTTCATTCATTCATTTGCTCATTCACACATGGGTATTTGCACAGAAGGTTGGTAAGCCGAACTGAATCAAAATGACATTTATATAAGTGAGTATTAATGTAATTTTTGGTCTTTCTGAAATATTTTACTTTGTTCAGTCTCAGAAGTTTTATCTCTGTGAACAGATGAGGCAGCTGAGGCGTACGGCAACATGACTGAAAAGGCTTAATAGCAGAGCTCAAGTCGAGCCTCCATCCCTCCTTCAGGGCCTTCCAGGGGAACTTCGGGGCATCAGAAAGAAATTAAAAGGAGTATATATTGTCCGAAGAATCTTGCTATAGAGGGTGAACTGTATATAATTGCAGCTTTCCCCCACACTCATTGTCAAAGTCACCTTCCTGATCCCTCCTGCATTGTGTCCGTGCTGCACACGTGTACAGGATCCCATATAAAACCCTAGAGATTCTCATGCTTAAAAATACAAAACCGGGGCTGAGGTGTGCTCAGTGGTACAAGGCTTGCCCAGTGTGCATGGCGCCCTGGGTTCCATCCCCAGTGCCACAAAAATACATAAATAAATAATTAATTAAAACATCAAGGCAAAGGATGTACAGCTGTGAGCACGAATGAGTCCGACTTCATTTTTAACATTTCACCCCCACAGAACGATCTGATTGGTCAGAGTTTGTTTGATTACCTGCATCCTAAAGATATCGCCAAAGTCAAGGAGCAGCTCTCCTCCTCCGACACTGCGCCCCGGGAGCGGCTCATAGACGCAAAAAGTGAGTAGGGGAAGGCCGGCGCCGCCCAGCAGCCCGCTCAGGCCCCGCCGAGCGCCCGCGAGCACAGGCAGGGAGGCGCGGTGGCCTCTGCCTCTTCTGCTCAGCACCCGCCTTTTTTCCCAGCCACAGCTGCTATCTGTGGCTAAACAGAATTATTTATGTTCTTTTAGGTTTTTATATATTTATGTTCTGTTGTGTTTTATATAAAGAAGTAAATAATTCAATATCTAAATTCATTGGAAGAAGAGCTCCCTTGACTTGAGTCTTTCTGATTTTGTAGTTGGTTTTTGCTTTTTCAGACTCAAGACACTCCCACTCGTATGCTCCTGGGTTTCTGGGGCTCACACCAGTTTGATCGGCCCTCCCAGGACACGCGCCTGTCCATCTGAGTTGCACACATGCAGGCTCAGAAGAGAGCAATAAGAAAACTTGAGCTTAAACGTGCTGTTTTTCTGACCGAGTGGCTCTCATTAGACCGGCCCCCCTCCTGGCTTGCAGCCTCAGAACCCCCGTTCCCACGGGCTCCTGTGCCCTGCTCCTGCACCCCGTCCTGCATGTGCCTGGCCAGGCCCCAGGAGCTTCTTCTCAGGGGCCCCGGGAAGCTGTGTGCACTTCTGCGGGTCAGAGCACGGACTCTGGAGGCCACCTGCCAGGCACACACCCTGGCTCGGCCACCCACCAGCCGTGTGGCTTTCAGCAAGTCTTTCACCTCTCTGGGCTTTGATTTCCTTCTCGGCAAAAAACAGTGCCTATTTCATTGAGTCGTTGCAAGAATTAAATGTTAATATACTACACGAAGAATGCAGGATAGTTCTCAGCCTATAGCAAGTATATCAGTCCGTATTCACCTCAGCCCAGTGCAGTTACAGCCTAACTGGTTTCCTGCTTCCAAGCATGTCACATATTAATCCTTGAGGGAGATGCCACCAGAGAATCTCTTTTAAAATTTCCTTCTCAAGAGAGGCCATATGCCTGTAATCCCAGCCTTATGCCTGTAATCCTAGCACTTAGGAGGCTGAGGCAGGAGGATCATCATGAGTTCGAGGCCACCCTGGGCTGTATAGTAAGTTCAAAGGCAGCCTGAACTATATAATGAGACCCTGTCTCAAAAATAAATAAATTAATTAAAAAATAAAATGTCCTGTTCATTAAGGCACTCGTCATCTTCCTAAAAGTAAAATGTAGGCCCTCTTACTGTTGCCCTTTTATAGTGTACACTTAGCATCTTTGCAGAGACCTGTGGAGAAAGAGGCCTGTGCAGCCCTAATTGTTTGTGAGGAGACAGCACCCTGCACCATAGGTGCAGCCATAGGGACAGTAGCAGCACAGAGAGGGGATGATTCGTTCCCGTGTGGGTGCCAGGACAGGCGTCACCACGTGCATGACAGCGGGGTAGGTTTGGGAAGGTGAATTACTATTTGCCAGGTGATGAAGGGGATAAGAGCAGCGGAAGTGACAGGTGGACAGGTTCCAGTGTGCGGAGCCTCCCGCCCTGCTGGGTGTCCTGGGAGCCCCGTGCGCAGGGGGCGGGAGCCAGCCAGGCGGGGCAGGCAGCTGGGGTGGTGTTGTGGGGAGGCGGACGGAGGTAGCTGTGTGGGAGGAGAAGAGGCCTGGAAGGAGCCCTGCTCCTGTATCCCGGTGGGGTGCTCTTCCCAGCCCACGAGATGGGAAGCCCCCGCTTCGTCTTAGCGGGAGACGAGCGCACCTGATCTCCCGGGAGCTCACAGCATAGTCGCACTGTCCCCCAGTGTACATTCTGTTGTCCTGGAACAGCCCCACCCAGTGGGAACAGAATGCACACCTCGAACATGAGCCGTCACCGTGTGGTTTTACATTTCTCGGTAGCCGCATTTTTAAAAAGTAAAGATTTTAATTAAAAATAAATTTTAAATAATTAAAAAATAATTTTAAACAGACATTCCTCATTTAACAGTCTACCTGCTTAACAGCTGATGGACTTAAGACCCACCGCTCAGATTTACAACCTTTTTTTTGTACAGTTCTGTATATCTTGTTTATAGAGCCTCAGTGTCTTGTTTTTATACAGTACCCCTTGTTTATGCATTACTGTAATTTGGGCTCGATATACTGTACAGTACAGTACTTCAGTTTTATGTTCTGTTATGCGTTACAGTACTGCAAGTGAGACTTATGCAAATCAAAGCAAAGTCATCAAGGTGGAGTTTCCTTTGACCATTTCTTTGTTCTGAATTTAGCGACCGGTCTGCTTAACAACCGAGTCACAGGACCATAACTCTGTTGGTCTTTTTGTTTTGTTTTGTTTTCTGGCTTTTGTTTTTTTTTTTTGAGACAGGGTAATTCAGGCAGTGTTGAACACACCGTGAGCCCAGCTGGCCTGGAACTTGCAGTGATCATCCTGCCTCGGCCTCCCAAGTGCTGGGATTACAGGCATGCGCCACCAGCCCTGGCTTGTAACTCAGTTGTTAAATGAGGAATGCCTCTATTTCATCTAACCCAGTAAATCCAGATTATGTTGCCATGCAAAAATTATAAAACATTAGAGAGTGATTTTACTTTTTTTTGTGCTGTCTTTGAAATCTTGTGCATATTTCACACTTACAGCACATCTCAGTTCAGAAAAGCCACATTCAGATGCTCAATAGCTGTATAAAGCCAGGGGCTATGCACAGGTCAACACGGGTCTAGAGCAGGGTCCAAGACCTGTGAGTTGATAAAACACACAAGGGACTGTGGCCTACAGCCAGGTCGAGAATTTAAAAGAATCCCACTTCCTCCCTCCTGTTCCAGTGTGCACATCTTCCCCATCCTTCAGGGACCAGCCCAGGTTCTTTCCGGGGAAGCACAGGTTGTCTTTGCCATTTGTGTGGCACTAATGACACAGCAGCCTATTGTATTAATCTTTCCTCCATGCACTTCCGTTTCCCTTTCTCACTCGTGAGCTCCCGTTGGACGGGGCGCTGTGCTCTATTTCTTTTTATCCCCCAGAGCACCTAAACCATTTGTCCAGCAGCACTTTGTACGCACACTTTCTATGCACACTTCTTGATTAACAGCACATCGAGCTTTAGGGTATCTTTTGAGATATAAACTGGGGAGAAATGTTATTCTCAACATCACAGTTATAAAACAGTGAGACGTAAAGAGAAAGACTCTGTTCGAGGTCACACTCCCCCTCCTGCTGACAGCGCTACTCTCAGTCATCACGTTTTGTGTGTTGATTTGCAGCCGGACTTCCAGTTAAGACAGATATAACCCCTGGGCCGTCTCGATTATGTTCTGGAGCACGACGTTCTTTCTTCTGTAGGATGAAGTGTAACAGGCCTTCAGTAAAGGTGGAAGACAAGGACTTCCCCTCCACCTGCTCAAAGAAAAAAGGTACAGTCTCCTAGTTGTCCAGAACCCTGCGAGGGAGACTGCTTTCTGCAGCAGAGGCCTCGGCAGTACAGCAGGGCCCTGCTGTCCCCGATGCCGGCCCTGACGTGTTGCCGTGGTGACAGAGATTTGTGGCTAGGCTCCCTGTGTTGAAATCATTTATCTTATGTGGTTGGGAAGGATTACCGTCAGCCACAGTCTGACTGCCTCCCGGTCACCCAGCAGTCCTCCACAGTTCCCTTTGCCAGCTTCACCAGCGACCCTCATGCTGCCAGACTCAGTGGACGTTTTTCACCCTTCCTTCTTGCAGTACTCTCTTCTCTGTCATTCCTGGAGACCTTGTTCTTCCCATCTCCCCCGTCCTTTGCCATTTCAGCCTCTCTCTGGTCCCTTTAGCCGACACTTCCTCTCTATCCAGGCGTCTCTCTCTCCCGGCTACACTGATCCATAGACAGCGTCACCCACTCGCATGACTCTAAATGCCATTTACACCCCAGTAACTTCCAAGTTTACATTCCAGCTGAGGCTTGTCTTTTGAACTCCGGACTTATACACTAACTCCCTCGCACCTCTCCCCGCTTGGCTGTCTCTAGGGCATCTCATGTTACGCGCCAGTGCAGCCAGGAGCCCCCCACAGTGTCAGAGGGGCCGCATGCAGCCAGCTCTTCACGCCGAGACCCGCCAAGCCCCTCACCCCTCTCGACACTCACCCTTCACTTGTTACCGAGTCCAGCCACGGCAGCTGGTCCCATCTGTGGACGCCGCCTGGAGTGTGTGAAGCTGACACTGTCGCTCAGATCCGGGCAACCCTCAGCTCTGTGCAGCTCTGGCCAAGTAGGCACCACGCGGCTTTCCACCCTTCCGTGCA
The DNA here is from genome assembly GCA_004026905.1 of Hystrix cristata. Lineage (NCBI taxonomy): Eukaryota > Metazoa > Chordata > Mammalia > Rodentia > Hystricidae > Hystrix > Hystrix cristata. The sequence goes on along the minus strand of PVJO010000788.1, from coordinate 102,644 downwards.
GCAACCAAAATGATCTTTTTTAAAGCAAATCTTTTTACCATCCCATTTACAACCCTTGTTCCTCATTTCTCTTGAAGAAGAGTTCAGAATACTTAACATGACCACACAACCCCGTGCCTGTCACTACTCGCTGTATATGAGCCACACGACTCCCTTTTGTGGTGACACTGCTGTCCCCTCTGAAGGGAATTTCTTCCCCTTCCCTTCAGGCCACTTCGCCTTCTCACTCCAGCCTCAGACTGCCTTGTGTCTCCCGGGCTTCCTGCGGGCTTTCCTGCTAGGGTCTCTCATAGTGTTGTTCTGTAGTTATTTGCATGATCATTTGTTTAAAGTCTGCCTTCTCCACTTCCTGTAACCTCCACCCGACCGTGTCTGGTTTGTTTCCCACCGTAGTCCAGCAGCCTGGTGGACACTCCATGACTGGTGCCAAAGTCCACAGACAGTCCACACTTAATGTGCCACACGTTGAAATCTTTCTGCTCTCTCTGTTCTATCTGTGTTTTCTCTTCCTTGAGTTAGTGAATGACAACAGCAACCCAATCCAGAAAAGTCGGGCCACCCTTATTTTCTTTCTGTCCTCTATGCATGATATTTGTGCCAGTTCTTAACATTTCTCAGAAATTTCTCCTGCTTCCTCACCTACCGCCCCTCTCTATGATCATTCGGTCCTCAATGTCTCTTGCTGTTGTTACCCCTGACCGGTGAACCGGCCTTCCTACCTCTGGTGTCTTCTCTCTCCAGTCCACCCACCGCTCTGCTCCATGATTTCAGTTTGCTGTTTCCCACTTGACCACTTCTGGATGCTCTCTGTTTCCTGTCTGGTAGAAACAAGAACAGCAGCAGCACAACAAAAGTTAATACATTTGTTAGCAAATAAGCCCTGGCCTCGTAATCTGCCCTCAACCCGCCTCTCCAGCGCTGCCCCGTAGAACCTGCCTTTTCGCTCCGGCCCCAAGAGCTCTTTGCTGTGCTAGATACTGCGCTCTGTACATTCTCTACCTTTCTGTCACGTCCCACAGGACCTGCTCAGGGTTTCTCCGTTAGCCTCCACGTTGGTTTTTCTGGAGGGTTTCTCTCCCCAGACAGGTCTCGACCTTCTTTCCTTGGTGTACCTGGCTCCCCTAAGGGCGCACGGCACTGAATGAGTGTTGTCGAGTTCTGTCTGGCTCATTCACCAGACGCTCACTTCTGGAGAGTGAGGCCTTTTTGGTTTTAAAAATTTTTTGATTCCCTACCTATATTCTACCCCACCATTGGCTGCCCCGGCACTGACACTAACCATGGACTTTGCTTTCTAGCAGATCGAAAAAGCTTCTGCACAATCCACAGCACAGGCTATCTGAAAAGCTGGCCCCCTACAAAGATGGGGCTGGATGAAGACAACGAACCAGACAATGAGGGCTGCAACCTCAGCTGCCTTGTGGCCATCGGACGGCTGCATTCTCACGTGGTTCCACAACCAGTGAATGGGGAAATCAGGGTGAAAGCTATGGAATATGTTTCTCGGCATGCAATAGACGGGAAGTTTGTTTTTGTAGACCAGAGGTAAGAGTCTGCATGTTACCCCGAGCAATGACAGAAGACTTTAGACCCGAGTTGAAAAGCAGAAAAGACTGGGCCGTCAGCTAGCATCCCTTCCCTCTCCTCCTGTAGGAGGAGAGGGAAGGGATGAGTACCTCTGCTGAAGACGAGCCTCATTAGGTATTGTCATGAATAGAGATTTTTTTTTTCCGTGTTGTTCTTTGGTAAATAAAGACAGTTAAAGACAGGCCTGATAGCACATGCCTGTAATCTTAGGAGGCTGAGGCAGATGGATCATACGTTCAAGCTCAGCCTGGGCAATTTAGTGACTTAGTAAGATCCTGTCTTAGAAAAGGCGGGGGCGGGGCGGGGGAGCTGGATATATAGCTCAGTATAAGGGTCCTGGGTTCAATCCCCAGTACTGGGGAAAAACAAAACAAAAAAAAGACTGCTAAGTGCAGTGGTTTGATGTCCATGGCTGAAAGGTGGTGGCTGTTAGTATATAGCAGACATACTACCTAAATCTGTGAAATGTTAACCTTGATTGGAATATGAGTTGGAGACAGTTATTTAGTCTGGAGGTATCCAGTACAGTAGTCATTGGCTACAGTAACTTACCTTTTATGGCTATTTAAATTTGAATTTAATTAAAAATTTCAGCTCCTTAGGCTCAAGAGCTACATTTTAAGCACTCGATGGCCATATCTAGCTCATGGCACATAGAACATTTCTGTCACTAGAGAGTTCTGTTGGACAACACTGATCTAGTCCAACCTTCTCGTTTCATGGATGAGGAAGTGAGGTCCAGCCTGGGGACAGGTGTCCTACTGGGTTCATAGCTAAGTGGTAACCAGGTGTGAGAACTGTTGCTTGCTACCTCTCTTATGAATATCCTTAGGCTAATAATTTTTCTGGCTACTAGAGACAGCCAGAAAGTACTAAAAAAAGAGAAAGCTACTTCTTAAGGCCACATAACTTCTGGAGTTTGGTTTTGTGGTGCAAGTAGGCAGTGAAAGGAGAGGCTTTGCTCTGGGTTTACATTTCTACCTGATTAATATTCAGTTGCCATTTTCAAACCTCCTAAAATTTGATTTCTTGTAATAATTGTCCCTTTGGAAGGCCTCTTTGTTTTCCTGTTTTTATAGCCTTCATTAAATTCAGAAATCCTGAAAAAAAGACCCACGTAGCAAGCTCTCTCAAAGCCCATCTTGCCTTTTGCCTTCAGCTTCGACCTTGCTCCCATAGATCGTAGCAGATTCCTCAGCTGCAAAGTTGCTGTTGTCTGAATGGCTTTCTCTTCTTTAAGAATTCCCTTCTTCTCTTTTAGGGCAACAGCTATTTTGGCATATTTACCACAAGAACTTCTAGGCACATCATGTTATGAATATTTTCATCAAGATGACATAGGACATCTTGCAGAATGTCACAGGCAAGGTAAGCCCAGCTATCTGAAAGGAATTAAGCTTAAAGTGTCACCCTGCTTCTAGACGAGTCCATGTGACCCTCCAGTGAGATCTCTCTGCTGTGGTGTGGGAGTCAGCTAGCCCAGGACTCCTCAGGCCAAACATCTGTAAGGAGAGGAGAATGGCGGCCCCAGGCACTGTCTGTCCCCTTACAGATGCCCCAGCCCGGCTGTACACAGCTTCTTCTTACAGGCAGGGCAGTTACTTAAAGGCATCATCTTCAGAGGGTTTCCCCACACCCTGAGAAGACTTAGCATGGTCCAGTCCGGTCTGATTCCCTCTTCCATACAATCACGCACCCCTCCTGTGTTTCCCTCCTTGACTGATGGTATGGCCACATACGCAAGCTCCCAAGGAACCAACATGGAGCCCTCCTTTCCCTGTCCCCACCTTTGACATGCATCTGCAAAGAATCCACCATTTACCACCCTCACTGCTGTGACCCTTGCGTAAACCTTTGTGCCCACTGCAGATTTAAGATAGATTCCTAGGGGTCTCCCTGCTCCCTCTCACCCCCAGTCTGTCTTCCACAGTTACCCCGTGTATCCTCAGATAGATCTACCCTGATAATTTCACACCCCTATTTACAACCCTGCTGCCTTTACACTCCAGCCTGGATTTTGATGGGCATCAAATTCATGACCTTCCCCGCCCAGCCCTGAGGCAGCCCCTCGCTTTCACTCCCCACCCCTGCCCATAGAGGCTGCTTGAGCTACGCTAGCCCTCTCACTGGTGCCTCCCTGGCAGGCCCCGTGCTCCCCCAGCACTGCCGGGTTCTTCCTCTTGGCAAATGGATTTCATCCTTCGAGACTCAGATCTCTTGACTCCTCTGTGTACCTTCTTCGAGACTCAGGTCTCTTGACTCCTCTGTGTACCTTGACTCATTCCTCTCCCGGGGGCAGGAGTTATATCCCGTCTCCTCTTCTGTCTCCAGTGCCTGGCACATGAAAGATGCTCCTGACGTATTTGTTACATGAAAGAATGAGGCTTGACTAGGTCAGTGGCCGCTGTCAATTGGGATTTCCCGAAAGTGAGATGAGCGCGACACTGCCTTTGGAAAGTGGCTTCTCATTGGCTGGTGTTCATGTCCTAGCTGATTCCAGTGTCCCCTGGAGCCTTCATTTCATAGGCTCTGGGAAAAATATGACAGACTGACAAGCAAATCGAAGGGCCGAGTTAGCCACTCAGAAACCCTGCTCCCTGACGCGCTGGCCACTGGCCCCTCAGCTTGTTTGCGAGCAGGCGTTGAGTCTGAGTACCTTTAGTGTTTGGTATCGGGTCTCCTCTTGAATATGTTGGTTTGAGGAAACAACAGCATTCACGGCTTCTTTGCATTTTTAGTTCTACAAACAAGAGAAAAGATTACAACTAATTGCTATAAATTTAAAATCAAAGACGGCTCTTTCATCACACTACGAAGTCGGTGGTTCAGTTTCATGAACCCCTGGACCAAGGAAGTAGAGTACATTGTCTCAACCAACACTGTTGTTCTGTAAGTACGCTTCCTGTATCGAATGCCCGCTTTTTCAAAGGCAGAGGCCTTGGGATCCTTACCTGGGGCAAGAGTGCAGGCAGCGGCCGGCAACGCATCCTTTAATGCCACCTCGATAGTGTCTTACGAAGCCACAGAATGGGCAGAGGCCGGAAAGGGTTAGTGAATGACAAGCTTTGGAATGCATACCATGCAAGCCGGCCTGTGGAACCGCTCCAGAGAACGGCAAGCTGTCCTTCTGGACAAAGCGGTCCGCCCTTGGCTTCCACAGGCCGTAGCCTGCGCGGAAGGAAGGCTGACCACTGTGGAGGGCTCGCACAGGCACTGGGTCTCTCGGCCTCAGCTGAGGGTGGGCAGGTCTCCACACCCGCTGGGCGGCAACCGGGGCGCTGGCAGCCGGAGTGCTCCTTCAGAGGGTGCTGCCTCCTTCGAGGTGAGCAGGCAGAAAGCGGTCTGCTCCCCTCACCTTGCCCAGAGCGTCCGAGCCCTGGCTGTGGTTAGAGGAGAGAGAGACCGGTGTGCTGCGGCCGGGTGGTAGAGGGGTGCAGTGGCAGTGGAGTCGGCTCTCGGAGTCACCACTTCCTCTGGACTGTGTCCCGCACAAGTTAGGAAGGCCCAGGCCGGAGGTGAGGTCGGAGGCTGAGACGCTCTCCCATGTTATCAGACAGTGAGGAGGCCTGGTCAGCACTCAGACAGACACTTCATCTTCTGGCCTGTCCAGAACCATAGTGGACACTGGGCACCTTGGCCAGGGTGAAAGGTGCACGGTTCTGAGCGGACCTGACTCACGTTTCCTTATTGCTGGGATGTTCGCAGAGCCAACGTCCTGGAAGGCGGGGACCCAACCTTCCCGCAGCTCACGGCGTCCCCGCACAGCATGGACAGCATGCTGCCCTCTGGAGAAGGTAACTGTCCCGCCGGGGCCCCGGGGCTTCCCCACCAGAAGCTGCTTGCAGCCGGGTCCCCCCCACCCCAGCTATGCAGGGTACCCTGCTGTCACATTCTGCGGAGCGAGGGAGGTCTCCAGGGGATGATGTGCTGATTTCCCCGTGAGTACTAAGGGTGCTGTCGTCTTACTTTCTCTCCCGAGTCTGAATATCCGGGACTCATTATTGAACTTCTCGAGGCTACTTGGGGCCCAGAAGCCCTTGAAATAGCAAACCCCCCACGCCCTCGTACGTTCCTTCGTCTGTGTTGCCCAGTGGGTTTGATGAAAGGGATGTTTGGTGACTGTCGCCGGTGCCTGCGGCGGGAAGCGAGGTGTCTGCTGGCACCAGGGTGTATGCCGCAGCCGGTGGAGCTTGGCCCCTGCCCTCCACACTGCCGCCTGGCCTCTCCCCTGAGCTCTGCTGTGTCTCCAGCGGCCAGACAGAGCTGCTGGGAGTCACGGAGGCGCCTGAAGTTCAGAACAGCACACGCATTCTCTACACTTCCCCATCTGGCCATTTAGGCCAGAAACCGTGGCCCTTGCCTCTCCCCCACGGTATCTAAATCTGAAATTCGGTCCCTTCTGTCTTACAAACCAAGCCATCATCACTTTCGCTCCTTTGCCTTCCTCATCTGCCACCTAGATTATTGCAGAGAACTTCCTAATTCTAAGAGCACCGTCCCCACCTCATCCTGCATCGTAGTCACGAGCAGTGCAACAACATTCCAGTCGACTCAGAACACTTACGTGATAGCGGTCCCACGAGAGAGTGAAGGAGGTGAAGAATCCCTGCCACGTAATGACCACGTAGCTGTGGGAATGTCTGCTCACACGTTACTCACCCCGTTTAAACGCATTTAGCTACATAAATGCCACCACGTCAAACTTGCCTGCAGTTTTTAGCACAGTAACCTGCTGTACGAGTTTGTAGCCTGTTCCCTAGGTGTGTGGTGTGCTATACCGTGACAAAATTGCCTGATGACATTCCTCAGAATGTGTCCCTCTTGTTAAGTGATACACAGCTGAAGTCCATTCTCTGTGTAGTGGACTTTTCATGACTGAAATCTCACAGTACATTTTCCATGCAAAGTCCTTGGTACTTACCCTTCGTGGGTACTGTCCAGGTTCATTAGCATGGCACCCAAGACCCCCCCAGGATCTGATTGGTACTTGCGGCACCAGTTTCATCCTTTATCATCATCCTCCAATTCCTTGGACTAGACTCCAAGTGCCTCGGTGCTCCTGCACATGTTGGTTGCTATGCCCAGAATGCTTTCCCTCCCTTATCTCTCTGCCAAGCTAACTTCTGCTCACCTTTTGAGACTCAGCTCAGAGTTAACCTTTTCCGGAAAGCTGCACCTGACCCTGATTGAGCTGGGTGTCTCGTGCTTCACCTGCCCAACTTCGGCCACTTCGCTCTAGCCGCGTTAGACTGTGAGCTCCTCAAGGGCAGGGACACTGTCTTTCTGTGTAACCCTGGCCCGCAGCCATCACTTCGAGTGCATAGAGGGAGTTAGCCGCCCCGTGCCACCACTCCGGTGTCTGACCCTGGAAGGAAGCCTGAGGCTTACCCTGCTGGGACATGTTTTCCTGACAAGGCATGACCCCAGTGGTGAACTTGAAGGGTATCATGGGATGAACTGATTTGGACACGTTACAGTATTTCTTCCTCAGTTTTCCCCTTTCCCACTCTCAGATTCCTTTGTTGTAGGTGGCCCAAAGAGGACGCATCCCACTGTTCCAGGGATTCCAGGGGGAACCAGGGCTGGGGCAGGAAAAATAGGTCGAATGATTGCTGAGGAAATCATGGAAATCCACAGGCAAGTAACACCATCAGTTGTTTCCCTAAACCAGTAGTTCTAAACCCAGATAATTCCTCTCCACCACATCTCCCTAGGGAATGTATTGCAATGTCCGGAGATACTTTTGGTTGTGACAGTTGGGTGGGAAGTTGCTGCTAAACATCCAGGGACTAGAAACCAAGGATACTGCTTACTAAATACCCTACAGTACACAGGACAATCTCCTGACCTCCACAGAGAATGAGCCAGTCCAAAACAGCAGGGGTGCTGACATTTTGAAACCCTGCTTTAAATAAAGAGGCTAAACCGAAATAGGTCAGAACTAAAGGGGACTCTTGGGGAGACTCGGGTCCTTACACTTTGTGTATGACTCAAGGATCTTCTGTTGACAGACACTTAGGAACGTAAACCTGATGGAACAGAATCATAGCAAAGGGGGAAAGGCTGATAGTCCCTGCTGCCGCTAGATTGCCTCTCTGGAGAGCTGGAGGCCGACCTCTTTTCCGGTGGGCAAAGGGGCACTCATCCTCACGGGCAGCAATCAGTGGGTTTGGCTGCTTGTGTCTGCCTGAGGAAGATGAGGGAGTATTGTGCGGTATAATCAGCCACGACACACCCGGTGCTTAATGTGACTCTTCTCTAAATGTAGTTTCAGAATCGCTGAACTCAAGAGCCTTAAAATGTTTTGAGAAGTTGTTTTCTTTATGCTAATAAGAAAGGTGGAAAATCTATGGGTTGAAGCAAGCAAGGGATGAAGGGTTTGAGCTTGGCCTTAGCCAGGGTTGGCAAAGCAGATGGGTGTTAGCTCTAGAAAACCAGGCACACTTTTGAATGAGTTCATGAGTACCATGTTCTGGGTCAAGAAGCAGACAAGCTAACTGGGCAGGTTTTATAGAGGAGGGAGCCACAGGGCTATGATGGGAGACTGCTAAGAATCCTACAAAATAGTACCGAGCAGTTTGGACAAAGAGAATTGTAAGATCCCATTCAATGCAGTATGCTCAGCAGGTAGCCGAAGCATTAAGCCTTGTGGAAGCTGCACTGGACCAGGGAGAGGTGATAGCAGAATGAGGCTTATCTTAGTGATGACACTGCATGCCGAAATCAGTACTGTACGGACCAGGTGTTGAAGATGGAATAGAGAATGCTGAAAAGGCAATTCCAGCATGGGGAACCTGGGAAAATAAGCAGGGAAATTTGTCGGACACCCAGCAATTTTTCAGTAAGCAATTAGTAGCCATCTGTGTGTGCTGAGAGTACATGAGATACAGTTGTGTTCTGCCTTTGAAGAGCTTGTAATTCAGGAGAGAGAGAACTCTAGAGAAGTAGGCAGTACTTGTCTAGAGCCACAAGACCTCTGGGCAGTGGAGCGTGGTCACGGGTGACCCAGAAGCTGCATCCACCCGTGGAGTGGCTGGGGCACGGCGCTAACACAGCTGCTGTCCTACTTCCCGAACTCCAGCCTCAGTGGCAAGCCACGGCTTCCTTTTCGGAAGTCCTTCGGCCTGGCCAGGTTCTGTGGATTTGCAGTTCTAAGTCTTTCCTTCTGCTGAGGTATTCTGAGAGACCCAGATCCATTTTCCGTCACCTGTTGCTTTAGCTGTTGCTGTTACTGCTTCTACTTGTAGGTTACTCTGTAGGTGAGGCTGACCTACCCCGGGACCTTTCGTCTCCAAAGAGTATTCACTAGCTAGACAGTGTTTATAGGGAAGAAGAGATGCCGTTTGCTTTCCAGTTCATGGTATCAAAGATGTAGGATTAAACATCTGAGGTTGCCAGCTTCTTTGGATTTTGCAAGGAAATAAAACGTATCTGAAATTCACCAGATGACTCCAAAGCTTAATTCAAGGGCTTTGTGAAATGCCTGGCTTCAGGGTGCACATTCCAGCTCGGGAACCTGCAGAACAAAGCCCGTTCATCACCTGTTTCTGTAAATTAGTTCGGCGCATCTGCACTCATTGATTTATGTATCATCTGCAGCTGTTTTCCAGCTACGGTGGCAGAGAGGAGTAGTGTGACAAAGACTACGTGGCCCAGAGCCTAGAACAGTTGCCATCTGGCCCTTACAGAAAAAGGCTGTCAGTCCCTAAACAGGTCTAGCTCCTCATCCTTCTCTCTGTCCCCGCCCCGCAACAAAACACACACCCGACAAGACAGAAGGAAACGTAACCGTCCTCTCTCCTCCGACAGGATAAGAGGGTCATCGCCTTCCAGCTGTGGCTCTAGCCCCCTGAACATCACAAGTACACCTCCCCCTGATGCCTCCTCTCCAGGAGGCAAGAAGGTAAGTCCCACGACTTAGGCCAGAGAGCCTCCTGCCCCGTTCTGACATGTTAGGGGTGGGAGTGTAGAATTATAGTTCGGTTGCTGAAACCAGTTAAGACTTTTTCCTCCTTGAAGTACACGCATGTGTGTAAGGCTAAGTCCAGAGCAGACTGGCAGAGCTACGGAGGACGGCTGACATCCTCGAGAGGGTTTATTCTGTGTGGATGTGGAAAGGCAGAAAGAACATTCCAAGGAATGAGGAGCTGTCAGTCCAGTTCACTGAGGGAGCAACTCAGGTTTCCCCGAGGGAGGATCAATGAGTAACTGCGCAGAAATGTATCTCACTGTCTGCCTGGAGTTTTAACAGCAGAAGACAGCATTAGTGTCTGGGGCAGCCGCTGTGAACAGCGGCAGGACCGGCATGCTCTGAGAGTCACGCCGGGCTTTACAGGCTAGGGACTACTTCAGGATCTGCTGCCTGGATTTCCTGTGCGCTGGGCACAGGTACTTTGCTCTCTCACTAGCTGGCATGAGAGCTGCTGAAAGCCAACAGGTTAGTGGGTGAGAGCGTGGTCAAAGTAGGGTAGTCCCGGTCTGTAGCCTGGCTCTGCCATGTGGTAGTTATGCAACCCCGTGTAACCTCTAAGCCTAAATTTTCTTTATAATGGGGCTAGTGTTTGTTAGGACAGTCAAAATCCTTGTAAATGAAGTCTAAGAACATATGTGCGAAAGTAACTGGCCCTTGAGAATGACTCAGATAGTACCAAGATGAAATCCGGGCACCCCACTGTTTGCTGGCTGGGCTCTCCGTTCTGTTCCCTTCTGTTCTGCTTCCTCCACATCTCCCCAGGGTGGTCTCCCTGTCTCTGCTTCTCAATTCAATTTGAGGCACTTGACTTCTTGGTATTAGGAAGGATCCTATGATGTGGTTTTATCATTCCAGTATGTGCATAAATATTAGAGAATTCTCATATACACTCTCATCCTAGCCTCACGATTTTACAGATGACAAAAGCCATCTCCCCAGCATTTGTTTCTTAAGCAGGGCCCTGAACTACAATCCAGGTTTCATCCCTTCCAGTTCTTTTGACAACTCCTAGAAAGCCAGAGCTCTGCTCTGTACCTTAATAGAGCCCCAAGCATTTTTATTTAGTTTTTGGCTGCTGGGGATCAAACTCAGGGCCTCGTGCTTACTAAGCAAGCACTCTACCATTTGGGCTAAATCCCCAACTCCAAGCCCAAGCCCCAAGTATTTTTGAGGCATTTATGAACATTTTTTCCTTTTCTTTAGAGGGCTTATTAAAATGGGTCTGGGAGAAGAAATTTTGAATGTATTCTTTAATGAGATGAATCCACAGCAGCAGGATTTACAAGAAAAACAGCCTAAACAAGATGGAGTTAAAAATGACAGCACCACTAAATGGTGCAGCAGACCCACAAGAGTAAAGATGGCCCTTCCCCGTCACTTTCAAATTTGTCATTTAGCCTGCAGTTATTTCAGTCAGGATCAAGCTAAAAAGGGGAGGCTAAGTAAGCCGCCAGATCCCAGGAGAACAGGGACGTCTCGAGGCACCAGGCAAGTTCAGACAGAGCATCAGTTCGGCAGCTGTGCCCTGTGGTCTTTTGGGGAGCTTCAGTACCCTTCCAAGTGTCTGCAAGGTCAAAGGTGTTACCATAATGCTAAAACACCTCTCTTGCTTTGCACTGTGTCGCCACGGGCACTGCTGGTGCAAGAACAATGCAGGGGTAAAACTGCTCATGCCTTCCCAAGAATCAGAGCAGCGGCACCGACCCGCTGGAAGTCACCATATTCTTCACCACCACACACTCACAGGGAGAAGTGGCTCACTATAAAATGAAGCCAGTTTCATTTCATAAAGTCCTAATGAAGCAGTAAGAACTATTACTCTTAAAGCACTCGTGCTGCATACGGGCTATGACAGGTGTCTCAAGAAAAAGCGTGTGTGTGATCAAACTGTAAGCCGGACTAGCTGCCTGTTTCGTAGGCCATCATTTGTACTCTAATAAACTACGGCTGGAAAGACTTTGAGTATTGAGTGCACATTTGTCACTTCAAGGAAAACAACCGACAGCATTTGTTTCTAATGATAAAATACGAGCTCTTTCAAGAAAAAATTGGAATTTTTAGAAAACTTTTATCTGCTCCTGTGAGTTCAACAGCTTCCCCAAACTTGACAACAATGGTGATGTTTTGATGCTGTATAATGAAATGTATCAACATTTGGAAGATCTGCAAAACTCAGCGAAACATTATCCTATAAATGATCAATGCAAGATACTTAAAAATCATTCATCAGTAAAGGTCCATGCAAAGTACCAAGATACATCAGTGTACTTTAATATAACAAGAGTACAAAAATTGATATGGTTTCAGATTGTATACTGCAGCATCTAAGAAATTTCCACTTGTCAAGTGTTGATGTAATATCAAAGAATAATAAGAATACTGCAATTACTTGAAAAAGCTATTACAATATGCCTCCCTCTTCCGGCTACGTAGTCTGTGGGAGGTAGGTTTCCTTCATATGCCTTAGACTGAGCAGAGAATCACTTATGAGAATCCCACTGAAATTTCTTAAGCCTGGTACTAAGAGTTGCAAAAAATGTAAAATGATGGCGTTTTTCTCATGTTTTCTTTTTGTTTTGGAAAATATTTAATTTTCATTAAAATGTAGTAATTATTCATGTTAACATGGAATAGGATTAATATATTATAAAAATCTGTCAATTTCAAATATAGCAAACATTGATAAATATAGCCTATATAAACAAAAGTTCTTTGGAGTCCTTAGTAATTTTTAAGGGCATAAGGGGGTACCTAGACCAAAAAGCTGAATGCACAGACAAAGTCGTAATGCCATCTGCTGGCAAAGGCTGAAATCACGTGCCTCTCCTGAAACCCAGCAGCTACCAAACTGCTCTGGTTCAAATACAGATACTTCTGAAAGAATGTGCTTCTGGGAGACTCAGCCAATGGGTGGAATTGTGGAGGGAGGGAGGGATTTGAGACAGAATTAAAAACAAGGAGGAGTAATAATCAGGGAGTAGTAAAATCTTCTCAGTGGCCTACCTTGAAAAAGTTATCTGAGCCCAGCATGGTGGTGCAAACCTGTAATCACAACTGTAGGAGGCTGAGGCAGGAGGATCCAGTTTCAGTCCAGCCTGAGCAACTTTAACACCTGTCTCGAATTTTAAAATTAAAAAAAGCAAGCAAGCAAGTAAGCAGGAAAGAAAAGGACTGGGGATGTACCTCGTGAGAAGGCCTTGGGCCAAAAAACAAAAACAAAAGCCCTGGAGGTTACTGAAACTGGTACCTATAATATACCTGACTTTGTTTCGCTGTTCATTTGTGACTCCTTAGAGCTGTGTCAGTTCACAGCTTGCTAACAACCCCAGTTACTTCTTCTTGTGAAACATCTGTTGCCATGTTCTACTTCCTTAAGGGGGGACGGTGCAGCTGGGCTCACTGACTTTTAGGCTTTGTCCTTGAAGCGTGTGGACAGCATGATCTCAAGTAGTCAGGGATTGTATTCAGCCTCTACACCACCTATATTATCAAATGCAGATAAAATATTAGTTTGGGAAAGAACTATGACTGTTCCTAACAGTTCCTCATTTGAAATCATCTGATAAGAAAATGAACGCGTATGAAGTTTGCCTACCCAAGAGGGAAGCAAGTTCTTCCCAACACGCTTCATTTGACACTACGCATGACACTACACATGGTACTCATCTGAAATTCCTAACAAGAGTGGAAAACTTCACTTTTCCCCTTTCGCTTGCAGATTTTAAATGGAGGGACTCCAGACATTCCTTCCAGCGGCCTACTACCAGGGCAGGCACAGGAGAACCCAGGTTACCCGTATTCTGATAGTTCGTCTATTCTTGGTAAGTAGCATTATTATTCACTTCCACTGCAATGGGAAGAAGCAGTGTACAAAACAAGATAGCCCTAGAAAAGCTTGCTAAACAAAGGTTTGGAATTTAAATACTGTCAAGTGGGCTTTAATAAGTGTGTTTGGAGGGATGGCCAAGTGTGTCTGGGGCAGCCTGGGCACGGTGTGCTCCTGTGGGGGGCACAGTTTTCAGGGGTGTGGGAAGTCATGAAGCGATGGCAGTTTTCTTCTCTCATCCATCTTTCTGCCAGTCTTTTTCCTGTCCTCTCCTATTTGCCATTCTTTCCGTAACTCTCTCTACTTAACTGGTTATAAGAACATTAAAATGAGGTCAACACAAACATTTTTAATATTTATTGAATTTTAAGCACTATGTTCTTATTTCTAAAGAGCTGATTTTTACCTCTGAAAAACAACATTTATATATATAATATATACTTATATATTATATATAATAGAGTTCTCAAAAAAATGTATACATTAAGAAAAGAAAAACTTGTATAAATATTTTGATACTAAATTTATTGAGACATCATGAGACTAATACAAGTTACCTCTGGCCTCTACAATTACAAGAGGTGCTCAAAGTGGTGGCCGTTAGCTTCCAGAGACGTTTATTAGTACAGCAAACTGCTGAAGTGTGTATACATTTTTTTATGGACTCTATATAATATATATAATATATATTGCCATTATAGCCCCAGAAGCAGCCTGTCTCACTCTACTGCTAAATATAATTAATTCTCCCATTAAAAGTAATTAGAGCCATCAGCCATGGCGCACACCTGTGATCCCAGCTTCTCGGCGGCTAAGGCAGGAAGAGCACAAGTTCAAGGCCAGCCTGAGCAACTTAAGTGAGACCCTGTCTCAAAATAAAAAGTAAAAAGAGCTGGGGAAGTACCTCAGTGGGACAGGACCAAAACAAAACAAAACAAAACCTTAGAAATTGCTTACTAAATCTAAACATGCTTTGGTTATTTTTTTTTTAATCACTGACCAGTCAGTCTTCATTTCTTTTCACAGGTGAGAACCCCCACATAGGCATAGACATGATAGACAACGACCAAGGATCAAGTAGTCCCAGTAATGACGAAGCAGCGATGGCTGTCATCATGAGCCTCCTGGAAGCAGATGCTGGGCTGGGGGGCCCTGTTGACTTTAGTGACTTGCCGTGGCCGCTGTAAACACTATGTGTTGCTTTGGCAACAGCTACAGTATCAAAGTGCATTACTGGTGGAGTTTTACAGTCTGTGAAGCTTACTGGACAGGGAGAGAACAGCTTTTATGTGCTGAGTTCATAAAAGCCATCTCAGAGCCATTGATACAAGTCAATCTTACTATGTGTAACTTCAGACAAAGTGGAACTAAGCCTGCTCCAGTGTTTCCTCATCATTGATTATTGGGCTAGCTGTGGATAGCTTGCATTAATTGTATATTTTGGATTCTGTTTGTGTTGAATTTTTTAATCATTGTGCACAGAAGCATCATTGGTAGCTTTTATATGCAAATGGTCATTTCAGATGTATGGTGTTTTTACACTACAAAGAAGTCCCCATGTGGATATTTCTTATACTAATTGTATCATAAAGCTGTTTATTCTTCCTTGTAAGAATCCTTTACTATAAATATGGGTTAAAGTATAATGTATTAGACAGTTAAATATTTTTAATAAATGTTTCCCTTGTTCTATAAATACTGTTCTCATTTCAAATAATTAGGAAAAAAGCCCTACATGCTGTAGAGTCGTATCATCAATTCCAACAGCTCTCACTTGCAGTGCCTTTCTGATCTTGGTAATAGTTCTGGGATTTACATCATTTCCTCCATACTAGATGTACTGTGAAATAGTTAATTTCCAAACAGTTGCCATTTCGATTTATGCAAGAACAAAGTTATTATTACTTACACACAAACTTCAAATCCTCTTAAATTACAAATTCACAATTACGTGCAATGAACTGACTTCTCTCCACTGTTACCCTTCTCTAGTACTAACTCCAGTTGTATGGCTTCAAACATGAAGTGACCACAGATCCAAACCACCTAAATAGTTCTGACTCTTTCTTGAATTAGACCACAGAATATTTAAAACAGCATTTGCATGAATAATCTGCTAAGCAGAGCAACACAATGTAATGCAAAGAACGTGGAACTAGTATCTGAAACTGGCTCTTAAACTTAGGGTGAAGTCATTTCACATTTCATACAGCGTGAACTAGTAGATACTCTTCCTTTTCAGCTCTAGTATTACTTTAGATTTAGTGTATTTTATAATTAGTAAGAAATTTTAAATGCTTTGTCACACATACACCAAATTAGAGTTCCTTTGGGCTATTTGATTTCTAGTTGTACATACACCAGTAAAATAGAAAATCTAATTATGGGACCAAAAACTTGCCAAGGTGGTTATAAAGTTGGTCTGAAACATTAAAACAATGCAATTTTATTTTGATGAAAAACATGAGTTTACAATCATTTAGTAAATGAAGAGCAAACACTTCATTTTCCTATCTCATAACGCTTAAGAAAAAAAGCATTAGTAAATAAATATCTGTGAAGAGATTACGGGTAAGGCAGACTGGATAATAAACCACCTCTGATGTTCACACTCCCTGCATGTGACTCACTCTCAAAGGGTGAAACGGCACTGGAGATAAGTGAACCAGTAAGATATGAGCGTGAAGTCTCATCCTAATCATTCAAATAAGCCCAAGATAAATACTATTTTGTTCATCACGGGCAGCAAACTATACACATTTTACTGAAGGAATACTTTGATAGAAGCACACACTTAAGTTATATTATACATCACAACTATAAAATGGCTTGAACAGTTTCATTTAACCACCATTTATAAAGTGCAACTATATAATATTTTGCATTTTATCTGGGGTGTGACGAATATCAGTCTTGCTTGAGAGCACCCCAGCTGCCAATTTCCACCACTTCTGAAAAGACCTGTATGTGTGAAAAAGGACTGTCCCCCGTACAAAGAACCAATTTCACAAACCTACTGGTAAACAAATACATTTTTATAACTGGAACCTCAGGATGCTAGAGTTGTACTCATTTAAAAAAACGATTCAGCTACCTTTGGTCTTTAAAAAAAAACCTACACTGCAGCGTCCTAAACATGTGCATCTCACAATGAAGAAGAGTGGCCTTGCAGTGCAGAATGAGGAGACTGTGAAAAGTAGCATGCTCTGGTTTCGAGGACAGCATCACAGCACTGGATTCTGCGCGTCAGCATCGAGGTCGTTGTTGCCAGAGGCGGGGTGGATGGGCAGGATGTCCAGCTCATCTACCTGTGGAGTGGGGTGCATGACTACCAGCTGGTCCTGGGGAATGTCTGCAGCAGCTGCTGCCAGGTTGGTGATAGATTTACTCTTCACACACTGAAAGTCTACGTGCCGACTCTTTCCTTCTTCCTTCTCCCAGGACATTCGAATAAAGGGTCTTTGGACATAGTTGTAAATGACTTCTGGGCGGCCCCCAGGCCTTTTCTTTACTTTTTCTTTGTAGGTAGGATAACCTGAAGAAAAGAAAGTGTTTTTTTTTAAAAAAAGAGCAAGATATATCGTGTACAGGTACAAATTCCTTATGATGAATGTTATTATTATGTATATGTAAAATGTACCACTAAAAAAAATATATATATATATAGTAGAAAAAAAATAAAAACAGGATACACACACACACACATGCACACACACACACAAGCAATTTCTCACCCAGTTCAGCCCCTCGAGGCTTTTCTGGTACAAATACTGAACAAATGAAAATTAAAACCAAGAAGAGAAACACATATTCTGTCTACCTAGCTATCAGTTCATCAGCCAGAAACTAAACTCCTACGATAGAACTCACAAAACCTTCCACTATTCTTTCAGGTACTCAACAAACCAACCACCAAAAAAATTCCTAACAGTGAGCATGGAGGGGACGGGTCCCCAATGTAATGATACACAAGCTGCAAGAGATCTTGAGCTCTACATGCATCTCCTCAGTATCTCTGAACCGTTCTCCTCACTTGATGAACTGGCCTGAAGGCCCGGGGTTCACTGCTACATTAGCCTTCTAGTTTCCTTAGCCTGCCTCATCTTTATATTGCCCCGGGATTTTTTTTGCCATTTTGTTAAACAACAAAGAACTGTTCAGCTCATCAGCCGGTTCTAGATTATTGTGCAGCTAGGTCAGCAATGCCAATATTTTAATCTCCTATCTCATCTTAACATGATTATTCAACAACTGAGCAGGTGACTCAGAGTTTCATTCCCAAAGCAGCTTTCCCTAATTAATTACATATTCTCTTTGTGGCTCATAGTCACTGAAAATTGACAACTGATAAATTATGGGAATTTTCCAATTATTAACCAGTAAGTTTTGGAAGTTTTCCAATTATTTCCAAGTAAGGCAGTCTCTCCAAAGATATACTGTCTTCAGAAACTATCACAGGTCCCTTCCCTTCGTCCTCCTAGCAAGAAATGCTACTTTGGACTAGGGATTAGCAAACATTTTCTGCAAAGGACCACAATAAATATTTATTAAAGGCCTGTAGTGCGCATCATTTCTATTGAAATTGCTCAACTCTACCATTATGATAAAGTGAAATCAGCCAGAGAATATATAAATGATTCCAATAATACTTTATGCAATGGGTACAGTTAGACCATAGTATCAGAAAAAAGTAGTCCTCAGTAAGAGCTCAGTTAAGATTACTGTATAAGGGAATATATGTAGGGATTACTAGTAGCTAGTAGAATGTGTATGAGCATGACAGGGATGGGGAGGGAGTGATAAGCAAAGAATGTCGTCTTCGTTTCACACTTCGTGGCTGTCACCATCTGAAGGGCAGTACCAGAGGTCAGAAAGGTCTCTATATTCTGTTGTCCTTGATTCCTCCTGGATTATTAGAAAGTCTTTAAAATTCCTACCTCAGCTTGCTTGCCTTGCTGCCTGCTGCGAGCAGTTTCTCCTCTGCGATGCCTGTCTGCCATGCCATCCCACCTTGGAGCCAGCCAACTATGAACTGAAACCTCTACAAACTATGAGCTAAGTAAACCTTTCCTCCTTTAAAAAAAAAAAAATTCCTACCTTATTATAATCCAAATCTGTCCTCTACACAAAAGCATTACTACACAAATGTAATCATATTGCATCCTTGCTTAAAAATTGTCAATGGTTTTCTCATGCTTCAAGGGGAAGGTCCATATTTCTCCATACTTCTTTTTCAAAAGCTGGTTCCAACCTAGTCGATCTAATCTACTGTCATGGTGTACTCCCTTCTACCCAGGGCCTTACAAGCACACTAGCCACATTAAACTTTGGACTTTTAGGGGGCTGAGGATTTAGCTCAGTGGTTAGAGCGCTTGCCTTGCAAGCACAAGGCCCTGAGTTCGATCCCCAGCACCGAAAAAAAAAACCAAAAAAACAAAACAAAACAAAAAACTTTGGACTTTTCCCTGATGATGCTTTGGCACTTTTACACACTGTTCTGCCACTGATTCCCTCTTGGGCACCAATCTCTGCAGCTCCAATCTCTTTTCTCCTCTAGCAAAGCATTCAGATTCCCACAGAGTTAATAATTTCTATCTTTTCCTTCATAGCACTCGCTTTATAACAATACTTAACAGCACTAAATTGTAATTACCTTTTTGTATGTCCGACTTGCTCACCTAAAGTGAGTTCCTACACGGCAAAGCTAGCATCTTTATCACAGTATCCCCAGTGCCCAGCACAGTGCCTGAAGTGTTGTAGGCACTAAACAAATCTTTCAGCAGAGTGAATGAACTACCAGGATATTACAGTTACAAGTGATAACCTTGTCCTGGATATCTACCTTACTGAGAACAAGTTTTTCTTGAAAAATAAAGTCTGTCCCTGGCTTCCAGATTCATTAGGACTTAACTTGCTGAGATTCACTCAAGTAACAGGTCAGCAGCTTTTACATCAAAAAACTGTAATACCACGGAGCTGCCTTAAAGGTGTTTACTGTCCAATGGGGTTGATGAAATTTGTGCATAAACTAAAAAACAGCTTAAATATCAAGTGAATGCACTCAAGAGGGAGTGTTAAGGCAATGGTGGAGGTGTGAAGAGTTCAGCAGAGGAATGGCCTTCCTTGCGCTAGATGTGATGGATGAGCAAGACTGGGATGGACAGAAACAGCTGGAGGGCAATCTAAGCAGAGAAGAGCATTCTAAGGACAGAATGCTATAAGGTGAGCTGCAGAGGCATGCACATACAAGATGTGTCTCGAGGACCCTGAGAAATGTATGACTAGAGCAGGAGGCCTATGCAGGAAAACAGGGAGGTAATGTTAGAAGTTAGACTTGGACCACAAGAGAAGAACCTCAAATCAAAAATGTTTTTTCAGTTCCGGGTACTGAACATAGAGCTTCATGGTACATGTGCCGAGTAAGACCTCTGCCACTATGCTTAGCTCTAAATTATACTTTTGATTAAACAAAGGCAAGCTCAGATTTTATTCAAACTTAGTTTGTTAAAATTTTATAGAGAATGAAACTTTGCATACAGGTCCAAAAAGACAAAATTGAGAAATTTTGTCTTGCCATTGCTGCTCAGAATGCAGAAGGTAGAATAATTCACAATTTATCTAAGTAAACACTTCATTACTTCGTCTTGAACTTCGTGTATTCTATGATAAGAGCAATTCAACAATATTACTTCAGTTTTTTTCCTTAAACTTGACTCTGTTCACAGTCTCTGTTAAGTACTATGACAGAAGAGAGCTTTCTACTTACTGAGTCAGGCAAGGTTCTGAATGATGGAAGTAAGGCCCTGTGTGAAACGGCCTGCTAGATGGAGCTGCGAACCTGTGCAGTCTTAAACTGCTTTTAAAATTCAACCCTGTAAGATTCACAGCATTCCATTAAGGACTTGGTGAAATGAAACAAAAAAACCAAAATGCCTTTCAGTGGAACTATAGTGTGGAGAATGATAAGAGTTCTTTGTACGTTCCCATTCCAACTCCAGATACTTTTTTAACAACACCCATCAACCTCAAAATCCTCATTAAAATTAAGTAAAATAGCCTTAGACAGACCTGACTACACCAATATCTGAACATGAATATCACAGAACTAAGTGTTTTTAAAATAGCCTTCCAGACTTATATTCCATCATCCCTTCTCACATATTCAAATTCTCTCCCCTCCTCTCCAAATCTCTTCTACACCAACCCAATCTCACTCTCATGAAAGTCAACACTTTATTTAATACTATAAAGTCAAGACTTCTTTTGAGGGCCTTGAAAGTGAGAAGGCAAGGGAATAGGAATAGAGGAGAGGGGTAATAAAATGGCTTAGTAATCTGCACTGTTTTCTTTGGTCCCAGAAATAGCTTAACTCCGCTAGCAAAAAAGCTATTCTGTTTAGTTTTTCAAGAGGAAAAAAATTATAAACCTGATGGGAAAATATGGTGATTTCATATTATTCGGAAAAAGAATTCTTCAAATCTAGATGCAGTTATTGAAGACAGTATAGAAGAGCTTCGTTAATGACCACTTTGCCAAAGTCAAAACCGATGTATCAAACCTTGTAGTACATAGGTGAAAAATGTTACATATTGACTCTTTTTAAAAATTTCCATTTAATGTGGTACTTCAAAACCACTCATAGAGTCTGAAATCACAGACTTGGATTTGAGTTCCAGCTCTGCTACTTATTTCCAATGAAACTTTAATAAGCTACTTAATCTTTTAAGCTTCAGTTTCTTCCTCTTAAAAATAGAGATAATTTGGGTAACCAAATAGCCTCATTTGATAGGGGAAAGCGCTACTTTACAAAACACCAGCTTATAAGTGTAAACTGAATGACAAATGAAAAAATGAATGTTTTGTACTCCTTAATGAAATTACTGATACAGCGAAGAATTATCAACCAGTATTTATTTGTAATCTTTAGGTAATGGTTAGTAGGAAGCTGAGCACTCTTGTTTTTTTGAAGACAGTCTTAGTACATAGTCCAGACTGGTCTCAAACTTGCAATCATCCTACCTCAGCCTCCCAGGTGCTGAGATTATAGGCATGCCCAGTGGGAGATGAACATTCTTATGGTGTCAAAATAATATCACAGCAAGAAACAAAGTAATCTTTCAATTATGCCTACAAGTCTACTTATAGTTTACGGGAATTGCAGAAGTTAGGGGAACAAACTGAAGGACCACAGAAACAGTAGGGCAAATCCAGAAGTAGGACAACTGGCACAAACTCTTAAATAGGGCAGTGTCTTAAATAAAGAGCTATTCACAGTGGAGAGATCTGATACAATAGTTATCAAGTGTGGTCCTGGACTAGAACCTGGTTTGGAGATAAAAAGTTAAAAAGATATTTGTAGGGAACAATGGGAATTTTTAATGTGGACTGACTGATATTAAGGAATCAATTTTCATGTTGTTAGAGGAGATAAAGTATTTTAGAAAAACATTATTTAAAAGTGTAATATGATATATAATGTACTATTAAAATAACTATTAGGATAAATAATAAGTACTATTTATCATTAGGCCCTTAAAATTTACTTGAATTTAGCTCAAACGCTTAGGCCATTGCTGTTATTCCCTTGTGATAGAGAAGGAAGCCCTCAGTGTCAGTAACAAATTCACATGTAGCTTTTGGCGGGGCAGTGCTGGGGATGGAACTCGGTGCTCTACCACTGAGTTGAATTCCAACCCCCAAAATGTAGTTTTTGTACAAATCATTTATTTACTACCTGAGAACCCCCTATACTCAGCACTAGGCCACATGTTAGATATGCGATATCCAACTTGACTTTGCTCATGGAATTTATAGCCTGTGACTTAAGAAACAGTGTTATACAGTACACTGGTCTAAGGAGCGACTTCACAGACGTCCTGATGTTTCAGAGCATGTGAAGTATGAATAAAAGCAGCCATGTAGAGAAAGAGAAAATAAAGTGAGAAAAGGGTAATTTCCAGCAAATGTCATTTGATCATCACAATCATCCTTTAAGATGTACAGAGTATTACGGCCACTACACAGACATAGAAACTGATACTCAGGAAGTCTGAGACTTACTTTAAGATACTTGGCCAGTATACTCTTCTTCATGATCTACAAGACCCTACATCTCATGACCTTGAACTATTACTCCTACCAACATTCATACCAACTAGATCACTTCAAATCTCTTCCACACATTTAAATCTAGTCATATTTGTGTTTTCTGTACCTTGGATATATTAAGTTCATTCCTACCAATACCTCTGCACTTGCTATTTTCTCTGCCTACAACCTTCCTTGTTGTTATGGTCTGTGCCTAGATGTCCCCCCCAAAGCCTCATGCCATCATCATAGGTAGGTTTTTTTCAGAGGTGGCTGGATCTAGAGTGTGTGATTACTAAATTAGTCCACTGATAGGTTTGGCACAGTTCTGCTGGGATCAAGAATGTGATGCTAGGATTAAGGGTACTACGATTAAGGGTGGGAATGCTATTCACCTTAAGGCCAGGTAGCCTGGACAAGATATAAGGGACAGAGGCTTGCCCACCCTCTTGCTTACCTTGCTGCCTTCTGCCTGTGTGCCACGCCACCCTGCCTTGGATCCAGCTGATTGTGGACTGAATCCTCTACAAACTGTGAGCCAAATAAACCTTTCTTCCCCTAGTTTTGGGTGTCAGGTATTTTGTCTCAGCAACAGGAGAACAGTAACTAAGACGGAATTTTCTTAATCCTAATACCCTTAACTCTAGCATTTTATCCTTGATCCCAGCAGAACTATGCATTTTTCAAACCAATCAGTGGACTAGAGTAATCACACATTCTAGATCCAGCCACCTCTGAAAATGCCCCACCTATGATAGCATGAAGCTTTGGGGGGACATCTAGGCATAGACCATAACACTTGTCTTCAGGTCTCAGCTCAAATGTCTCCTCCTCAGACAGGCCTTCCCTGTCTTCCCAACATAAAGTAGCCTTCTTTCTAGCTTTGAGACCAAGCAGGTAGGTGCAAAGTGATGGGTGAAGACGAGCACTGGTGAATCCCACATGTGTTGGCAGTTCCACTGTTTTTTAAGCCCCAAATCTCTCCTTCCCACAAAAATCCTCCTTCTGGTAATTCTTTCCATATGTCTCAGCAGCGCATCACTATGATCTCTAGCAGTTCAACCCAGGCCCTTGATCACCACTGTTTTCATTATCACAATCATCACAAACATACAATGAGAACTTACTATGTGCCAAGTACTGTTTCAAGTGTTTTTCATGTGTTTCATTCCATTCTCACAATAACCTTATAAACTTATTAATGCTCCCACTGTAGGTGGAGAAACTGAGGCACAGGGTTTACCTGCCTTCAATGAAGTCACAGGATTTGAACATAAATAATCTGGCTGTAGAGCCTAACTTTTACACTATTCCTTGCTAGGCAAAAGTATTTGTTCTTAATAAGGGTATTTTAAAATAAAAGAAGCATCTTACCAGGTAAAAAAAAAATTTTATTTAAATTATAAAAAGCTACCTAAAATATATGCATGAAAGAAGTTTTGTAATTTGTATTTAACTTGAAAATGAGCTATTATCATAACTTAAGACACCTGTAAGTACTGCTTCTACATTAATTCTTTAAAAGTACTTTTTAATCCTACTGGGTTCCAAAGATTACCACCAGGCAGAAACCCTTGTCAGTTTTGTGGGAATGTACACACGCACGCCCACACATACCACACGGGCTTTCTCAAAAGTGAAGTAGAGCAAGCTCTGACAGAAAAGACAAAATCACATCCCTGTATCACTAGGGAATCTTATGGAATAAATCACTTTTAGTGGCTGTATTTCTTCTCAGAAGAAAGCTGATTTTTGTTATTTATTCATCATAAGCATTTAGTAATCATTTGTCAGAATTTTTCTCAAACTATTTGAACTATTTTCTAAATAGAAGCCAATATTTTAAATCTTGTTTTTTCAAAAGAGAATTAACAGTAAATAATGAAAATGTCTTACCTTCTATTCCCAATCTAATCTTCTTCAGACCCCTCTCCTTCAAAACTGATTTGGCCACATCTCTGTTTTCAATGTACTTGAAAAATCTATATAATTTTGTGCTATAAATAACTGGAAAAAAAAGACAAAAACATTTCATATTAAAACTCGAAGTACTTAGAGATGAACTTAAATCCATCTTGATCATCAAAGGAGCCCAACAGCCCTAAAAGCCCAAGTAATGGATGCACTAATGCCAAAGGAAGACTAGCCAACATGACAGGACAATATTCAGTACAGTTAATGTAGAAGCAAATGTCTACTTAAGTGGAAACAAGAAAAGCTGTGATAACCAATCAGGTAACCCAATCCATAGGAAGAATCTCTTTCTGAAAGATACAGGAAGAATTTGTTTCTGAAAAACCCATCATATATACACTTATTAGAATGGGACCTGCCCCAGGTTTCAAATAAGAGAACGAAAAGAAGATATCAATGACACATCATTATCAAGCAAGCAAAGTAAAGGACTTTGCAAAGATGCCTACGAGGCATAGTCTAGAAGGGGAAAAATTGCCTTATCAAAGAATACAAAACAGTTACATTTTATATTTCATGGATTGAGCAACTATTAATAATTCCCTGTAAGGCAAAGACCCTCCCCACAAACTGTTTTCCACTCAGGCGAACAGCCCCATTTAATACCAATGTTAAAATGGCAGATTCAAGCATGTTCTGCCAGGTTAGTCTGTTTAGAGCAAACTGGCTTTGCAAAGGACAGACATTCCACTGACAACATGTTGAGTCTTCCAAATGTGCTGGGAACTTCAGGGAGTTAGACTGATGGGCCTTCCTCGCCTTCTGTCTTTCGGGTGGAGTAATCTCCCTTAAAAGGTGAACTGCAGAGATTTTTTTCAAAAAAAGAAAAACATACTCACAAACCAAACCTGCTGGTTTAAGAGCCAATAAAGGAAAATATGTACACAAATTCTACTCATGGGATAAATCTGTGATTATTACTAAATCCTTAAAATTACTGATATTTTAAGATAA
Source organism: Hystrix cristata (assembly GCA_004026905.1). Lineage (NCBI taxonomy): Eukaryota > Metazoa > Chordata > Mammalia > Rodentia > Hystricidae > Hystrix > Hystrix cristata. The sequence continues at coordinate 77,244 of PVJO010000788.1, read as the reverse complement.
AGTTTTTTTTGACATCTCAAAGGACAAAGAAACATTTAGGCAATCAGGCTGAAAAGATTAGGTCCTCAAATGTATCTTCTTTAGGGTAGAATATCTTGGCACAAAATGAAACAGACAAATTAAGTAAAAAAGCTTCAAAGCTTAAGATAAAAAACAAGAATTGAAATGAAAAGCTTAACAATGGAAAAGCCCAGGCCTATTATAATTCTTTTATCGCTTAATCGCATTTTCTGTGTTCTATGGTCAGCCCTATTCTCTTGGAGTCAAATCTTTTGAAAATTAAAATATAAATAGGCTTGTTCATTCCTCTTTCCTTCAACAGAAAACAATTTAGTTTATTTTTAATATTTAATTTCATTTTTCCTGTGTTTTGTTCAATCTTTTGTTCCACATATTAGAAAACCATTGTCAGGAAAGAGCCTAGGGCTGAGGAAAGAGCAAGAGAAATATCTATCATGATGATCTACAAAAGAAATACAATACTCAAGTACATGATGTAAAGGAAGTATCTCAGTGTCAACTCTGAAAGATGCCACCACAACTTGCATTAAATTGACTGTTCAGAAATCTTTCTTAAAAGTCTTCAAGAATGCCATTTAGAGTCAGCTTTTTTGCTTTGTTTTTAGAAAAGGGTGTATAAAATGGAAAAATAAGAAAAGGCTTTGGTGCTTTCTATATTCCTGTAATTAACTCTAACCCTTATGTTAGTCAACAGATTGACTTTAACAGAAGCTAAGCTGTTTTACCAAACTTCCTAAGCCATTCTTTATGAAACTGCTCAAAAATGCTAATATTGGGTTCATCAAGATGAACAATATACTACAGATTTTCTAACAAAAAAATAAAACAACACTAGCCACAAAAGTTTGGAAGTAGAATGAGAAAAAAGTCAATGATCCTCAAGACATGCTGGTGTGGTATGGTGAGACCTGACGAAATAAAATTCTAGAAAGCCTTGTGAAGAGCCATTGTATCTCTAGGAGCATATAGGATATTAAAAAGAACAGCTTGGAATTTAAAGTTATCCTCAGAAAGTTAACCAAGAGCAAACAAACCACTTCTGTGCATGACAGAGGTGGACATACTTTCTGTACAGGGCCGGACAGAAAATACTCCGGGCTTTGCGAGCCATGCAGTCTCTGGTGCAGTACTCTGCCATGATAGCATGAAAGCAGCCATAGGCAATATGTAAAACTTGATTTATAAAAACAGGCAGTGGGCTGAATTTGACTCACAAGCTAGTCTGCTGATCTCTGGTATGTGTGGTAAGAGCCCGATGTATTTTCCTTACAAATCTGTCCTTCAGTTAACATTATTTTTTTAAAAAAAGATAACCTGTGATGATTTAGGAGAGAGAAAACATGGCACATTACTTACTTTGTGAATATTCTTCTCCCATCTGTGGTGGATACTCTTCATCCCAGTCAACTACATCATCATCTGTAAGCACCACAATATGGCATTCTCGTTCCCCACTCTGGGCACTAGCTACCATAAGAGGGAGGATCATTTCTTCCAGATAAAATTCAAATTGTCTACGAGCACCATCATTTGATAACTCATGCATCAGGGCACCTGAAATAAAACCCATAAAAATATCTTGATTTTTTTAAGGATAGCTGATAAGTAAAAGAAAAGCAGAAACCAGGCACAAGTAAGACACCGGATTAGGTGATCATTTTGGGACACTACCATGATATACTGGTATTACTTAGTCACCACAACTGTCAGAGAAAGAGTTGCCTACAGTAGAGAACAACTACACCTGGTGGATAGAGAATCAGGGAACAAGTAAAAGAATGGTGAAAAGACCTCAAAGAAGAGCCAAAGGAAAGACAGCATCAAAACGAAATGGGTGACTTCATAGTGAAACCTAAAGGAAATGCCTTTAAAGACAGGGATGCCAGAATTACCAATAAATTTAACATTGTTCAAAATCTTCTAGTCAATTTAACATAGTAAAAATAAATAAAAATAAAGGTGTTATTTACAAAGGGGTTAATTATCCACCAAGCATATATGCATCAACTGAAAGACTATCAGAAACAAACAGGATTTTGTGAGGTGACTATTATGGTTTAAATATGAAGTGTTCCTCAAAGGTCCTTGTATTGAAAGCTTGATCCCCAGTGCAGCAATGTTCAGAGGTGGGGCCTGGAGAAGTGACTAATCACGAGGGTGCTGACCTCATAAACAGATTATGCGCTGATGAACTCACAGCTGAATGAACGATTAGAATGTGGGGCCCAGTTGGAGGAACTGGATCACTGGAGGCATGCCTCTGAAGGGTAGACCTTGTCCCCAGCCCCTCCTCTTTCTTGGGGTCTATCTCTCTATCTCTGCTTCCTGACTTGGCATCAGGTAAGCCACTGTCCTCCTTTAAACTCTTTATGTCGAGAATTCTGCCACAGCAACAAACAGCTGACCAATACAATGGCTAAATACAAATATATAAATTCAGTAACTTTCTCATACACTAGCAGTAAGAAAATTTAAACGTATTTATATTAGTTACTCTTCTTGTTACTGAGACAAAACACCTGACAATCCAAAGTTAGGGGAAGAAAGGTTTATTTAGCTCACAGTTTGTAGAGGTTTCAGTCCACAATCAGCTGGGTCCAAGGTAGGGTGGCACGGCAGACAGGCAGAAGGCAGAAAGGTAAGCAAGGGGTGCACGCAAGGGAGTGGTAGGCAAGCCTCTTTTCTGCCCCTTATATTTTATCGAGGCTATCTGCCCTTAGGTTGGTAGCACTCCCACCCTTAATCCCAGCACTCCCACCCTTAATCCTAGTATCACATCCTTGATCCCACCCGAATTATACCAAACCAATCAGTGGACTAATTTAGTAATCATACACTCCAGATCCAGCCACCTGGGCTAGGGATTTAGCTCAGTGGTTAGAGCACTTGCCTTGCAATCACAAGGCCCTGAGTTCGATCCCCAGCACCAAAAAAAAAAAAAAAAAAAAAAAAAAATCCAGCCACATCTGAAAACACCCCACCTATGACCACACGAGGCTTTGGGGGGACATCTAGACACAAACCATAATAGTATCCACAAACAATAACAAAAGCATAAAAGATCAAAATAATATCAGAGCAGAAATTATATGACAAAGTGACAAAACTTTACCAAAAAGACATAAAGGTATGAATAACTGGCAAGACCCAAGACAGCATTTGGACCAAGAGTTAATACAGTAAATGTTAATTCTTCTAAAAAAATAATTTAAAAGAATACTAATGAAAAACTCGAATTTTTTAAATGATAAATTTTTAAATGTCTAGAATGAGTATGTTTGAGCCAGAGATTTACTACATGTACAGACGAAATGACTGATGACACCAGATACGGTAAGTGTAATAGGGCCCTAAAAAGTGCAAGAGAGAAAGCGATCGTTTACTAACTCGACAGTGAAGTGTCTTAAGTCCTTACTATGCGCCAGGGACTACAGACACAAAGATGAAAGTATAAAGAAAGTACAAAATACAAACCGATTTACTGCCATGAAATGAAAAAGGACAATGAGAGTGAAAGTGAGAGCTGGAGAGACAGGGAGAGAATGAACGAGCAAATTCCACTGCTGCATTTCAGCGACTCAAAGGGGCTCTTCCTCTGATCTCTTTCGCCACAAGTTTGCATGGGGCTGGTGGTGCAGGTGAGCAGCACAGCACTTGCCTGGCAGGCGCAATGCCCCGAGCTGGCTCCTCAGCACCACCCCCAAAAATAAAAACAACACGACAAAATAAAAGCTTGGCTCTAATTTCAGTTCTTTGGTCTTTGGTTGAAGTCCCATCTTCTCCATGAAGAATGCCTTTGTTTGGGATCTATTGAATGGGTATCTTATTCAGGTTTTAAATTTTACTTTCCAACCTGCTTTCATTCAAGCATTCAATTCCTTCAGCCCCAAGCTTTCAACCATGAGTTCAGCTCCGGTTTTAACACTTTTTAAAGCTTCTTGATTACAGTGCTTGTCTGAAAAGAGACAGACTATAACCCTAGTTAGGAGCTACTAATTACTACTGATTTGCTGCAGGTAAATTCATTTGACAAACAACTGATGAGGCAGTTCTGCCCTTAAAAGCTTTGCTGCCTCTGAATGTGCTGTTCCTTCTGCCTGGAACGCACCTCTCTCCTTTTGTCCAGAAAGCTCCCCTAGTCTCATCTGAGGTAGGTGCTACCTCCGCGTGCTCATTTAGCACCTTAGTTTTCCTCTAACAACATAATTTACTTGTCTTCCTTCACACTATACTGCAAGCAGGGACTTTGTCTTTTTCTGTTGTTGTTTTTTATATACTTAATATCTGGTGTAAAGTGAGTACTCAATAAAAATGCAGAAAAAAATAATAATAAAAATGCAGAATGCCTGAACACCATGCAACCATTAAAAAAGTTATTAAAAATATTCACTAATAGAGATTATTCATAATCTATTTCATGTGAAAATATTATAAAACCTCATGGACAGTATGATACAGTAACATTTTGTCTTTTAATTTATTTCCTATTTTTGCTACCTTTTTTTTTAGTATATGTGCTGCCAAAGCGAGCACAGCTACCTTTTTTTTAATATTGTATGTTAGGCACTATTCAGTTATCTTCCCAGAAATTCTGTAATATTATTGTTGTTATTGTTTTAATTTAAAGATAACTAATAAACAAGGTTTTAAGTAACTTGCCAAAGAAACCCAGATCTTTCTAGTTAGTGAACATTTAAGTACCTATATATAAATTCTTGAAAGATAATTGTAGATATTTCAGTGTAAAGTGCCACTCCAAATATCCAATAAAGACTCATATTTGCAGGAAAGAGATACAGTTTAGGATGCAAGTCCATATCTGCAGTATTTCTTTATATTTTCCCAAGACCAGAATTTCCCAAAATTTCTTCAAATTCTATACATATTATTTTTCTTAAAAAGGTCTTTGAGAGTCTCTAAATTTTCAGTAACATGAAGCAATCTAAAAACAATTATAAATATTATGTAGCAGTTTAGAAGTCTAGGAAAATCATATTATATATTTTACATAAAAATTCTTTAATTATATAATAAAAATACTTAATGATGACAGTAAATCTAAAGGGTTGCAGAACTAAAATTCATACTATGTATAAGAAATTATCTAGTGTTTTTTAATCAGATAGTTACCAAATTTCAACATCTAGTTATATAAAATTTAATTAAAAGGTCTCATGAATAAAAAGACATAAAACTTGAAATCAAGGAATTATAATACTTACAGTTTCAATTAAAAATATTTTTTAAGATGTGAAAAAAATAGCAAGTGTTTTCAAATTTACAAGTGGACCCTCCGGCTGTCCAACAATTTTGACTTTAAACATTTTAGTGTTGTTTTTATTTATTTTGAGGGTCTTATGTAGTCTAGGCTGGCTACAAACTCACAATGGAGCCCAGCCTGGCCTCAAATTTAAGTATCCTCCTGTTTTAGCCACCCAAGTGCTGGGATTAAAGGCACCCAGCTGATTTTAACTTTTAAATATCATTTACAGCTGGGCATGATGGTGCAGGCCTGTAATTCCAGCACTCCGGAGGCAGAGGGAGGAGGACTGCTGTGAGTTCAAGGCCAGCCTGGGCTAAATTGTAAACTCGTGGCCAGCCTGAATTACATAGCAAGACCCTGTCTCAAACCCACCCCACCCCACCCCAATATCATTTACAGAGAAAAAAACTCAGAGATAAGACCTATTTCTTTGTCCTACCTACTGGATGTTTTTTTTAATGGAGACTTTAAAGAATGTTTGGCCAAAATAACATGACACCTGGGAACAGACTTAATAATGCTACTGATTTTCAAAACTAAGCATGAGAAAAGAGGGTTGTATTTAAGTACATGATAGGTCCCTTAAAAACTTATCTTTCACAGAGTTTCTAACATGCCAATGTTTAGGAAGGCATAATACTAATCTGCCAGTCTAGGGCTGAATTTAAGTAATGAAGAAAAGACAACCGTATGTATGGGACTGGCATAAGACTGTAAATGTCACATATGAAACTTTTTAAAAGGTGACCACTGTTTTTACAAAATGAAAAGAAAGAACATTACTTTGGTATTTTAAAACCTTCCGTAATCCGGTCCACCTATTTACTCCCATCTCCTCCTAGTCCTGATACAAAGTCTCTGGTCCAAATAGGTTACTTCCAAGGTATACCTGCTGCATCTTTATTCCAAAAGGCTGATCTCTTAGAATAACCTCCCAACTCTATTCTTTATAAATCATTCCTATTCATTCTGTACTACCCGTCCTCTGAACTTTTTCAACCACTTAATATCTAAGTCAACATTTGACACTTCTCATATTTTATTTTGGTTTTCTGTGTGTGTATAATCACCTCTCTTCTCATGCATACACAGCATTAACATTTGGTGCTGCAGAGGTGTTAAGGGAATACCAATCAAAAGTTGGGATTCCCAAGTTCTGGATCCTCCTCTGAGACTGAAGTTCTTTGATGAAGCCACTTTAACAAACCCCCACTGAATCTGGGCTAGGGAATTTGATCTGTATGACCAATACTGTTTATGAGAATTATTTGTATCTTCCATAACACTTAGGATATTATCTCACACAGTAATACAAAGCTACTATAAATTTTTAGATGATGTGATCTGAGGAATCACATCACACTTGACCAAAGTCAAGGCTCTCAAAAGAGAAAATAAAGACTGATAACAAATGATGTAAGAAACAGTCAAGAAAGAACTCTAGGAGAGTTCATTAAAAAAAATTATTAAAGTTATATAATTTTCCAAAAAGATTATATAGAAGTCCATAGATTTCCATAAATAATCTCCATTGTTCAAGAATGCATTATAATGCAATTAAATAAGTATTTCAAGTCTTACTGGTTAAATAGCACACTTTGAGACTTTGCATTCCAATGTATAGCAACTCTACAAACCACTTACACACAAAACAGCATACTTACTGAGATCTCTACATTTAATAGTACTATATTCAAAAGAGATACAGAGATAATCGCATGCTTCTCTCAGCTCAGGAATAGATATGCCATCAGGACAACGAATTATTCCTGTCTTATAATAATCCTGCAAAATAAAAGTCAAAAAATGCATAAGATACCTGGAGTAAAGGCAGTTAAAACTGGTTGGTAGCATTTTCAAACAGTAGAGCTCTGACGTTTCTGAATTATGAAATTTTTTTTTGAATTATGAAATTTTAAAGTTAGCTGGGATCTCAGTTCATTGAACAATATTTTCATTTTACCTACAAGGATAATTCAGACCCAGATAGATTTACTGACTGAGGCAGTCATACAATTATTTAACAGCTAGAACCTAGCTCTTCCCACTATGTTATTCAACTCCTCTCTTGACTACATCATACCAATTCTTTAACAATTGTTTCCCATACGAGTTATTTTTTTCTACACAACTACATAAAATGTTAAAGTTCTTTTAAAAAGTAAAGAAAGTAAATAATGTTACCTTAAATATTACCTAGAGAATTTAACAAAATTTAAGGTTCAGTAATATTGTAAAATCATATCTTAGCGTCAAGATAGATAAAAGATGCACATTAGACATTTTTCTAAATGCTGTCTTTCAGTGTTTCCATGTAATTACAATTAATACTACTGTTCACAAAACTACTTAAAAAGTTGTTAGGGACTGAACCTAGAATCACACATAAGCCACATTATAAACATTCTTCATGTCAACTCCACAGTAGATAAATCAAAGTATGGGAAGCTTCCACCCAAATTATGACCTGTCTCAAGCTTTCTGAGGTTTAGAACTACAGTAACCACTAACACAATTGCCAAGTTTATGGTGTCAATGGGAAGCAAAATACCTTCTGGTACTCAGATAAGTACCAACAACCTAATCAGATCAACTACTTTTCCTGTTCACCTTCTAACCCTCTTTTTCTCCCCTAAAACTCTTTTAAGAGAACTGTATTTTCAAACTGTCACACTCTACAAATAAAATCTTTATCAACAAACTGAAATTACAAGGATTCTGTAATACTAATTCAAAAAAATCCTCAAAACAAAAGGTTAAAACTTTTTTTAAAAAAAGGTTTAAAACAAAGATGCTAATAAGTACATTTTCTGCATAATTTTTTAGTGTTCCTAAGTTTCCATATTGTTTAGTTTGGAGCAATGAAATATTATGATCCAAGTAGTCACATTCATGCTCATTTAGCAAAAATGACTGATATACTACTATATTTAAGATAATTAAGAAGAGAGGAGTAATGTGACTCTACAAACATTACTACTAAATACTTGAAAGAACTGCCTATGCAGACCTAAGAAATGAGTCTTTATCTTATAGCAAGAAGGTTATAAAATGCATTGTTTATATCATATTATCCTTATGTACTAAAATAAATATGAATTAAATAGTGTTTAAAGAAAACCACCCTGAATACCTGCAAAGAGATACCCAAATAGAACTCTGTTTCCAAGCAAAGTATCTAACAAGGAAGAATCTTATGATTAGATTGATACATACAAGAAACACTCACTCACCAGGATAGCTCGGAATACAGTGGAACCAATCCCTTCTGCCACCTCATACTCTCCCTTCTCATTGGGACGTGTAAAGTTATGTTCTCGGCCCGATCCAAACATCCTGTCATAGCAAGTAATTAAAAATACATCAACAGAAGACTTCCTCCAAAAGTGAAAAAGAATTGTAATCTAGGCATTACATTATATAATTTAGTTCAAGAATTTTTATCAGAAATTTCTTCTGGCAAGCATTATAAATGAAGGCAAATTAGAATTATTCAGGTATTCGGGGGCTGGGGATGTAGATCATAGGTTAAATGCCTGTTTAGCACGTGTGAGGCTATGGGTCCAGTCCCCAGCATCACAAAAAAGAAAAGAAAAGAAGAGAGGAGAGGAGAGGAGAGCAAAGGACAGGAGAGAAGAGATTTTTTTGGTAAGAAGGAATAGCAGTACAGATTCACCAAAGCATAGTAAAATTAAACAATAAAGCTGAGAAGCTAAAGAACTTTCCAATTCCTCCTCAGGAGAAAAAAAAATTCAAAAACAATCATTTTTGGATAAGAGGTGCTTTTTATGTGAAGGGGAAGAAAAGGAAAAAGGGAAGTGTGTTATCTGTTCTCTTTTCCTTAAAACTTGTTTTTCTTGTAAAGTTAGTGATTTAATGCAGCACATACAACAAACTAAACTGCGAAAAAGTAAGAAAATACAAGCAAGTTAGGTTGTTTTATGTTTCACAACCCATTATAAATGTAAGAAATCCCACTTAAAATTCTTAGACTTGCATCACAGAATTGAAAAACAGGCAATCAAATGCTAGGATACACAAGAATGGAGAAGCAAAGGAGAGAATGAAAAGTCTAAATAAATGAATTAAAAATTCCAATACTAATTTTTATACAAGAAAAATATATGCTGGACATGGCTCTAATCCCTGTCATCCCAGCATTCTGGGAGGCTGAAGCAGGAGGATCACAAATTCAAGCCCCGACTGGGGAACTTAGTGATTTAGGGAGAACTTGTCTCTAAACAAGCAAATATATAGTTGAGAATGTAGCTCAATGTGAAGGCTCTGGGTTCAATTTGCAGTACCACAAAAAGATAATACAAATGGATTGTATTTTTTCAAGTTACATTGTTGGCCCTTTAACAGTGGTAACTAAGAGACAATTTGCAAAATACATCCTTTTCGATGAAATTCAAGCAGTACTCTCGAGAAAATTTAAAAATCAAAATTAAAGAAAGTTGAATCTCTGAGTTCAATGGTACCACTACTGCTAAAGTAAACATGATTGATCTAAGTATTTTATTCAATAGTTTCCTAATTTAAATAGTTTCCTCTTTTGCTGTAACACAGAAACCCAGGAAGAACAAAGCTTTTTTATTTTGGGTTCCAAAAGAATGTCAACTGCTTTCCAGCTCCTATGAATATTAATTTTCATCCCCAAAGATATACTTTAGTCAACTAATATGAAAAGAGGCTTTCACTGATTAAAAAAAAAAAAAGACAATCTTTCAAGAATCAAATGTCATGCAATTTTCTCAAATGCTTGAACTTTTCACAAAAGGGGAAAGCTATTCTTTTCGGATCAATATGAACACTTAATCTTAAAAACTGAAGTAAAATTTCAAGTATTTTCTCAGTGTTTTAAATTGTACGTAAAAGTATTATTAGAAATATCAAGTCATTTTCCTAACAGCTTCCATCAGTAGTCTTCTATACAATATCACAATGTTAGCATTTATTCTATATTCTGAGACGCTAACAAATCACACGCAAAGTTAGCAATATAATACAAAGTCATCAATAAGCAAACGAGAGAAATACAAGTTTTTACCTCATGTAAACACCTACTGTATTTTTTTTGTTTTTTGGGTGCTGCAGATCGAACTTGGGGCCTTGTGCTTGCTAGGCAGGCGCTCCAACACTGAGCTAAATCCCCAACCCCTACTGTATTTCACTTATATACGGTTTTATTTAATTTCATAAAAAGACACTGATCTCACAAAGTATCTGATTCAGGTTTTGAGCATGTTGAAAAATCAAGTCTATGTTGTTTATATCCTTAGACTGTGGTTCTCATAATCCAGAGATTGTGGTTCTCCACCAGAACTCTCTACCAGAACAAATCAAAAGATGACTATTAATTCCTTCTTTCCACCAAGTGTACTATTAATGGTATGTATTTTCTTTTCCCCTCTTAAAGTATATACATCAAACTAACAACTCCAGTTCACTTCAGCTAACAAAACTATGGTCTCAATCTGTACAGATCTTTTAGTATCCCAATTTGAATAAGTAGTATGTTTTCTGTTCCTACTTATACTAAAGAGAACAATGGAAATAATAGCAAGTTTAAGCTTTTGCTCTACAACGTTCTAGCTGTACTGACAGGAGCAAGTAATTTAACTTCCAAAACTCTGTTTTCATCTGTGATATGGGAAAACGGTATGGCAATAGAGAATTACTATAAAACTTAAATCATAAAATAATGGCTGCGAAAATGCTTTGTAATTAGTAACACACAGGAGAGCAATACAAACCTGCCCAACATTGTATTTGGCTGTGCAGTAAAAATGGATGGGTCTACAACAAATCTAGTATTATCCACTATTAATGTCACTCGTTCTGATGTCCTTACATTCCGAGCTCCTTCTTTTGCATTTTCATATACAAATACCATCTCTCCAGTTGTCTTACAGCTACCATCTGAACTTGACTGACTACTGTTTCTGCTGCTGTTCCCAGCACTGCTAACTGAGCCATTTGGAGATGCTTTTTGAGGACGAGGACTGCTTGGACGAGAGGAACTATGATCTTTTTCTCTTTCTGAAATAAAGATGTTAAAGTTTGTCAATTTTCTTTTAAAAATCCAAGATCTGTAAGTATCTTTTAAAATGCTACATTTAGAAAAGTTGTTTTAAATTACAGCATTCCTATTTTTTAATTTCAAATAACATTTTCAAAGAACATAATAAACATTTCATTTATTTCCCAAGAATAAAGCTCAAAACAGAAAAATGTTTTCTAAAACTTTTTGTTACAGCCTTTTAAAAAGATGTATAGCTAACTGTTTACCCAGAGTAATATCAAAATTAACTTTTATATTATTACTCCATTTAAAAATACATAAACATACAAACTGAGTATTTTTACAAGTCAAATAAACACACATTGAAAGTTAGTTAAAAATTAGTAAGAGCACCAATTATTAACTGTCCTAATTATTAAAAGGGATAACACTACTCTGAGAACATAAAGTACAAACTCAGGAATCTCATTATGTTAATGAGAATAATGTGAAACCAGCAGTTTATCATAGAAGAAAGACCCAAGAAGAAGAAAAAAATTCACTAAGGACAGTAAGTATTTATTTTTAAATGCCTTTAAATGTCTATCAAATAAAGTGGCTGTGGCAGCTGAGGATACACTGATTTCTTCTCATTCTCATTCTCTTTACAGAATAAAGCAACACCATAAATTTTACTGAATCCATAACCATTGTCTATAGATAGAAAATGTTAGAATTCAGAAAATTTTCTTTAGATGAGCCTATATTTTACAAAAGGGAAACAGAAACTAAGATTTTAGGGGCCAGGATGCTGGGGATCAAACTCAAGGCCTTGCACTTGTGAGGCAAGGGCTCTACCACTAAGTCCCCAACTCCAGCAACTAAGATTTTTGTGGCAAGTTTTATTTAGAGGTTAGATCCCTAAACTTTAAAGGTGACCTAAAAAATGTACCTTTATCTCATCAGTTTCATCAGCTTTTGCCAAATTCCTCCATGACTCAGGCTACTTAGAACACTCTGTACAGCCTTACTGATTATATAATTAGGTTTGTCTCCAGAGATACTCTCACACCTTCCTTTTATTGCCTGTTTCCATAATGCTGGTAGTATCCCCAAGCAAAATTTGCTAAATAAAATAATTTATTATATTCTGCTCTCAGACACTGAATTCTGCATGTAACAAACGGTAAATTCTTGTTTATAACTTCTGTTAATTTCTGGCTTATTAATGCTAGTCTGCTTCAAGGACTTACTTTGATATTAGTAACTTCTCTGCATAATTAGACCCCAATATCGACCAGAAATTCTCATACCGTTAAAGTATTTGTGCATGTGTGTGTGTGCTAGGATTGAAACTAGGATCTTAGGTATTCTAAACAAGTCCTCTAACCACTGAGCCAAATGCCCAACCTAAATATGCTTTGGGATATTTTTCCAGGTGCTGAGGATTGAGCCTAAGACTGTGCACATGCTAAGTATTCTCTACCACTGTGCTACACATTCAGCATCAAGTCAAAGGATATAAATTGGCTTCCCTACGTGAAAATAAAAATCAGCAGGCTTACATTGCTTAGCCACATCTGCTTTAGACTGGCACTGCACTTTACAGTCACATAATGTATTCACCTGCAATAATAACGTTCATTTATAGTAATGACTGGAAGGAAAAGACTTGAACTAGTTACTAAAAATATAAAACACTTTACACTTCTCTTTCATCTTCTGTTTTTATTATTAAATTGAGACACCGTAGAAAATCTGGGTAAGTAACTCCATGATAGTTACTTCGTTAGCATTATTATATTCTTATCACTAATCCACTATAAACTTTTATTATAAACCACTTCTATATATCTCATATAACAATTAACTAGAAATTTTGTAAAAATCTATGTTTCTCAATTCCAAAGACACTGTAAACTACTTCCCTTACAAGACTGTGCCAGATTTTAAAAAAAATTCACCTTCAAATTCCATTTAATAAGATATTTTTTCACAGAAAGAACCAAGGTCAGCTAAAATAAAACAACTGAATAGAAGAAGCTAATTTTACTCTTGGGTATTAGACATAATTCAACGTCACTGCTACTTTAAAAAGGTAAATGCCTGCTTTTGAGAATTGTTGAGAAGGTTAGTTGATTTTACATACCAACATGGTGCTGCCGTGTTGGAGAAGTAACATTTCTAATACAAGGAGTGAGTTGAGACTCTGTTCTTTCATGAGATGAATCTCGTGATCTGTCACTTGACCTTCGTCTGTCTCTTGATCTTTCATGTCCACCAGTAGCACCATGTAGACTCATTTTGGTGTGGTCCACTCCTCCTTTAGCAACACGTGAGGGAGTACTGATAAGACAGAAAAGAAAATTAACCATAAAAGCAGAAAGATCACAAAATACTTTTAAGAAAAACACAAAACACTTAAGCAAAACACAATATCAACTACTCATATTTTATGTGCAAAAGTCAAATGTTATTTGCCAATTCTGAAGTCTAATTAATCTCAAGCTTGTAGGTTGTATAACTTCTGGAATACTGTGTGAAGATCACATATTTAAACTGTTTCTTATGGATGAGAGAACTAAAACCCAGAAAGGTCTATATGACTTTTGAGTTACATGTAGAAGTAGTAGTAGTAGTAATAGAACACCAGCTTCTTGAATACTTGAAAAACTAAGGTAGCACAGGGCAAAGTAACTGCTATCTTGTCAAAGAAACTAATTTCAACTCATTTTGAGAACTTTTCAAATACCATGATTAAAAATTTTTGAAAGGTAGTTCTCTGAAAAACTGAACTATACTGATTAAAATTTTTAACATTTAAAAACTTCTCATATAGAATAAATTTATCCATGAGAAGTGAATACAGTAACTGAGAATGCTGATTAAAATAGTCAAGTTAATAGAATTCACTCAAAATGCTGTGTTAAATGTCAATAAAATGAGAGGCTCTTTCTGGAGTTTATCCAATCTAAGTGTAGCAGTAACGTAAAAACATGTAGTGTAGAAATTTAAACAATTTGTTATATCAATTTCTAAATTTAAAACTACTACCTATATGCCAGGTACACAGCTACTAAATGAATAATAGGTAATAACTGCTTTAGAAACTCAAAGGAAGAAGACATACTGTACCAGGCCCTGATAAACTGATCAAATTTTAATTATCAAAATATAATGCAGGTTGTAAGATCGAGTTAAAAAAAAATGAGGAAGACAGATCTAAGGCAATTTGGAAATTTACCATGTAAGCGAACATACAATGGTTCAGTCTTAAAATTTAAAGTACATTTTAAAGATAAAAAGAACTTCATGGCTTTAGCATAATAAAGACTTAGATTCATCAGGCTCAGTGGTACAGCAATGTAATCCCAGTTACTTGGAAGGCCAAGTTTGAGGCCAGCCTGAGTAACTTAGCAAGACTCTGTCTCAAAATATAAAATAAAAAGGGCTGGGGATGTAGCTCAATGGTATAGCACCCTCCTAGCACACGCGAACCCCTGAGTTCAATCCCCAGGATCACAAACATACACACACACACACACACACACACACACACACACACAGAATCAAATTGTCTTTAATACTAAAGTCACTTGATATTTTGAATGTTACTGAATATTCTGGAAATTTAGATTCCCTATCTATAAAATGTAGATTCTATTTTCTAAGGTAAATACTGTGTTTCCCCAAAAATAAGACCTAGTCAGAAAATAATCAGCCTTGAAAACTAGAGATCAAAAATGCCAGCCCCAATCAGTCTATTTCAGCTTTACCTGCCTTACAGAGTAGCCACCAAGCAAGAGAATAGGGATGGCAGGTATGGCAAGGATAGGCTGATTATTTTCTAGCTAGGTCTTTTTTGGGGGGAAAGAAGGTATAAGGATTAAAGTACAGTGAATGTACAGATCAACAATGCACCTGGCTCATATCATCACCTCTACCTGCTAGCTCATTTAGTTATGACAAATGAGGATAGTAAAGTCCAAACTGTCAAGATTTGCTCAGTCACACAGCATTTTAGCAGAAATGCTAATAACTGTAACTAAGCCTCTTGATATGTTCCAGTGCTCTCTCCATAGTATTATACTGTTCTCCCTTTACCAAAACCACACTAGTTAAAATTTGATCATTCTAGTGATTCGGAAAACAATTTTAAATCCTTTAGTATCTCAAGGTCATCTTTTTGCTGGTTTCTTAGTTATAGTACTTTTTGTTATATCAGTGGTTTATTTCATTATGAAAATCAGTCATCAGCCAGCTATTACACAGACTGTAAGAACAAAAGAGGGCTGATTTTGAAAGTTACTTCTACAGAAATAAAGATAGCCTGTTAGCCTTTATCAATCATTTGACTCTCATAAAGCTAAAGAGAAAAAAAAAATTTCACTCAACTACGTATTGAGTAAGAAATACCAGAGAACAATTAAACTCTTAAAATACAATCCTTTCCTTCATTAAATGAATCAAAAAATTCTACTGCATTTATGTTTAAAAACAGTAAAACCACTGGAATTTCTGGCTCAGGAGAAAAAAAGGAATAAAGTGGGAAAAAAGGAGGAATAAATATTAATAGAACAAGGATCATATGTAGGAAAAAATTAACTCTTCAAATTATTCTGACTGTAAAGTTTTACTCATTTTCAACTATAAAGAAAGCACATTTCCTAAATGTGAGTCTGATAATTTAATGGACAAGTTCAATCACAACTATGTGGTAAGGCAAACGCAGGCTAAATGTTCACTCTGAGTAATGGCCAAACAGACTAATTAGTTGAGAAAGCATTTCCACCAGATATCTTTGTAGCTAGAAGATTAGATACTGCCAAACATTCTGCTGAAATATTGGCTTCATTTTAAAACTTAGAATGCAAATGATTTTTGATGAACACAAGAGGTATAATATATTTATCTTTTCATTCCCAAATAGAATACACCCTGACTCAGACCTTCAAAATCAAATTTCATGGAAGACTAATTACAGCCTCTTCAATGTAATTAAATAATTTTAGATCAGGAAAGCACTCTAAAGGCAAAAACAATTAATGTGTGAAAAAAATGAGGACGAACAAGTTGAAAGAGGGCAGCTCTGCTTCAGGCTGCATTTAAGAGTTAAAAACACATGAATTGAGGACAGGCAAGGAAAAGAAGAGAATGCACTCCCAATGTCTGTTTCTAGCCAAGACAGAACAACGAGGCCTGCATTTACTCTCCTGTCTGAAGCAACTCCAAAACAGACAGAATATATGAAACAATGATTTGCAAGACACAGTACATCAGGCAATAAACAACAGCAATCCTTTAAAAATACAAAGTAAATGAAATACGATCAGCAAGAGTCTCAACTTGACTATCCTGAGAACATTTCTAGAGCAAACACTGAGAGGGAACCCAAGGGACTATGGATTAAGCTACGGGGCTGCAATGCTGGGATAAAAGATGGCAAGAGTTCTCAGAATACAGAACAAGAGAAGGAAAGCAGCACAGAGACAAAATCTCAGAGCTGCAGAGTCCCTGAGCATTGAGCTGAATATTAGTCAGTACCCACATATTAGGAAAGGACCAAAGGACAGGGAAAGAAAGATTTCAAGAAACAATGGCCAGCACTTACACAGGGTCAGGAAGAGGGCCTGTTCCCACACGCCAGACTGAAAACCCTCAAGTTCACAAGGGAATGGAGAGTCTGACTTCTGAAATGGGGAATGATGCGACCCAGATTGAGAACCATGCTCCAATCACACCTCCTAAATTTAAACAGCAAGACCCAAAAGGACCAAACTGCTTCGAAATAACTGAATCTTACAAGAATACAAAAAACCAAACTACAGAATATTTATAGGCATAAGAATATCAAACATCAAAACTAGGTAAAATTCACAATATATGGTATCCAATAAAAAAAGAGCAGGCATGCAAAGAAGCTGGAGCACATAACTCATAATGGGGACTGGAGGGGAGGAGAAAGAGCAATGAAATCAAGCTAGAACAGACACACATGTCTGAATTAGAAAAATTGCATTAAAAAGTTGTTATAGCCAAATTCCTCCAAAAGATTATGTAAAGATAAAAAACACATAAACCAAACTTCTGGAGATAAAAATGACAATATGAGATGAAACACACACTGAATGGAATTAATGGAAGACTATAAATTATAGGAAAGGTAACAGGAAACATCCAAACTGAACACAGAAAATAGAAAAACAAAGCGTTAATGTGCTGTGTGTCAACCTCAAGTGGCCAAATACAGTTGTAAATGGAGTCCATAAAGGAAAAAAAGTAGAAAGAAAAAAAAAATCGTGTCTGAAATTTTTCTAAATCTGAATCTAAAAACTGAAATACTTTTAGGAGCCAGAAGACTCTGTCCTTTTATGATAAAAATTCTCCCAACTCTGATGCATAAATACAATATAATTCCAATAAAAAGGTTTTCTCATCAAAAGTAACAAACTTTCGATCCCCGGCACCACCAAAAAAAAAAAAAAAAAAAAGTAACAAACTAATTCTAAAACTTATAAAGAGGGAAAAGAAATACAGTAAGTTCAGCAGTACAATGTATGCTTAGCATGCACCAAGGCCCTGGGTTTGATCCCAGGTGCACACACACACACAAATACACAGCACCTATAATTACCTAAATAACTGTAAAAAGGAAGAGCTGAAGATAAACAAAACTTGAAAACTTATTAAAAAGCTATAGTAATGAACTTCATCAAAATTAAAAACCTTTGCTCTTCAGAAAACAATTTAAGAAACTAAAAAAGCCAAAGAAAGGGAGAAAAGATTTGCAAATCATTTCTGATAAAGGACTGGTATGCAGGCTATATAAAGAACTTTCAAAATGATGGGCAAAACTCCTAGATACACAGATGAAAATATAAGTATGCGAAATGAAGCTAAAAATCATTTGTCATTAAGAAAATAGAAATTAAAAACACAATGTTACGCCATGATGCATTTATTAGAATGGCTAAATAAAAATACTGATCATATCAAGTACTGATGAGGAATATGTGCATGAAACGGAACTTAAATAAACTTGGGGAAACTGGAAAATAGTAAGACCACTTAGGAAATTGGTTTGGAAAAACAGCTTGTCTCTTATGATATTAAATATACACTATCCATATAATTCAGTCACTCCACCTGTATTTACTCAAAAGAAATAAAAATATGTGTACACAAACATTCTTAGTAGCTATAAACAGCTCAAAACCACCTAAATGTCTATGAACAGGTGACTGGATAAACTATTTATAGTTGTTACAGTTTAGATCTAGAGGATGTCCCCCGACACGTCTCATGTATTGAGAGGTGGGGCTTTCGGAAGGTGATTGTATCATGGGGATGCTGTATGCATCACTAAGTTCACAGCCGAACGTGCTGTTAGGAGGTATGCCCAGATGGAAGACGAGAATCACTGAGGGCACGACCTACCTCTGTCCCTGGATCCTTCTCTCATTCTCTCTCCTTCCTGAACGCCTTGACAAAAAAGCAACTTTTCTCCACCAGACCTTTCCACCGTGCCCTTTGCAGAGCCAGCTGGCTATGGACTGAAGCCTCTAAACACACTGAGCCAAAATAAACCTCTCTCCTCTTGTAAATTGTGGGTGTTGGATAATCTGTCCCAGTGATAAAGACAGAGATACTATTCATACAATGGAGTAAGACTGAACAGTAAAGAAGAATGAACCGCTAACACAAGTTTTAACTTTAGTCAATCTCACAATAAATATGCAGAGTGGAAGAAGACGGACTAAAAACAATTATACAAAATTCTAAGAAATACAGACTAATGCATAGTGTCAGAAAACAGATTGGTAAACTGGGTATCATAGTACACACCTTTAATCCCAACACTCTGGGAGGCCGAGATAGGAGGAAAGTTCGAACTTAGTGAAACTGAACTTATCTCAAAATTAAAAAAAGAAAAAAGGAGGGGTGCTGGGGATGTAGCTTAGTGCAAATGCCCTGTATTCAATCACCAGTACCACAAAACAAAAACAAAAGAAAAAACAAACAAAACCAGATTGATGGCTTCATGGGCGTGAGGTATAGAGGTTGGGAGGGAAAAGCCAGAAAGAACTCCAAGAAAACTTCGTGGTGTATATGATGATTATCCTGATTGTGGTGAGGTTTCATGGCTGCTGATAAATAGCAAAATTTAATGAACTGGGCATGGATTATGATACACACTTGTAATCCCAGCACTGGAAAAACTGAGGCAGAAGGATCTCAAACAAAAGTCAAACAAGGTCTCTTGTAGAGTTTGTCTCAAGGAAAAAATAAAAATAAATAAATAAAAAACAAAACAAAACAAAAAACCTCAGCGAAGCGTATACCAGAACTTGCTTTCTAGACAAAACACCTCCTGCTTGAGGGTACTCTACCAGGAAGCTGCTACTTAGTCATTTCAATTTTTTCATAACACTTAAGTAATACAAGCAAAGTCATTCTTCTAATACTCTTTTCCAGTCATGGTTTTCTCACCAGTTCACGAAACTCTCTCATCAACCTAGACTTTTACATACCTGTCTACAGTTCAAGGTCTCAAGAAACAAAATGCATTTATTTCAACAGTCAGATTAAAAACAACTACAATCACCAAATGAACACCACCACAGACCAACATATTATTACTCAATGGTTAGGACAAAAACCCAAATGAAAACCCTTAATCATGAATCTTTTGTAATCACAATTTTTCATCAACTAAGGATGAAACCTACAGCATTTCCTTTAAACACAAAACCAACCATCAAAAGAAAAGAATTCTATTTAAAAATTTTACAACTTTAGGAGCCAATAATGCTTCTCATTTATTTAATACCAACTTTTCGCTTTATTTCAAAATCATTCTTTGAAGCCTAAGCCAAATCAACGGGCAGCAAAGTCTCCAAGAATGTTTAAATCTTACTAACACGGTCATTCTCAGAAGCAAACATCTATTTACATCACATTTCAGAAAACTAATCTCCTATGAACTCTGCACGTAACTTTGAAAATTTGTTTTAAGATTCTAATTACAGCAGTAATGTCCAATGGGAGGCAGGTAACTAAGGACTGAAGAAAAATCTAAGGGACTTGTTTTGTTAAGGCCCTGTATCTTAAATGTGGCAGAGGTTACATGAATCTATACATGTGATGAAATGTCACAGAACTCTGTACCGGAAAAAAGAGTGCATGTAAAAACTTAGGAAATCCAAAAAAGATCAACAGTTAATAGTTAACAGTATCACATAAATGTGAATTTCCTCATTTTGATAATGTACAAAACTTACTTAAGATGTTATTCAGAGAAGCTGGGTAGAGTACCTGGCAACTCGCAGTACAATTTTTTGTTACTTCTTATAAATTAAAAGTTATTTCATAATAAAAAGCTTAATACACAGAAGAAAAGAGCAGAAGACAATATGGAGACAGAAAAAAGTAAAATTATAATCAATAAATTTGATAAGAAGATATATCCATAAAGTAAAAAGATTGTTATTTTTAAAAATCAAATAAGAAAAAATTCTTAGACATTCAAAACTCTGTATCAAAAAAAAAAAATTCTGGGTGGGGGGTGCTGGGGATCAAATCCAGGGCCTTGCACTTGCTAGGCAAATGCTCTACCACTTGAGCTAAATCCCCAACCCCTCTGTAACAAAATTTTAAAAGGTTACTAGCTGGACTGAAAGAAGCATTTAGAATATCCTCAAACAAAAAAAAAAAAAAAAAAAAAAAAAAAAAAAAAAGAAAAGAAAATTAGGTAACTAATTAACCAGGTCAACATTCAACTAGTACACATGTTTCAGAGAGTACAGAGAAAATAGAAAGGAGTACAAAGAAATAATACAAGAAAAAATTTCCAGAAGTAACTGACATAAGTAGCACTCACATCAGAACACTGTTACCAAATACACAAAACTACATTATCTAAATGGCACTTGTGTGAGTGGTACTCATAGCTGACACCCTTACCCAGTGTACACCAGCACAATCACATGTGGTAACACTGGCTCCTGGTTTGGGGGACTATCTTAGTTAACTTTAAACACTTTCAGCAACTAACATCATAACCTATTATAAGTACATCTTACTAATAATGTTTGCTCAATACAGCTGAATTTTCAGTTTATACATAATATGTAAGCACTTCCTTTCATCTATTCTTTGTCAAAGAATACCATGTGTTTGTGTAGAGATACAGATAGAAGCTTTACAATGTATTTTTGAACTTTTAGTCAGTTTTAAAAACAATTTTAAAAAAGATGAGGTGAGTTTTCTTGTAAATTTCTGATCAGAATTAGTTTATTCTCAATAAAGAAGTACTATTTTACATTCCAAATTTTCTTGTGGGGGGAAAATAAGCTATTAATAAACATACCCTAGATACAGTTTTTTAAACTAAAGATTTTAAAGGTTTTATATTCAATATATTTTGGAGCAACTGATTTCCACATGCTTTTTATAAGCACTTTTAATGTGTTAAATCAGGAGTTGTCAAACTACAGCTCCTGGCCAAACTATGGCCAGGTTCAAGCTATTGCCTGAGTTTGTTCATAAAGTTTTCTTGAAACACAGCCATGTTTATTCATTACAGGTTGAGCATCTTCAATCCAAAAATCTTAAATCAGAAACAGTCCAAAATCCAGAACTTTCTGAGCACCATCAGTGAAAAAAAATTCATACCTGACTTCATGTGATGGTTCAGAGTCAAAACACAGATGTCTTATATTGCATAAAATTACCCTTGGCTAATTTAAATATGAAGGATGAATTTCATATTTAGACTTGGGTCCCATCCCCATGCTATCTCATTATTTATATGCAAATAATTCCAAATTCTGAAAAAAATCCCAACTTTGAAATACTACTTCTGATCCCAAGTATTTCAGATAAGGGATACTTAACCTGTAGTACTCTTTATGGCTTTTCTCGTACTACCATGGCAAAATTTAGTAGTTAGGACAGAGTAGTCTACATAGCCCCCCCACAAAAAACTGCTATTTAACCCTTTACAAAAAGTTTGATCTCTATATTAATTCTCAAGAGCTGTGATGTTCTGAGAAATACTATCAAACTTCTAAATCTATTTAAGCAGATTTAATAAAAATTTCCCTCTCACTGCCCCCCACTTTGGTCAATTAGCCTTCTATAAATTTGCTGCTCTTCTGTTTAATATATGGTCAGTTTCCCAAAGAACAATGACTACTCAAAATGAAAGTTCTCAACTAAAAAATGTGTAATTTCTCAAAAGATCATCTATAAGTCCGGTTTTTTATTTATTTTTCCCACAAAAATATTTTAGGTGATATTTAAACCCCAGGTTACCACCACAAAATATAACCAAGAAACACAGCCCAACAATAATTTTAATACTAGTCCTAAATCCTGACGTGTTTTTCCTAAAAATCTCAACCGTAGTAAGGCAAAAGCAGTGGTAGTCACAGGGGACCTGGCACAGTATACTGTTGTATGACTGCACCAAGAGCATCTTTTCCAATTTCAGCCGAAATCTCCCATGACTTCCATACTAACAATTTTGAGAAAAAACCATTAGAACCTTAATTTCTTTACTAAAAGATAATTCTGTATGCACATGTACCAATTCTGCACAATGAATGTAATAACTATGTACTGAAAACATATATTAAAAAAATTTTTAAAGAACACCAAAAAAAAAAAAAAAAGAAAAGAAAAGAAAAAGAGGACAATTCCCCAAATACTTGAAGAGAGCTCTTGTTGTAAGACTCCTTAACATCCACCCACAGCTGGTCTAAAATTGTCTTAAAGTTTTAGTTCCCTAAACTTATATGGCATCCAACTTCTTTTTTCTTCCTTTTACATATAACCAAAGGCAACAACATTTCAGTACACAGTAGAGTAGCTCTATTTTTCCATTAACTGAAACAGTTTGGGTCAGGAAGAAGAAGAGATGATGGTCACCATATCGTACTACTACTTTCTATCAAGTTTACTAACAGCTACACACACCCTGAGGTCTTTTTCTATGTGATACTGTGAAGACATGTTACCTTAACGAGTACTGATGCTTTTCACTTAGCCCAAAAATCCACCCTCAGAGGTAATTTTGAGTCATTCGGTGTATTATTCACTATCCCTCTTCTTCACTGTTAAATTGTAAATTTGATAATTTGCTTCCTCCAGATGAAAAATGAAATAAAGCCACCTTCCAAATTCAACCTAGCTTTGGATAAGGTCATTCGAAATCAAAATTAACATAATGAATTAGTGGCTAACTAATCCCCTTACTTTACATCTATGAAAAAAAAAAAGAAAACTGCCTGAAAGTCAAACAAGTCCAAATATAATGCCATTAGTCTACTAACTACATCAGAGAAAAATCAAAGTTGTCTGACAATCTGTTTTTAATAAACCCATTCCATAACAATTTTCAAACCCGTTCTACAGTATTTTTCTTCAAGTTGGTCATAAATAACCCTTTTCACTTTGTGTTCCAAAGTATTATGATTCTTTCAAAATCTGGCCCAGAATCTCCCATCTTTTAGCAAGTCTAACATTCTGATAAAATGTTCAGAAGATCACAGGTTTACTGACACCTTTAAGATACAGCATTCTGTTCCTTGCATAACACTAGGTTTCAAACAGCCCAGAAGACAATTCATTTAACTACATGCATTCTTTACCTCTAGGCCTAGACTGACTTTTATGTCCTTAGCAATGTTTGCTTTGTTACATATTTGGTGTTGGTGGTTTGTTCTCTCTCTTTCACAAAGAAGCTTTACAGAGCTGAAGTTCTTCCCTCATTGTTATATACTATTATTACACTTTGCTTGATTACCTTCAACCTTTTTATTTGACATTAGCATTTCTTACATCTCAGCTCATGTGAGCTCTAGTTTTCCTGATTTTTTTAAAGGATTAATTTTTATACTTTATTATAGCTATTTGCTTCATTTTAAAAATAATGTATCACTAAAGAGCTCACTCTGTAATCACACTAAGGATTTTTTTGTCACAAAAAAATACCAAAATTACATTTTTACTTAGCTGCCTAAGATAGTCTTCCTTTTAGAAAAAATTTATGTTTAAGGAATCATGCTGATCACTTCTCTGATCAAGTGCCAGAAGAACTCAAGACTGTGAAATTACAGAATATACATACATAAAACATTATGCAATTGTAAAAAATTTTGCTACAGGAGATGACTTCATGACATAGAAGATGTTCATCATTTTCCTTTTTTTAAAAAATAAATAGGTTATATAACAGTACATACGGCAATATCTGGAAATATACATGTTGATTTCTATACACTTATATATAAAGACAGAAAAATAGTCTATGTAACAAAATATTTAAAGTGTTTTTCTTTTGATACACAATAACATTTTTTGTTTTCTTCTATATACTTTTCTGTGCTTACCAAATTTATGCAATGAATATGTCCCACTTGTTTAATAAAACAGGCACTACCTTAAAAGAATCAGCAGAATCAGAGGAAAGTACTCTAAAAAGTACATAATAAAAAGGTCTAGTTAGAGATTTTGGTTTTGTAACTCTACTACTACAAGATGCTTAAAAAAATTTTCTGTACCCAAAACCACACAAAAAAGCCAATACATGAACACACACATATACACACACATAAACACACACAAAGAAGTCATGATAATCATCAAAATGACCATTCATATTTTTATAAAATGAGGTAATCATAAAAACTTCTTAATATTTCAAGGAAAGTATGTTATAAACTACTTATATACATTTAAAATAATTTTAAAATACTGAATATCACAAAAATGCCTACAAAATGAAGGATTAGTAGGAAGTATGAAGACAGAGGGAAAAATACATTAGCTAAAATGTTGAAATTGTGGTAAAATTTTCTAACTAGGTGAGCAATGTCACCTGTTAAGATTTGAAATCTCACTGTGAAAGAACGATTAATTTGGAAATTTTATTTGATTAAAAATCAATTTGCACTAATCCAAAACTTATCTGGCTTATTCTCTGTTTCAGCAGCAGTATCTAGATCATCCATTCAGAGTGTATTTTCTTTAAGACTAGAAAGTAAGTCATTTTAACCAATTATTGTAGAAATTTATCACTCAAATACATTTAGTCCTGTAAAATACTATTATATATAAGTAATTTAACCAAACCTTAATTCATCCAAAAGTAACAATATATTCAAAACCATCTTTAGGAAATTATTTCATTTCTCTCTCTTGAATTTTATTTTCAAATGTATCAAAAGTAGCTCATTAGTTTCCTTAAATAAATGCTTCATATTCAGAAAATACAACACTAAACAATGCAATGAAATAAAAAAATGCATCAAACCCTTGAAAACAATAAAAACATACTCCATTTATTTTAAACAATGCCATTAATATGACAGATATATGATCTTTTACATCTAGAAATGTAAATGATCATAGTGAAACAAAAGCCAACATCTCTCTCAATCTCAGTCTCATATTCATATATGTATATAATTATAACCCAGAGATATCATGTAATAAATGGATACACACCTTCCTTTAGAATATGCCAAGGTAGACACACAAAAACAAGAAAAAAATTTTGAAATCAGAGTATTAAAGGATTCTGTTCTTTCAAACAATGCAGCACTGAAAGCCAGGTCAGCATCCTTGGGCATTACTAGGAAACTTTAGCACATCTGATATTTCCATCATCTTCAAGATTCCTCTGAACAATCAGAAAATCTCCCAGTCTCCCCTACCTCACCTGTCCATAGACTTCCTTTAGCTTTCCTCCCTCTACTGTGTAATAATGCTGTTGCAGATTATTTAGGCTTTAAATGTTCAGAGATTCAACCCCCTCTATATATTAATTCGGTTCATTTTCTCACAGACACTGACTCAGCCGTGGGTTGTGCAGCACTGACGTTTCTAACCAAACAGCATCTTGCGAGCTGTGATCATCCCATTTCTCCATCTCTGAGCAGTGATTGGACAGTGTAATTGATAGACAAGCAGAAGAAAATGTAGGAGACAAGGGCTCAGAGATATGTAGATATGTTGCCAAATGCCATCTGTAAAGCTAATTCTAGCTCTGCCAGCTTGCCAGGTTTTAGAAAACTAGGATGCAGCTAACTTTCTTTATTCCCTTCGATGTTTGTGCATCCCATCCTGAACAGTAAAGCTTGTCTTTAAAACCAAAGAGAAAATATTATTTGGACTCTTAATAATCCACTGAACAATAATTTTTTAAGCAACTGAACTTTTCCATTCTAAACTGATGCTGGAACTGGGACTCTGGAGTAACTTACAAAAGAAAACTGAAAAGCTCACACTTCATGCAGTCTCAGAAGAAATGAGCATGCGTACTTCTACATGAGAATGAAACCTTGCAGCAAAGTCTGATATTGAATGTATGATGCATTTATCTTTAGCAACCTGAGCAGACTGCAGTTTGGAATTTTATATACTCATATCCTACACAATTCAAGATATTAAAGAGCTTTTTAATCTTATTTTTTATCTAGACATTTTAGTATTGCAGAGAAGAGGTGCTCTTTTTCTTTTCAAACAGCAAAAACTTCTCTAATTCATAATTTAAAGAAAAGCTGTCATGATTCAGGCCAAATATACCTCAACTGAAATGACCTTTAACAACTTTAGCAAGCTATCAAGCCCCTCTGTACAGGTATTAACTTTACAACAATTCACACACAAAGTTCACTAATTCTTAAGCTATTTGTATACACCTGAAGAGAGATCACAGGCATCCTGAAGTTCAGCTATGTCCAGAACAGTTTCTCTAATTGTCTTACATTTTATATCACAGCATTATACAAATCAAGCCTAAATTAAAAAGAACATTTAGAAAAGAATGCCTTTAATTGTAGTAGATGGAGTAGAAATTACAAGCCAATGAACACGAAACCCTAAAATGTCAACAATGAGTAAGTACACATAAGAAAGTAACTGTTATTATTACTTTTATAAATCAAAAAATATCTTTAGATCATAGCCAGTAAAGAAAGGTGAGGAAAAAATCAAAAGTAAAAAACTTAAAAAACTAAAAATACGGGGTATCAAAAAATATACATAAAACAGAAGACAAATTTAAAGATGACTTTTAGATTAAAAAACTGAATAAAGAAAACCATACTTATTTCTTTACTTTTTATTCATTTAAATCATTTTATTTATTGTTTGAGTTTGCAATATGCCAGTTTTAAAACTATACTCTCAAAAAAAATAAATAAAATTATACTCTCAATTCTCCTGATCCAAAGTTGGCCAAATGACATAGTTTTTGCCAAGGATTTATAAGCAGATACCATGGGAATTTCTGAGAAATTTAATTCCCTAACACAAATGAAACCCTTTTTCCATTAATTCATGGATATGATGGCTAGAGCCACTGTGACTACAAGGGAAAAGCCAAGCAAATCAGAAATTTTTGATCCTTAGGCAACTAAACATACAAGAGTCATCTCCTACATCTGGACTTTTTATGTACAAAATAATAATAATAATAATTTTTAAAGTCCCTAACTTACGCCAATGTTTAGTGTGGTTTGCCTTTACCCAAGCATTCCTAAATAAAATTTTTTAAGAAAGGGATGAGTAGATAGAGGAATAGATGAAACAAAATTGCCACACATTGATAACTTCAAGCTGGGTGATGGGTAGCAGAGGTTCAATATACCTGTTCTACTATAATAAATTATTTAAAATTTGAACAAGGATGAGAAACTTGTTTAATAAATTCATCTCTGCCACCTACAAATTGGATAGCCTTGGGAGAGGCTATTAACCTAATTTTTTCCATCTGACAAATGGAGGCTGTAGTTCTATCCAGAACTCCACCTTCAAAGGCAGTCAAGGTAATCTCAGGAAGGTCCCTGACAGAAATGTCCTTCATCTACTTTAATACTCTAATTATCTAAGAATTAACTTGTCTTATTTTCACCCAGTAGCACTGATACTGAGTCCATCTCTGAACTTTATTTTACAATTCATTACCACAGTTTAAATATCTTGTAGTCTTCTCATTGATCCATCTGTGGTTATTAAACCACTCCACGATACCCTGACATTCCCAAACTGAGGGTATATTCTCAATAAAGCTTGCTGATTGTTAGTTTTTAAAACTTCTCACAAATGAGTTTACTATCAAGTCCCAAAGTATCACAACGAAAAAGTCAAACTACGCTTTTTTAGTCTGTCCATAAAGAAGACTCTTAAAATCAATTTATTGATATTTGACTTTAATTTTTCTTTCAAACAATCCTGTGTAGCTAAAAATAGCACCAAAAGTATGACTGACACAGCCATCAACAAGATACTGAAATGAAACAATAGCAATGGAAAAAGTACTGTACATTTTTATAAATTTTCCCACTGTATGCATGTAGCTTTAAAAAAAATTTTTTTTCCCACTCTTGTCATCTCATGCAATGTTATATTGTACATTAACAGAAAAGTAACAATTAGGAAGGGTAACATATAGTTCACCTGAAAACACATATAGACAACATACTAAGTAATACAGTCCTACATAATGTGATAAAATTAAACCTCTTTAATGTCAAAAACAAGGAGAAACAATTAAAATCCCACTCAAAGGACACACACAAGCAACACAAACAAAAAACACTCATACCATTTGGCATATACTTAAAAATTAACAAAGTCGCTTTAACATTTACATTTTACCTCATCACATCAAAAGTCCACTAGAGGTGAATTCATCTTGTCAAGAGATTTAAAGAGTCACTCATATTTTCTAGCTTTAATACACAAGTTAAAATAAACTGAACTATTTCTTTAAATTTACAAAAAGGATTTCAATTATCATGGCATTTTTTTCAAGAAAGCTGGTATTTATTATCATTGATCAGGACAATTTCATATTAAAGTAAATTAAATGTTCAAAAATATCCTCTAAGTAATATTCATAAAACAAAATCTTCTATGAAAACATGCTTACATACCTGTAATATGTGAGGTTAATGAGCTGTCAACACCTTAAAATATCAAACCACAAAGTATTCTAAATGAAGCATTCCTCATTTAGTCATATAGCACAAAATGAAAGTTTAAAAACAAATATACAGATGAGTGGAAACTTTGAATGGAATTTCATTTCATGCATCAAACTTTAAAAGATGAAAAGAGTTATTCCAGAAAGATTAATTTTCCATTAGGATCAATGTGACAGCACAATAAAAATTCACATAGTTAAAAATGTACAGAGCAAACACTGACATAAACCTATAAATTACCATGTGTAATCTGCACACATAATATATTTATAGCATAAAATAACTTCCATTACAGAGTTTCAAATATAGAGAACAAGCCTGTTTGCCACCGTTTCCAATTTAACTAATTAACACTTAATTATGGGGTCAACTAAGATTTTGACATAATTTAGAGACAGAAATATTGATACAAACATTAAAAAATTAAATGGAAAGAAATGTTTCTCTAAAAATCATTTAAGTAGAAATACAAACATGCATAATACGGTACTTTGTAAACCAGTCTCCATTGTGACAGCGCTGGCCAAAACCAAATGCAGTAGTAAGTGGTCTTTATAATCAGTTTTAGCAGAGCTTTGATATGTGAAATACATATTTTCTACCTACCTTGAATGTTTATAAAGTTTACGAGGTCTACTATGCAATTTCCGATCCCAGTTCTCTGGATCACTGGAGTTACTGTCATAGGGATGAGGCCGTCCTGCCATCCCACTTCAAGTTTCCTCACACTACTGCTCTGAAAGCACACATGTAGCACCCATAACCTACATAAAAGAGTAGTGTTCACCTTTAAATCTATTCCATGTAGAATGAAACAGCCATAGAATTTTATATACTTGATATTATTGTGACGTATTTTTAAAGGGACAAATAGATCATAAAACACAACCATATATAACACCACAAATCAGATGAAAATAAGCCCCACAAGTTTTTAGGTGTACTTTCCATTTGATTCTCTATTAAATTTGCTACCCCTATGCAACAAATAATGCATTATTTACTTTTAATAAATAAACAACTCCTGTCCACCTAGTTCATATTTCTAAACATCAACACAGTATCAAGAAGGTGAGAACAATTCCCTAGACGAATTCTTTTGGAACCCTTTTTTTTTTTTTTTTTTTGAGGTACTGGGGACTGAAATCACAGCCTCCACACTTCAGACCTTTTTAAATTTATTCTCTAAAGACAGGGTCTTACTAAATTGCCCAGGCTGGCCTCTAACTAGTGACCCTCCTGCCTCAGCCTCCCAGTTCTGGGATTACTAGTGTGTGCCACCATGCCTTCTTAATTACTAAAAGTTAAGATGCTTAAAAGAGATTCTAGTAAGACCAGCTGAAAATGCTATTATTTCTTTAACCGAGTTAAAGACCCAGAATAGAAATTAAATTTTGCTCAATAATACATGTATGTAAACACCTGGTGCTTCCTGATGATGCAAATTACCACAAAAATGCTCTATCAATACAATCAAATCATATACTTAAATCCTTTCATATACAAGGCTTGTGATTTAAATCTACTACAGTAGTTCTATGAAATTGTAAGAAAACTCAACAGTTTTACAGAGTACCTGAACTAAGCATTTTTAAACGTATATTCACTATCCAACTTAATCTTCAAAATAACCTTGCAAAGTAGGCATTAGAATTTACATGTACAGAATAGAAAACAGCCTCAAAATCTTAGTAATTTTGTCAAGGTTCACAATGCTGGGCAATGATAGAATTATAAAGAGTAATAAGAATTTAGTACACACATTAGTTTTGATCTTGAAAAATGCTCAGACTTTTGAGAATAGATCAGAGCTGACTTTTAGAGACTGTAAATACCAAAAGAAAAACCCATGACAAGCAAATTTACATAACTCTGTCCAAATGTGAACACAGTTAAACAAATTTCACTTTAAACCTAGCTTTCCTGATACCTGATCCTAAGCTGGATCTGACAGAACTAAGCTAAGGCGGAGTTGAACATAAAAGTGAAAAGGAATTTCAAAACAGAAAATGCTCTATCTCCCTGAGTTTTACGTGGTATTTCAGTACAGTTTTGCAAATATCAATGATAAACCCATTAAAATTTTGACTATCAAAATAAGTAGAAGAAATGGTTTCATTTTAAAGAAATTATTTGGCTATTTCATAACTTTTCCTCATAGATACTTACTATCTTCTTTCCAAAAACAGTTTAAAACCTTATAATAAATGAACATCTTAATATAATAAATATATAAATAAGTAAGTATATCAATAAGTGAAATAAAAACGGGAAAGGTAAAAAATGAGTACTGTGCAACAGCTAATTCAAATCCCTGCAAATGTTATACAGTGTATTTGTTGAATGCACCTACAAAATGAAATCTATTTCCTGAAGGATCACTGAATCATTAAAAACAACCAACCTGGTGATAGTTGAACATCAAAACCATGAAATTATTTTGAACACAAAAATACTTCAATCTCATTTGAGTTTTTAATTATAAAAATAAAAATGTTTCCTTTAAAGGAAATGTCAAAATTTCAATTTATCACGGCTAGTTAGTTATCTGTGCTGAAGAGATGAAGCAGAAAAGAAAAAAGAATAAATCAGAAAGACTAAGGAAAAAGTTGGAAAAAAATCACCAAAACAAAGACAAAAGCTATGAAGAACAGTAAGGAAAAAAAATGAGGACAAGAAAGATGTAGTCATTTAGTGTATTCGGTACAATGAAACTGAGAACACTTTCTACTGACTTTTTCAGTCTTCAGTAAACTATGGAGAGATTAACATTTCTTTACAAGACCATTTTCTCTTCCTATCCTTAACTATCAGAGACACACAGGTGACTAGGATAGCCTCAGATAGCCCCTGAGGGGAAGAACAATCCGAAAACAGAAGGCAGTAACCAAAACAATAAACTACCAGAAATGAATAAGGAAGACACCGATGCAAATATTCTACCATTATTACAGTGGGTAGCACACATGTCTCCTAATCAGTCTTACTGAAATTGATGAACATGTATTTCATGAAGGTCCAAGTAAGTAAAGAATGTTCTGATAAAAGTGTTATAGGGAAAATAACTCCCAAATTGTTACATGTCAGATGTGGTGAATTTGTGGCCTCAAACACTGAGGAATGAAGTCACAAACCAAAGGAAGAAATTAGGAGAGTTCTACTGGAAATAAGAAGAAGAATGCTTCTTGGATTTCTAGGAGGGTCCCAAGTGGGTGGCCACCGAGGCTCTTTGTCAAAAGTATTTTATGTATCAATGCTGCATCTATGTGGTTGTTTATATTGCTTGTTGTTATAAGCAAAAGGCACAATGTAGTATAGCCTGTAAGTTTGTGTAATTTTGGACAAATTTTAATAAAAATCTACTTATTTTAATAAAAATCTATTTTTAAAAAAATCTGTTTTTCTATTTTAAACAGAAAAATCAAAACATGCATACACTGTGGGTCAAACTACCATCAACCCACAGGATTGCAAGTAGGTATAGCTGCTTAGGCAATATTGATCCGAACAGGGAAAGGAGTCTCATAGCAAAGGTACATGGAAAGAACAAAGGCACTCCTAATGCTCTGGTCACCCACCTGTGTGTCTGATACCGCTCTGGGCTCACTGGACCATATGGTACCAGTCACAGTACCATCTCAAGCTGCTGTTCATCTCTAGGGAGGCTTGCAGGCCTGGCTACTGTGCCTCCATCGTGAGGCCCGGCTCTCCAGATTTGCCTTCAGTCACAATCTTGGTGTGTCTTGCCTTCTGCACTAACCCCCTCAAGGGCCTGATCCCCTTTTGGCTGCCTATTAGTTTTTATCTAATTTAGCTGTCTATAATAAAAACAATTAAAAAGACAACTGAAAAATCATATTCACGTCTCATTTTGTCAATAAACCTACAGGACTGCCGTGTGAAAGTTTTCCTGCCACTTCTTACAGCCAACAGTCAGGAGTACAAGCACACTAAGAATTAAGTAACATTCGAATTGAGACAACTGGGGAAAATGTGCCTTTTGCCTACATATTCTCGTGCACTTTAAAACTGTATCACTAAGCTGTACATAAAACTAAATGGTTAAAAGGCAACTGACATTACATACTGTCTTGTAATGTCTAATGATTTCTTAACCACCCTCCGCGCCATACTGATGCAAAATTTGTTGAACTTCATTCACTCATTCGAGCACTTACCAAGCATCTACTATGATTTATCAAGCGAATTACAAGAAGCTAAATTAAGTTACGCCTCATTCCTTAAACGTACTAGTAGGAGAGAGAGGGAGACAGACTCCTGTCCTGTTCACAGGTCATCTGCTCCTGCAGCTCTCTCTCGCCCCTTCCCCCGGAACACCTCCAACCCAACATGCAGCGCATCTACTCAGGTTCTTGCAGTGTCCCTCTTTATTCTCATTAAATCTTGGGGTTCTTTAGGATTCCATGATCCTCCTTCTTCCCTGTTTGCTAGGTCCAAGGAGGTAGTAGACAAAAAGAAATCTTGAGAATATCAGGATTTACCCACTGTATACACTTTCTATTTTCATTATCACTATCTAAATTGTACAACAGGCTCCCCAAATCAGCAAACCTCGTCTCGTCATCTTGGCCTCCCACATCAGCTAGTGTCATCTCTATTTATCATGCAAAAAATTTTGAAGTCACCCTGACATCTCATTTCCCCATGTCAAGTCTACTTCAAAATTTTCTTTTCACTCTTTCCCTTTTTATTCATAAACCTTTATATCAATAAACCTCTTGGCTGACCTCCTTACCACCATTCAACTGCACATTTGCTCCACTGTAATTGAAAATTACCTTTCTAAAATCTTTAGGACTCCATTTCCTACATCTAAACTCCTGACTATACAGTTACTTCAACATCCATGTCATATTAGATAAACTAAAATGTAGTGTTTGGATCTTACAACTTTAAAAAACAATTGCTGGACTACTGGAAACAAAGTATTTAGAAAATGTCACTGTTCAATTCACTTTGATATATAATAAAAATAAGTTCCAAATAAATCTAGAGATCAATTGAACAGAAGCTGGTTACAATGGAGTCTGTTGGTTAAGGATACCGGCTCATTCAGGAGACTGCCCAGAGTCAAATGAGAAAAAGGTAATTCAGTTACTTCTCTTTTTCTTGACTGTTACTCTTTAAAAAAAGGGAAGATTTAGTTATAACAGAATCTTCAAGACAACAATAACATAATAAAGTGTTCCCTGGGATACTATTTCCAGGTAGCACTAATTAATGATCAATGATCACAGAAGTACAGTATTAGGAAAAAAAAAAGCAACGGACAGTACAAGGAGAAAATTTATTCTGTTCTTATTGTATCAATGAACTAAGAAATTTATATACTTTCTTCTCTTTAAAACTTGTTAACAACCCTATTTCATCTGAGATTTTAGAGCTATAAAACTTACAACAACCCTATTTCATCTGAGATCTTAGAGCTAGGATTAAAATCCCAGTTTAACCAAAGCCCATGTTCTGTGTACTAAGCTAAGGATAAAGTAATTGATATTTTTGTACCTTCTGTACTGTTTTAAACTTTAACCATCCATGGCTTTGTACATTTTATCAGGATCTCAGTCTAAACAACATCATTATACAAGAGTTTTTCTATTAGACTGAAATCATTTTTATCTCCCAACTGGAAAGTAACTGAAGTCTGGTGGTTATAAGAGAGAAAGATTTGATAGTTAAGAGACAAACTGGTGCTTGGGATTTAGCTCAGTGGTTTGAGTTCTTGCCTAGTAAGCGCAAGGCCCTGAATTCGATCCCCAGCACCCCACCCCTAAAAAAAAGAGAAGAACTGAAAGAGCCAAAGATTGCCTTCAACTGGATTAAGAAGCCAAATATCCAGAAGTGTGTATGGTAGAGACTGACAAGGAGGTAGTCAAGAAGTCACATGAGCCGTCCTAAAGTAACCTTCCCTATATGGAAAGTACCAAAAGCGGGACAGCACCGTAGAGTAAATTAATCACTTGATCAATCACTAGATCGTGGCAAGCATCTGAATGTTCATACAGTTAATTTTGTACTAACTATACAGAAAGACTTCACAGGGATTTCAATGGAAAAAAAGTTTGAAGGACCAAAAGTGTGAGGATCATTTCGAAGTCTGAGACTCTCTATTTAACCTCACCTGACCTATGTTTTCCAAAATATCAGAGAAAGTGTGCAATCAGCAAAAAAGCCTGGGGACAGGTACTTCTTCTAGTTATCTACTGGGCACTAAATCAGAAACTGCTCATGGGAAAACTAATCAATTAATGACAACAAGAGAATGAGGAAATAATTATTTATTTTTTGCTTTAAACAATTTATTTAATTAATGCCACAGACTGCCCTCCATTTATTTTCATAAACCTTTTCCCTAGGGTAATTTGGAGAAACTACTGTATCTTCAAGTCAATAAAATATTCCATAAATATTTGGCCATTTGGGTATACAACTGCATAAAAATCTCACATCTTTCAGCAAGGAAAACACTGAATATGAGGAGTAAACACATGACACAGCTAACTGGGTGCAATGAGAATCTGTTCTAAGTATTTCTCTGGGGCAAGAGCACCAAACACTTGTTAAATAAAGAAAACCATGCTTACAGTTGAGGACCTTTTTGTTCATTTTTAAGCAGTACTGGATATTGAACCCAGGGTAGAACACCTTAGCTTCTAATTAGGCACTGAACAGTAGAGCTAACATCCCCAGCTTATGCCATCAATTCACAGGGAATGGGTTCCAGCAGCTCAAGTGCCTTCCCATTGGTTCCCACAAAATGTGCTTCTTTGGGCCAGGCAGGCTGGTGGTTTAGCTCAACCCAGGTAGCTTTCTCTTTGGCTTCCTTCTTTTCTGATAATTTTCCTTGATGCATTTAAGGAAACTATCTTCAGTCTTAGATTGCTTAATAGACTCAATACACATTAATCCTCTTGGCAAGTATCTTACCCTTAACTTGCTTCTTCACAACAATGCCAACAGAATGCTGGGTAATACTGTAGACTCCCAGTTTTGCCATGGTAACATCTGTGTGGCTTTCCTTTTTGAACAGTACCCATTCCCTTGATGTCTATCTACAATGTCACCTTTTTACAGATTCGCATGTATGTGGCCAAAGGAACAACCCCATGTTTTCTAAAAGCCTAGAGAACATATATTGGGTTCCTTTCCTCTTTCCTTTTATGTTTGTCATTTTGGAAAATTACTGGAAGATGGTGGTTCTGGCTGAAAAAGTATCTTTGTTCTTGAGATAGAAATGAAAAGCATCTCTGACTAAGCAATTACGATCAGATGTGCGTCATCTGGCCCACTCACTGTGAGAAGGCACTGACCAGTCTGGGAACATCGGCCACCCATGTATGATACCACTCCTACATCAGTTTCTGAGCAAAATGGACTTTGAACAAGACTCCTCGATCTTCTTGATCAGGCAGTACTTCGAATGAAGTTACAACCTGCCCTGCCTCAACATCGTGTCTCTCAGTTTAATTGGCCTGACATTTGGTGAGCAGCCTTACTTCAGTTCAGTAGAAATTTAATAAGTATACATCCTTAGAAGTAGAGACTGTACAACTCAGAAAAGCAGAAAATGAGGTATGATCAAAAAGTACAGTGTTAAAAAAATTTTAAAAATTATTACAGTAATTTGAACACCCTTATCCCATCATCCTTGCCACTGTCTAAACAGTTCTGGAAGTCTTCTTTCATGCTCTAATTGCACTGTCATGGCTCCCTTGTTGTCCTCAATTGATTCAAAACATTTTATCTCTCATAGTCATAGTCATTTTGACTTTGGGGAACAGCCAGAAGTTGCAGAGCACCAGATCTGATAACTATGGTAGATGAGGACACACTGTAATGTTGGCACTCAGGAGCAACAGTCACCATATTTTTTATCACGTTTTGTAAAAATATGAAAGAGGACAGCCTCAAAGTAATGGGCAGTAGTTTGAGAGGGATTAATGGCAATGTGTCTTTTACTGTAATAAATTTTAAAAATTTAAACATTTCCTGTATTTTCAATCACCCCCTCCTTGTATATAAGAAATAACCACCATGAAAATTTTGAAATTTTTCTAGAAAATGTCTATAATTTCCTCATGATGGTTAACTGACTATAAATGTCCTCATGGAGTATAACATAAATCCATAAATTCACAAAAAACGGAACTGTTATTTTTAGGAACATTAAGAACTGGAGGAGCTTGAGGGATTGAATATTACACAAATAATCATGAAAGGCAAAAAGAGAAACAACTTTTTTAAAAAAATAGCAATCAGAGAGATGAAAAGAAAATGCCTACAAATACAGCCAGATGAAGTGATCATGAATCTTCTTTCTAGAAAACAATTATTTAGATCAGGACAGACTATTCTTAAAAACTTATTTAAAAACACCAGAATGCATCTAGAAGCAAACAGTAACCAAAGAAAAGTTTACCCTTCAAAAGCTGTAACAGGAGGGGACAGAATTCTAAGTTCAGTTCCAAATTTTTTTTGCTGAGTGTCCTTTCCCATCTCTCACAAACTCACTGGCAGAAATCAGCTGTACAGCTCAAAGAGGTAGAGAAAACTTCAGGGATGGACATGCAGGTGGAAATTTCAGGCAGACATACTGAGAGTGACAGAACCATAGAGAAGTGGGACCCAAAATCTGAGCATAAACTCTACTCAAAACTCTAGCTGACAGCTGAATTACACATGCATGTGGAAAGAGATCCCAGGTAGCCTAGCAAAAAGCATGTATAGACCATAGAAGAATCTACCCTTAAAAACTACATGACACGAGATCTGAGTTTGATTTTTTTTAACTGAGTCTATTCCCTAACCATGCAATGCAGTTCAAACAGCAGAAAAGTAAAGCCCTTTCTCACAGGACAGAGACCATTATTAAAAGATGAACTCAAAATTAAGAAATTCCCAGAAATAACAGATTCACCGAGAGGGGCAGTTCCAAAATATGAACATAATCCCTGCCTAAATTCTTGACTGACCACCAGTGCAAAATGGACTTCCCTCTACAGAGATACAAAATAGACTGCTCCCCAGGAGACCAAGCTAATAAAGAACACTACAATGTCCATATTTCAACCAATTTTATGACACATAGGAAATAAGACAGTATAACATAGTCAATAAAAATTTATTCCAAGTGTTGGATTTAGACTTCAAAGTATGTATTACATTTAAACAATTAAAGCATATACGAAGAATTAAAAGAAGAAAAGTCTTGAGTGAAACAGGAATTCCAGTGGAGAAGTGAAAACTGCCAAAAAACAAAATGGAAATTCAGCTTTCACTGAAAAGAACGAAATGAAAAATTTGATGGATACAACAGCAGATGGAAAAGAAACGTGAACAAAATTACAGACACAGGTGGTATGAAATCTAACGTAGGTTTTAAAAAAACATGTGAGTTTTAAGATAATGTCTACAAATATCACATAAAACACAATTTAGTTGTCTCTAAGGAAATGCTAGACTAAAAGGGAAGTTTAATTTTCATCCTATCATCTCTTATACTATTTGAACTTTCTACATGTTGTTTTTCTAATGATAATACTGGATTCTACAGCAAAGTATTTGGGGGCAACTACGTAATAGGAATTTCCCTCCTTATTTTACTGCTTAAGTATAGTTTTTATTTGTTTTTATACTGCTTACATGTGTCATTACATGTGCAGTGGCAAAATGTTTCTGCCACATGTTCCCCATGGTACTGTAAAATACTCAAGGACAAGAACAAAGTATAATTCATGTTTGTGTCACCACAGTTTAACTTGAATATAATCGTTTACAAAATGTTTTAATTTACTAATTACAATGAAAAGAAATTGAAGGGAAAAATGAACCCTACGTTTCCCCAAAATATTCCTCAAAATGCCTGTTTATTTCACAGAAAAGCCCTTTAAATTGTCAAGGCTTATCCTTTTCTGATTTGTTGCAGTTAAAAGTAATATTTTCATAAAAGTTTTTAATAAAACATTGATTTCTTAAGGTATTAATATTTCAAAAAATGTTTCTCTCTAACAGTTCAATAAGCATATGAAGCTCTTTCCAAATCTTAAGCATTTACAAAGACCTACATTATGTGATTAGCACTGCAAATAACTAGATACATTTCACAGTGCTAAATTCTTAAACCTCACTAAAAGGTACAAGTATATGATTTTTAACAGTCTAAAGCAATGTATAATTCTTCCCCTATGTTTATGACTTTCCTATTCTATGAAAACCAAACAGTTTCGCCTTTAAATTAAAAAATATCTTAATTGGAGCAAATCACCTTTACATATTATTTAATATAGTAAAGCTCCTATAAGCTGCTTAAGTGCCTAAAGCAAATAAGACTACATTCAACTCCTAAGAAACAACACTCTCTAAACAAAGTCAGGCTCTTAAATAGTATTTTCTTCTCTTCCTCCATAATAATTTTTTACAAGTTATGTAATTTTTCATACAACCTTTACTCTGTTGCTCCATTTTGACCCATTCACTATTCTCTTTACCTTCCTTCCTTTCAGACTTTTAGTCGTCTGTTTATCTGCCATTAACAATAGGCTAAATGAGGCTCCAAATGTAATTTAATTCTAAACTACGGCACTCCCCAGTAGGCTAGTATTGCTCAACTCGCCATAATGGAAATATTCTGCATTGGCACTGTTTGAAAAGTAGCCACTAGCCACATGTAGCTTTTAGGAACATAACATGTGGCTACTACAAATGAAGGATGAATTTTAAATTTTCTTTTTAATTAATTTAAATTTAAATAACCATATGTGGCTGGTAGCTACCACATTTGCTAGGACAAATGAAACAGAATATTTGACTCTTTACCACCAAAGAAGTTTTTTTTCCTTTCAAGTGTTTCATTTTAAGGAATCCAAAATTTGCCCTGATACCACTTGCTCACCCAGAAACACTCTAGATAGCTTTGTGACTTAGTATTACAGGTAGTGTTCTATTTTAATAAAAATTTTCTTATATTCAAATTAAGGTTCATTTCAATAACTTGCCTTAGCATTCCTGAGCCAATAAATAAGACTGAGATCTACAACTCTGTAAGTCAAATTCAGTGTTTTTTTCCTAACCATAATATATTGTCTCTCAAATTTAATACACAACCCATCAAAATGCCATATCCAGAAAATGGAAGGCAGTAGTAGTGAAATTTCAAATTAGAAATGGAAAAATGATAGCTGAGATTCCAGAACATTAATTGGTTAACTATTTGAGCAAAAGATCCTTTCTTTACTAACATCTTATCTCTCCCAAATTCAGACTGCTAAAAAGATCAAAGTAGAGCCTAAAACTGA
Source organism: Hystrix cristata (assembly GCA_004026905.1). NCBI lineage: Eukaryota > Metazoa > Chordata > Mammalia > Rodentia > Hystricidae > Hystrix > Hystrix cristata. The sequence continues at coordinate 36,645 of PVJO010000788.1, read as the reverse complement.
AAAAAAAAAAAAGTCGAGAAGAAAATGCGTAGGTAAATATATATTTACCTATATATTTAGGTATATTTAACTGATTCTCAGAATCTATATAGGTATATTCTCAGAAAATATATAGGTATATTTAACTGATTCTCAGAATAGAGAAAACTGCTAAGCCTCAAAACAAAACAAAGCAAAACAAAACACTTTTAAACCAAATAAGGAATAGAAACTTGTAGCCAGCCGTCTTAATAGAAACTTGTAGCCAGCCGTCTTATGCAAACATTTTCAACAAACGCTACTTAAAACATCGAAGATAAGAATTAGGACTGCAGACCAGTCTTCAAGAAGCATTAGATTACATCACATAAAAATGAACTGACAATTTACCAAATAATAATAATGGCCCAAAGGGGGAAAAGAATATTTCACCTCACTCATAACATAAGAAAATCAAATCAGATGTTTAACCTATCAAAGCTTAGTTTTAATGGTATCTAGTGATTGCTGAAGTACTGGGAAAATGAGTACTGAGGTTTGTGGGAATATAAATTGATAAACTTCAAGAGTATCACATACTGTGGCACCAGAACTCTGATTTTTAAAACTTTATCACAAGAAATATGTTTATCAAAGCATTCATAGCAGAAGGGAGTGTGGGAGGCTAAATTTCCAAAAGCAAGGAATTGATTGAATATAGTATATTCTAGTAAAAGCAAACCTTTTAAAGACTAGCACCCGAAACCCACTTATTTATTGCAGTGCCAACACTGCAATTAAATCTGAATACTGAGATTTTAGTTTAGAAAAAACAATGCATACATTAACATCTTTTGTTTTAAATGAAAAACAAATGTGTGTGCCATAAGTTCACCACCACTGGTATAGTCTGTTGAAGAATATAGTGACATGGGAAATAGTTCCCAATAAGTTCTGAAATTAGTAAATTATCATAACAAAACATTTTAAAATCTAATTATATGTCTATCATTTGAATTTCTTTTTAATTTCTCAAAAATAAAGCATTTAAGTTACTACACACAGTTAATGATCCCAATTTCATGTGTAATATGTATGTATGTCCAGATATATATATATATATATATATATATAGTAACTAGGGGCAATGATCTTTGGGCCATAGGATTATGGTACCATTCTCTTCTTTGCCCTTTCTAAATGCCCCCATTTACATATAATACACACTACTTTTATAGTCAGGAAGAAATTATTCCAAAGAAACCTATTTTGTAAGAGGCTTTACAAAGTACTCATCATAAAACAATTTCAAAATGAACAACTGTTTAAGTCTATTATTAAATAATGTTAATTCACCAGGGAAGCAAAGATGATCAAAGATACCATACCATTTTTCTTTTAAAATGTAGCAGTCTTCCCTTAATATGTTGAATTTAACTAAAATTAAAAGCTACATGTGTATATTTATAAGTAATTCAAACATTATCATATCAGTATTATGTACAGAGCACATGTGCACACAGGCACACACAAACATAAATGGAAATGAAAAAAGGATACAATAAAGTTTTGTTTCCTTCACACCACATAATGAGCAAGTTTTTCATATACCCCCTAGAAAGAAGTACATGCAACCCACTAGAAGAAACACTAGAATAAAACCCTTAGAATCAGGAGCTAGGTTACTGTAGTTTCAGCCTTTCTGCTACTAGGTATCCCCTCCTACCTTTTATGAAGATCACTGAAGGGGCCTTGATCTGCACTTCAGTTTTCTCTTTCAAATATTATATAGCACTAATGATTTGGAAGTACTTCCAGTATTATGGTTTTATAATCCCACTAGACTCTAATTAACTAAATACTCTTATTTTAAAGAAGGAACTCAAGCAATTTGGAAAATTCAACAAGAAGGAAATAAGAGTGCCCCACAATTAACAGGAAGTTCAGACTAAGAAAATTCTAAAAGGAGCTGAGGGTATAACTCAGTGATAGAGCACTTGCCTACAAAAAACAAACTATAAACGAATAAGTGAAGAGCTGAAAGGAGTAGACCTGTGTTGTTTGCTTTTTAGACTTAAGCCCAAAATGAAATAATTACCTTTAAAATAATTCAGTTCTATTGATGCCCATCTGATAAGAGAAATCATAAAATGTTTGCTGCAATTTCGTGCCTGAGATTCTTTCTTAGGTATCTAAGTTTCAGAATGAATTTATTTTATTTTATTTATTTATTTATTTATTTATTTTTTTTTTTTTTTTGGTGCTGGGGATCGAACTCAGGCCCTTGTGCTTGCAAGGCAAGCACTTTAACCACTGAGCTAAATCCCCAGCTTTATTTATTTATTTTTGAGACAGGGTCTCACTGTGTAGTTCAGGCTGGTCTGCCCTGGAATTTGCCAGGATCCTCCTGCCTCAGGCCTTCCAGTGCTGGGATCACAGGTGTGCACCACACCATACTTGGCTTAAATTTTAGAATTTATTTTTAAGCAGACATTATGTAGTCTAAGAAGAGAAAACTCAGTATAATTCTCTATTCATCTGCTATAAGCAGTAATAATGACCTTGAAAAGAAATAATCCAAATTAATAACAATAAAATGTTTGTATTGTTTAGAGGTAGAAAACAATATCCCAATAGGTAACTTTTTAAATGTTACACAGTCTTTTTGCAATCCATTCTCTCTTCCCTCCTATTTTTCTATTTGGCACTCAAATTACACAGAATACCAAGTATCAGCCAATTAAAAAAAAATGCCGACATGAAAAACAAGAAGGGCTTCCTATTGTTCAATGCTTACTAAAAGAAAAAGCGTTGTAATTTCTAGTGGAAGAATCGTACTGACCAGGCTGTAAACAATATTTGAACATGTCCATTGGAGAAATCCAAATGAGACAGAAAGATGTGAGCATTAATTAACTGATGGATGTATTTCAAGATCACTGTGGATAGAGAGGGTGGGAAGAAGGCAGCAATGCCAGTATGCTATCTTCTGGGCGCAAACAGAACAAAGTACTAACAACTTATAATCATATATCATTTCACTATTTACATAGCATTTTTATATACTTTATTTTATCCTTAAACTCTCGGCAATTATATTCTATATGCATTTTTCATGTGAAAAAACAAAGGCTCAGAGAAGTTAATTATCTTTAATGTCATTGGGCTAACAGCTGGCTTTAAACTCAGACCTGATTCCAAATAAGGCATCCCAAGTAGAAAAGTATGATTATAATTCTAAATAACCTTAGAAAAGTATTACTCATAGTTTCTAATCAAGCAGTCCTGCAATCAGTGATTCACCACAACACACTCTCATCACCAGCTCAAATACTAAATGTTAATTTCAGTTTGTGACCAAAAATACTAACAGATCACTCATTTCAATTACAAAGATAAAAATAAGCAGTCAGCTCCCTTTATTCTCAGATTCCACATCTTAAGATTCAACCAATGGAGGAACAAGTAGAGATTTTCTTTTGTCATTATCCCCCCAAAATTGCAGTATGGCAACTATTTGCATAGCTTTTACATTATATTAAGCATTATAAGTAACCTAGAGATGATTTAAAGTACATGGAAGGATTTACTGTGTGCATGTAGACTTCTATAAAGGACTTGAGCATCTGAGGATTTTATATCCTTGAGGGAGGTGTCCCAGCACCAGTCCTCCTGGGATACTAAGGTACAATTATATGCTGTAATCAGATACTGTTATGGCTTGTATCTAGAAGTCCCTCTCAAAGTCATTATGTGCTCATAGGTGCGGAGCTGGCTGGATCTAGGAGATGTGATACTGGAATCAAGGATATGTGGTATCAAATTAGTCCACCGATTAGAATTAGCACAGTTTTGGGTGTGGATAATGGAAAGGACCACACTGGGTGTGGGTGGCACCACCCAAAAGGCTTATAGTCTGGATGGGATAAAAGGAAAAGAGAGGCTTGCTTCACTGCTGCTTCTGCTGCTCGCTGCCTTCTGCCTACCTTGCCATGGAACGTTTCTCCTCTGCTGGGTCCTGGTGCCAGGCCGCCCTGCTTTGGAGCCAGCCAACTATGAACAGAAACCTCTACATACTGTGAGTTGAAATAAACCTTTCCTCCTTTAACTTGTGGATGTCGAGTATATTGTCCCAGCTATGAGAAAAGGAACTAAGACAGATACCTTACATTTTTAAACAGAATGATATAATTAAGCTATGAAGAGGGTTAAAAAAAAGATATTTTCATTGGCAAAGATACTTAAAACCTTCAGAAATCTCTGACATAAGGTCACATATTTAAAATGAAATCTTTGTTCCTTATGTTCTACTATTTCAAATACAGATTAAATATCCCTTATCTAAAGTGTTTGGGACTAGAAATGTTTCAAATTTTGGACTTCTTCGGATCTGGAGTGTTTATATCAACTCTACCGATTAAGCAGTCCTAACTCAAAAACCTGAAATCCAAAATGCTCAGTTCACTGTATTCCCTTTGTGTACGTTTAACATTTACCAACTTCTTAATCTTCTGCAAAGTATCTCAGCGAATTCTAATTGCTTGCCTTCCATCTCTGACTCCTATTTTGCTACCTTCTCAAAGAGAGAAAAAATATTTTCTAATAAAGGTTGAATATCCCTATCTGAAATGTTTGGGACCAGAAGTGTTTCAGATTTCCAATTTATTCTGGATTTTGGAGTATCTGCATGTACATTGTGAGGTATCTTAGGAATGGACCCAAGCCTAAACAAAAAATTCCTTAATGTTTCATAAAGATTTTACATATATAGCTTGAAGGTAATTCTATACAGTTTTTAAAATAATTTTACCCATGAAACAAAGTTTATATACATTGAACCATAAGACTTGTGGCATCACGTTGGTGCTCAAAAGGATTCGGATTTTGGAGCATTTCGGATTTTCAGATTAGGGATGCTCACCCTATAATTCTTTTTTTTTTTTTTTTTTGGTGGTGCCAGGGATTGAACTCAGGCCCTTGTGCTTGCAAGGCAAGCACTCTAATCACTGAGCTAAATCCCCAGCCCCCTCACCCTATAATTCTTCCTCCATTAGCAAACATCTGTAATTACCTCTTTTCTCCTTACTTTTAGTTCAAAACTAATAAAGAAACAAAGGAATTAGTTGAAGATAAAACTATAACTGCAACTAATGGCCTAAGCTTATTTCTTTGACTGCACATTAAATTCCCCCAGTCAGAACTGTAGGTATTCCATTTCCTTCTCGCTAATAGGGGTCCAGCCTGCTCAGATAAACACACCATACAGATGAATAGAAAATATATATACTACAGGGTTGCAGATTTAGCTCAGTGGTTAGAGTGCTGAAAATATATATCCTATGGTAAGAATTGGAAGTTCCAAAACTAGTAACAAAAGACACCGAGAAAAGGTACAGTCAACCCCTTCTAGTTTCTCCTAATCCTCATTTGGGAATGCATTTCAGAGGGTGGAATGAATAGGACCAGGAAGAAACTACTTCCCAGAAAGATCTTCTATAAATCACAGTAAAAATATTAGGAAAGGAAAATGATGGTTTCCCACTCAACAAGTACTATCTTCAAAAATACAAATCTATCAGAATCATTTTTAAAACTCTCAAAGCTCACTAATATAATACATATCCTCTTTCACCTTCTATTCCAGAGAGAGAGACTGGATAAAGAGATTAGCCTAGCCTGACCTGAGATTTGGTTGAAGTAAGAAAATCAAATCTGCAAACTCCCAAAGCAGTCTTGTTTAAAAAAAGAGAAACAGAATTCTATGTAGTTTTGCATGACTTATGTTGCTAAAGGTAGTGTTTGTAAAATTACACAGATACTGAACCATTTTGTCATACTTTTCAAAACTGTCCAACTAGATTCCTCTCTCACATTTATCACCAGTGACAACCCTCACTTTGCCCCCTATATGACTAAGTTCCATGTCTAAGGTTTGACCTTTAAAACCTCCATTTCTCACAGCCTGAATAGGTATGAATAAAATTGTGTGATTAAAGTATTATCCATCAATGAATGGGTGTATGAATTTTAATCCACAAGGTTCAATTCCACAAACACCACTAAATTCAACTATGTATAAGGCACAAAGATTAATCAATGCATCTATTCTTCCTACAAGAAAGTCTAGCTACAGTAATCTAAATCAATCTTTCACTGGACAATATAAGGAAAAAGCACCTGACTGCCTCCTTCACATCACACTTTTCTCATCCCATTGCTACCTACCTCCCCATCTACCAGGGCATCAATATTTCTTCCAGTAAAAGTCAATGCCTAGGAAAACAATGTGGTATGGCACAGCAAATAAAAATAGTCAAATCCTGAGGTGGACTAATATAATGTCTTTTGGATTTGATTTTCCACATTAGTTGAATGTACAATAAAGAGCTTCCAAAAAACTGATTTCCTTACAAGATGCCTGTAAGTCAACTTATTGAGAACTCTGAGTTATTAAACCATAAACAGGCATTCCTTCAGTTATTGCCACATTTAAAATGCTAATACAGTATCCCTTATTTATATTCAAGTTGTATGTTCCAAGTTCCCCAGTGGATGCCTAAAAAAGCAGATAGTACTGAATGAATATATTACATTTTTCCTCCTACTCCCATATCTATGATAAAGTTTAATTTATAAGTTAGGCATAGAAGTGAATAACAACAATAACTCATATAAAATAGACTATAGCAATATATTGTAATAGATGTTACGTGAATATAGGATCTCTCAAAATACCATGTATTGCAGATCTTAGCAACCTCAAATACAATTTTTTTTCTGATTATGTCAGGAACTTTCATTTTTTTCAACTTAAAGGAAGCACTTTATGGCTTCTTGTTGGCATATATGAATTGTCAGCATCACTACCCTTGCACTTTGGGGCCATTTTTAAGTAAAATAAGGGTTCATGAACACTATTACACCATGACAGTCTGATAGTCAAGTCAGCTACTAAGTGACCAACGTAAGGGCAGCATATACAGTGGGGTTACAATGGACAAAGGGATGATTCATGTCCCCAGAGAAGAGTGGGACAATGGATGATTCCTCATGTTACTCATGCAATTTAAAACTTACATATCACACAAGTTAAAACTTTTGACTTGTTTATTTCTGGAATTTCCCATTTAAAAAATTTTCAGACCATAGCTGACTATAGGTAACAAACTACAGAAAGCAAAACAGTGAATGAGGGGAGAATTCTGTGGGAAGTACCAGCTCAATTTGTCCCACTGTATTTAAAAGTTATTAAAGCTATCTATCATTTCTATTAGATTTCACATCTTCCTCAGGTTCTCCTAAGGTTTAAAATTCCAAACTAACTGACACACTTGCTTTAAATCTCTTTTTTTCCAGTTATAAAATTTACTAATCCTGAGCCATAACAGAGGGCAGAATGCAATGTAGATAGATATAGGTTTGACTGGGCCACATGAAGTTATTTTCAATTGTTTTAATTAGTTACCAATATTTTTAAAAATCAACAGACTGCACATAAAAACACAGATTTCCAATGTTCTCTTGAGAAGGCTGAAGACAGGACTAACACATGTATACAGAATTAACCAGGTGGGCGTAATACTGAATGTCCTTCTCAAGGCATAAATTCTCTAATGTGTTTCACATTTTCAGTATTTGCCTAGTTCCTCAAGACATGTGTGTTTGTTACTTATAACCTATTTCTTTGAAAAGTGCATTTATTTTCCAGATCATTTCCACACTCCAGTAAGTCACTGAAAAGTAAAAAAGCCACAAAGCAGACCACAATTCCATAGTTAATAATTTAAAATGTTCACAAGGCTTAGGAGAAAGGACGAGACAGAACAAAATTCAGACTGCTGGAAAGATAACACATAGAGGGTAAAAAGCCCGTCCAAAAGCTCTTTCTCAAGAAAAAAGTATAAGTAAAAGAGAGTGTCGGACACCAAAAGCTTTCTTGATTGAACATTATATTACATTTATCTGGTTCCTTAACCACATTCCATACTTCAGAACCTCTCTTACTTTCTCTTTATGCATAACAGCAGTCACAAATTCTGAGAAGTCTTAGGAAAATCTATGAAATATATCGACACCTTCAAAAAGGACTCGCCCCACACCGGTTACTAATCTTAAACCGCCATCAAATACTTTCCATCTATTTTCTGTTGGCTTCTGTATTTACTTTCATTTACTGTACTCCTTAGTTTTAAGGTCCGGATGTCAATCTTGGATGTGTTCTTCAGTACAGAAACTCTTTTGGCCCTTATGATTGCATTTTGCTGTGTATTTTATTCCAATTTCTACAGTTTCTTTCATTCAAAAAAAATTTTTTTTTTGTGGTGCCGGGGATCGAACTCAGGCCCTTGTGCTTGCAAGGCAAGCACTCTAATCACTGAGCTAAATCCCCAGCCCCTTTCATTCAAAATTTACCTCTAAAAGTTTTGATCACATTTGTGTAGTAAGAATGGGGGAAATGAGAATCAGGCAAAGGGTAGAATGGAACCTAGTTATCCAAATAAATCAATATACTGTGCTGTCTTGTTCAGATTGTTAATTTAAAAAGCATGACAGCTCTTAAACACACCGTGAAAATAATTTCATTTACTAAGGGCACAAAGTGACGAAACTCTTATCTTTAGCACATCTAGACTAGCGACTTTGCATCATGGACTTAAAAAATACTAAGGAGAAGAGAGAATGAGGACATCCGTTAGGCCTGGAGCTGGTCACACTGGCCCCAACTAACAAATTACTAATAAGCAAGTTCCCCCAAAGATGGGGGGTGTCACGGGTCGTGCATCCGAAGAAGAAAAAAATCAGAACCCGTTCGGTGCAAGTTTCAAGAAGACAAAGCTTTACCACAGGTGATTCTGTTACAGCATAAAACCACGCAGCACGGGACTGGAAGCGCACTCCGCTCCCAGCCACCTCGTCCCCTAAACCGGAGGCTACCCACACGGGCAGCCTCGCATTGTGATGCGCCCTCCCGGCTGTCGCGGCGAGAGCCCCGAGGTGACAGGGAAGGGGCGGGGCACAGGGCGACTGCCCTGGAAAGGAGGGATGAGGGATCGCCTTCACCTCCGGGGAGAGGCCACCGCACTCCCAGCCTAAGAGCGGCAGCCCCGAAATCCACGCCCAGAACTCCACCGCGGCCCCCCGGCCGCGTCGGGTCGTCCCGACGCTGCCACAGCCGGCCGGCTCGCGCGCCCGACAGCCCTCCGCCCCTTCCCCGTCGCCCCCGCCAAGCTCAGCCTCCCGCGCCGCCCCCACGGAGCTCCCCAGCCGGGTCCATGCACCCTCGCTACCTGCGCTGCCCGCTGAGTGTCCACCGACGACCAAGGCAAAGGCTGAGGCCAGCGCCGCCTCCGCTTCCTCTTCTACCGGATCCCGCCAGAGGTGGCTGTGGAGGTGGACACTCCGGCGGCGGCGGCGGCGGCGCCTACCAGAGCCGCCCGGGCAGGTTGTAGGCCGGCGCCTCAGCCTCTTCTCGCGAGAGCTCACAAGCCGAAGAGGCGAGGCTAGCGGTGTTCTCGCGAGAACGCTGGCTCTCATTTTACAGTGGGCGGGGCGCCGAGCGAGAGGGCGGTTGAGGGAGCGGCAGCCTGCGGTGGGCGCTCACTCGGAGGCTGCCGGGCCGTGGAAAAGCGGCTCTGCGATCCCTCCTGGCTAACGTCAGCTCACGATCCGCGGTCACTTCCAGCCTGGCAGTCCCACGTTTTCCCCTTGACTTCTTGTCACCGTTAGAAAAACATGGACAGCGTCTGCAGCCCAGAATTAGAAAAACAATCTCCGGGATTCAAATTCGTTGAGGAAAAGTGTTTCCCTCAACAGAGCGAACGCCGGAATCGCGTCTGCCGTGTCGGCGAGGCTGCGTGGACCGAGCGGCGTTGCCGACAGGCAGCCGCCCTGAGGGACACCCACCCTCTCGGTCCCCAGCGTCCGCGCTGCTTGTTTTTAAACGCTCGATTGGCGGGAACCGGAGCGTCGGCTGAAACTCCTGCCTCCGGCTGCCTGTGAGCCACCGAGAGTCCCCTGGACGCCGGCGTCGCTGAGCCTGTCCCGCGCGAAGCCTGGACTGTAAAAAGATGAATAACTAAAAATGACGCCGTCCGGACCCTAGAAACCCACATGCCCTGCGAGCAAGACGCACAGGGAGCTGGATGACCGCGTTGGGCTGAGCTGCTCGGAGTAAGCTGCTGCCGCTGAGCACTAAGTGCTGAGAAATCCTCCCAGGAAATGACAACGGGGCTGAATCAAAGGATGAGTGACAGTCCCTCGGTTGTGAGAAGAGCAAGAAGAATGTCGCGGAGCGAGAAAAGATCTGGTTTTGTTGCGGCAAAAAAGTGTTACGGCCCAGTGGCACCAGTGTGAGAGCTCCGCGAGACTCCAAGCGCCACTCGGAGAGTTGGAGAGCTAGAGTTTATTCACGTCCACGGACACAGGAGAGTTTTGCGCCCAGAAAACCTGGGCCCGAGCACAGAAGTCTTGGGGTTTATATAGGGCGTCTGGTTTGGGTTGTGTGATGTGTGGGCGGGGCTACAGAAGCAGAAAGTTAAGCAGAAAGGGAAGGATTTGATGACTCTGTCAGAACCTACAGTTTGGGCCCTGGGGCTTTCCTGCCTCAGTTTGAATAAATTGGTGTGAAAACATTTTGTGGAAAAAACTGTGTGGACGATCCTTAAATGACTGTTTAGTTCGGAAGAGAAAATCCCTTGGCCCACATATATGATACCCAAAGTGCTTTTCAAACCGATGTTTATACAAAGGAAATGAGCAGTTGAGGCGGACAATTATAGGACAGCGAACATCCTTTTCCTCCTCGGAGGGCACAGACGTCAGAGACCAAAGGAAAACAAAGGTTAATGCTATAGTATACCAAGCTGTTATTATAGCCAACATTTTGCTAAATTGGAAATTGCCAATAACCTGTTAAGATGTGTACATTAAAAAGAACAGAAATTTTGCAGACAATCCCAGAGAAACTTCGAGAAAATCTTCAAGTGAAAACAAAACAACAAAAACCTCATCAATCTTGATTTATTATCAAGAGTTTTCTCCTTTAAACTCTGCCCAAATAGGTAATGCTGTACCACAAATTACAGTTAGTGAAATCTACCAATAGAGAGTCATTTCCTTATTACATCCAAGCAGAAGCTGTCATTTTCTAAAGAAACTCTGGTAGTATTATTTCTCTAGAGCTTCCACCAATATCACTGTAGACACATTCAGAAGAATCATAATGGTGAAAGATTTCAGGTGAAATATGGAAACTTTGTTCTATGCTGGATTCTGTTCAAATCATCTTACCCTACTTTGATGAGGCCTGGAGCTCATTTCTTACTGTTAGTCAAGAGAGAAAAAGAGGAAATCTAATAAAGTTCCCTTTGTCCTTTGCTTAAAAATAAAATTAACTTTTCAAATATTAATTTGGTAACAGCTATACATATAGTAAGTAATGCCATTGATTCAACCATCACAGTTGCTTGGCACAATAATCTATAAATCCCACCTGACTGTATGAACTTTCAGACCCTTAATGAAAGTTTTTCTCCCACAATAGCAATGCACACACTAAACAAGTTAATACAGTAATAGAGGAATTTCATATAGAAGCAATAAATAAATTCCTTTGGTTGCTTGCATTATAGCTTGCTAAATCAAGGGTATTTCAAGGCAGGCTAAGGTGGGATACTCTTGTGGTCAACTGATGATAAACCACGGATCCAGAGTCCTATTTAATTTTTTTTAATCTGGGATTTGGACCTGGGGATGTAGTTCAGTGGTTGCCAAGCCTGTGTGAGGCTCTAGGTTCAATCCTAGCAGCTCCCATACATGCCAAGTGGGAAGTCTATGCACTGCCACCTAGTGGTATAAATGGGAAAATCTCACTTGTACAGGGGAATTCTTTATCTATTCAGCAAATGCTGGAAATTGTTGATCAAGACCCTATGTCCAAGAACAATAAGAGAGATACATCACTAATATACATGACTATATATTACTACATTATACTAATATATTCTACTGATAAAAACGAGATGCATAGATAACAAAGGGGAAAAAAGTTGAGTTATACAGAGAAGTAATGTATTGTGGAGAGGTCAGAGAGAAGAGAGATTACCTCTCTGCTGGGGTACAGTACTTGTCTAGCACACCTGAGGTCCTGGGCTCTGTCCCTAGCATTGCAAAAAGAAGAAAAAGAAAAAAGAAAAATTTTACTTCTTAATGAAAACATGAGGAAGGTGCAGAAAGAGAGAAAGGTTGGATTTATACATAAAAGAAAAGAGGCATTCTTATGGAAAGACCAGCAAAATGGCTAATTTAAGTATCTTGAAGGAACAATGAGCAATTAAAATGTATGAGTAGGAAGTAATATAAGAAAAGTAGATTGAAATGGGACATAAGGGTATGAAATATTCGGTTAAAACAAGTCTACAAATATTTTTTAGATTTTTATTAAAATTTATGAAAAATTACACAAACTTACAGGCCATTACACAAGCTTACAGACCACAGTGCATTGCTTATGAATCAATTTTTGCTCATGACAGTGAGCAATGTAAACAACCACATAAACGAAGCAGTAAGTCACAACTACATAAAGTTACTGTAGTAAGAAGTCTACAAATTTTTTCTGAAGCTTGTTAACTTGCCATATGGTAAAATTGTCACGGGCTAGCATGAGTTCTTGGCTGTACATAAGATGGAAATCATAAGTGGGCTAGTTTCAAGGCTAAAATAAAAGTTTATTACAGGAAAGAAATGCAGCTGGTTGCTGCACAGACAGCAGCCCCGGAGAGAACAGCAAAGCTGGCTGCTCCATGACAGCCTAGTTAGGACTGCAGAGATGGGTGCTGTACTGACAGAGCAGCCCGTACAAGAGGAGGCCTTTTACTTTCATGGACTCTCATCCAAGTTTCTCATGCATCCAGCTTCTTTAACTCAGGGAGCGTGTCGGCTTGATCCTTTAGTTAACCTTTTGCTTGTCCTTCCTCATCACTACAAAGTGCAGCTGCTTGCTTGTTTCCTATCAGGCAACTACGTACTTCAAAACCCCATTAGCTCCCTGCCCTCAGTTGTATGCCCAGACGACAGAGCCAGACCGCCTGGGTTCAGATCTCTCTCTCTAGCTTGTTTGCTGTTTAGTCCTGTTAGCTCCCTGCCTCAACATCTCAGAAATTCCACAGTTCTGAGAGTTTTTGACACAGTTCAGTATATAATTTTGTGGAATTTGACAAACTGAGCTAAAAATTTAAATAGGAGTACAAAAGACCCAGTCTAGCCAAAAGATTTATGAAGGTAACAAAGTTGGAGAATTTATACCTCAGGATTTCAAAACTCGCAGTACTACGGGAATCAAGATGGTGTGCTGATGGCATATGGTTAAGCACATAGATCAGTGCAATAGAAGTCAGAGTCCATAAATGAACTCTTACATATATGGTCAATTTTCAGCAAATGTGCAGGTTAATTCGATAATGAAAGGATAGTCTTTTCGAAAAATAGGGCCTAATGCCAGGACAATTGGATAGGTATATGAAAGAAAAAAAAAAAACAAAAGGGAGAGAGAGGGGAAAGGAAACAGAGAAAGAGAAAAGAGAAAATGAAATCTTTACTTCACCTAATATACACAAAAGCCATAAAGATGATAGACCTAAATACAAAAGCTAAAACTATAAATTTACATTAAAAAATTAGAGAAAAATCTTCATGAGCTTGGATTAGTCAGAATTCTTAGATGTTACACCAAAAGTACAAGTCATAAAATAAAAATATTAACTAAATTAAGCCTTATTAAATTTAAAAATCTTTGAGCCAGTTGTAGTGGTGCATGCTGTAATCCTATCTCTTGGCAGACTGAGGCAGAAGGATCTTGAGTTTGAGGCAAATTAAAAGCCGACCTGGACCACATAGCAAGACCCTGTCTCAAAACCAAGGAAAAAAGGATTAAAACCCTTTGAGTTTAGAAAAACAGCATTAAGAAAATGAAAAGACAAACCACATACAAAGAGAAAATATTTGCGAATTTATATAAGACTTGTATCCAGAATATATAAAGAACTCATAATAATTAGACAAATAATCCAATTAAACATGGCAAAAGACTTACACAGGCATGTTTATGAAGACATCCTAATTAGCACATGAAAAAGTGCTCAACATTACTCATTAAGTAAACATAAGTTAAAATCACAGTGAGATGGCACTACACATTCACTAGGATGGCCATAATCTAAAGTGAACCGTAAGAAGGAAAATAGGGGAAAATTAGAGCCCTTATGTTAGGATAGAAAGGAAAAATACAGGGGTAGGAACTCAACTGGACAGGTTTATTTCAGAACAAACCTAAGAGGGACCTCTCTGGATCTAGAGACCAGAACAGTAATTCTCCTACAGCCTACAAAGTCTTTAGGGGTCACAGGTATGGGGTTGGGGACCTAGCTCAGTGGTAGAGCGCTTGCCTCGCAAGTGCGAGGCCCTGAGTTTGATTCCTGGTACTGAAAGAAAAAAATTAAAAAGAAAAAATGAAGGGTCATGGGAAGAAATAAAAGGGGGGAGTGGGGAGTTGTGGACAGGAAAAAGGGAAAACCACAATGGTACTTCCAGGGGGAGAGTTCTGTACAAAGGACCTGTTACTATCCACCCAGGACCCGGCTTGAAGACATAAAGGAGCTGCATGTTGTTTGTCGACAGCAGGGCTGAACAATGGTTGGGGATTATAGGGTGCAGCTGGGCTTATGCTGTGATTACTGGGCCCTGCGACCCGCGACTGTCCCCCTACAGCGGGTGTAAAAGCACTGCGGGGGAAGGGATTTAAAGTGGTCTCGGCTTAGACCAGAATGGCAGCGGTCACGTTCCTTCACCTTATCCGTTGCTCTTTTGAACATAAAACATATAGCCATTTTGGAAAACACCTTGACTATTTTTTTAGTTAAATATAAACTTATGCTTGTAGGGAGATCAAAATATGCCACTTCAAAGTACACTACTGTCACGCAAGGATTATTTTTGAGCTGAAGACATTTGAAAACCAATAAATGAAGAAGAAGCTTTCTCCAAACTTCCATCAACTGCCCAAACAGTATCTCAAGTTGAAAAAAACAACCACAACTCAGTTATCATAAGTTCCCTCTGTTGGCATTTCAGGAAAGGGTGACTCTTATCACAAGAGAGGAGACTAAAAGCTGGAATTATGCTTGGACATTGTCACAAACTGGCGTATCTCCCACTACTCTCTCCTAAATTCCCTTTTATGTTTTCTAAAAATCATCTGCCCTTCCATAAATAGCATTTCCCTCTCTTACTCCTTTAAGACAACATATAAACTTTCAAATCATGCTGCTCCCTGGAGTATGCACTTTCTGTGATGTCCCTATGCACCTAAAATAAAAATGAATAAATTTGGGTGGCTTTTCTCCTGCTGATCTGTCTGTTGCCAATATAATTCATGAGCCTACTTGTCACTAAACCTAAGAAGAGAGAGGAAAAGCTTTTATCCTCTACACCATACTGTGCAGCAATTTTACTCTTAGAAATTTACCTAAGGGGTATAAAAACATACATCTACACAAAAACTTGCTTATGAATGTTCACAGAGTGAATATTTAAACAGAATGTGATGTATTCATACTATGGAACACTCTTTAGCCATGAAAAGGAAGGAAAAATCAGGCTAAGTATGCAAAGCCAATGCCAAATAAAAAGAAACCAACTTCAAAACACAGAATGTATAATTACATTTACACAAAATTTCAAAAAAGGCAAAATTAGCCAGGCATGGTGGCACACACCTGAAATCCCAGCACTTGGAAGGCTGAGGCAGGAGGATTGCTGTGAGTTTAAGGCTAGCCTGTGCTATATAGTGAGTTCAAGGTCAGCCTGAACTACATGGTGAGACACTATCTCAGACAAACAAAATTATAGAGATAGAAAGTTGATTCATGAGTGCCTGGGGCCAGGAGTAGGAGAAATAACTCTCAATAGGCTCAAAAGAATGTTTCGAATTGATGATTCGCAACTCCTTGAAGACTAAACATCATTGCATACGATGAGTGAATTCTATCGTAAGTTGTAACTAAATAAATAAAAAAGGATACTGGCCATTGTAGAAATCAGTATGGAAACTTGTCAACTAAAACTTCTAATTACCTTCCCGAAAGAGTTATATGCATCACATTACAGTGATACATGCAGACCCATGTTTGTAGCAGCACAGTAACAGCTGAACCTTGGAAGTGGCCTATATATCCATCAGAAGATGAATGGATAAAGGAAATGTGGCATTTATACACAATGGAGCACTACTCTGCCACGAAGAAGAATTGACTTGGTCATTTGTGAGAAAATGGATGCACCTAGAGACCATAATGTTAAGTGAAATAAATCAAACACATAAGCTCAAATATCACATGGCTCCTCTTGTAGGAGAAACCCAAAATATAAATAAAAAGCAAAATAAAAGATAATAGGAAAAAGGAGAAACATCTTTCTCAAAATGGAAGGGGAATAAGAAAAGGAAGGGGGAGCTGAAGGGAAGGGGAATAAAAAAGAGAACTAAGATGAGCTATATACATGTACCACTCCCCATAATGAATGTAATCATTACATACTGCAAGCATGTAATTATTTAAAATAAAGACTGAAAAAGGGGTACTAATTCTATTAGACCACATACTTCAGTCAATTCTTTTCATCCCATTTTTATACTCTGTTCTACTTTGCTCAAAAAAACGCTTCTGAAAATCAAAAATATACAAGTGACATTTCATAATTCTAAATTTGATCTAGAACATAAAAATAATTGTGAAGAGAACTTCATAACTGGAGAGTCGATATTTATAAAGATGTAAATTCTTTGAAAATATATTTATAATACAAATTTAAAATGATAAGTTTTACATGTATGTAGTGGGGTGTGTGTGTGTGTGTGTGTGTGTGTGTGTGTATGAGAGAGAGAAAGAGAGAGACAGACAGAGACAGAAAGATAGGGAATAAATTTAGCACCTTGTTCAAAAATGAAAAGAGTCGAGAGTAATCTAAATATTTGTTAAAGGGAATAATAATGTATAATTAAGTGTTTTATCATATAGTGAAAACTAGTATAAAACTATAGATTTTGGGCAATGTGATATTAGCATAAAAAATACAAAAATACCAATGGAGTGGTTTAGAAAGCCCAGAAATAATTTCAAGCATATGTAAACTTTTGATTTACAAGGATAGCATTGCAGAGAGATGAAGAAAAACACATCTTTTCAATAAAAAGACAATAAATCAACTGAGGAAAATGAATATTTGTATTAAAATTAATCTTGACCTGTAATTTACAATTACTAAAAATGAATTTTAGGTAGATTATGTATCTAAATGTAAGAGGCAAAAGAAAACAATATAGAAGAACATCTCTAACACATAAAAGTAAATTATGAGCCCTTAAACTGAACACAAAAGCAATAATTATAAAAGATTGAGAACTTTGAGTACATTAAGAATTCTCACTAGGGTTTGGGAATTTAGCTGAGTGGCAAAGTGCTGGGCTAGCAAGTGCAAGGCCCCGAGTTCGATCCCCAGCACCCCTCCAAAAAAGAATTCTTAGTAATCAAAAGATAATAATAAGAAAGTGAAATGACAAACCCCAAAATGGGCAACATATTAGCAATTCAGATACACAACTATATTACCCATTGCCATAACAAATATCTGAGGTTAGGTGCATTATAAAGAAAAGAGGTTTATTAAAGCTGTCAGTTCTAAAGGTTCGAGGGCATTGTGTAGACACTAGCTTGGGCCTGGCCTTCCGGAAGTTGAGGATTTCATAGCAGATGGCATCCCAGTGGGGAGTGCACATGTGAGACAGATCACATGGCGAGACAAGAAGATAGGGAGGGAGGTCATTTAGAAGATAGGGAGGGGAGTCTAAATGATCAGAATTGATCATTTAGAACAACCTTCTCAAGAGAACAAACAAAATCTTGTAAGAACTACCTCAGTTTCTTCCAAGGACAATGCCGCTAATGGTAATCTAATTACTTCCCACGAGGTCTTTGCTCTTAGAGTTTTCACTACCTCTTAACTAGACACACTGGGAACCAACCTTCCGAAACATGACTTGCTGGGGAGCAGACCACATCCAAACTACAGCAATAGATAACTGATGGAAGGTTAGTATTCAGGGTACGCAAAGGATATTTATAAATCAATGTCAAAAGACAAACCGCATGACAAAAGAAAATGGGAAAGAAAATCGAATAGCTACTACATAGAAGAAGAAAGCAGAATGGCTAATATATGAAAAGATGTTATACCACACAAGTTACCCAGAAAATGAAATTAAAAGAAAAGTGAGATCAATACCCATCAGATCAACAAAATGTTAAAAGTCTCATAATCCTAGATATTGGAATAATGTGAAACAAGGAACTTTCCGACACTGCTAGAGGAAGGAGATATAAACTGCTACCACCATGTTGGAAAAAAAAGGTCAGTATCTTCTAGCAAAGATGAACATGGACGTGCCATGTGATTCAGCAATTGTATTCCAAGGCACTTATCCCAAAAAAGATCATTACTGGTATGAGAGGTATGTGAAGGAACGTACAGGGGCAGCAATATCCAAAACTGAGAAATAATCCCAAGTATCCATCAAGGATAAATGCGTAGATGAACTGAAGTATACTAATACTGTACAATAAAAACGATGCAATGGAACTAAGTGCACTGACATGCATCAACAAAGATAAGCTTCAAAATATTAATGAAAACTGTGAAAAGTGCAATATAATAAATACTGGAATTGCATTTTCCCCAAAAGACAAAATTTTTAATCACACACACACACACACACACACGGTTTAGAAACTGTATGTAAATAGCTGGTTTGCTACCAAAAACTTGTGCTTTCCTAGTGTAATCAAGGGAAGTAGCTACGTAGCCAATAACTATATGTCCTGACTGCTCCCAACCTCTTTACAACATTAAATGTATTTACATGACAATACATGTATTACATGGCAATATGGGTATTATTATACAGTATAATAGTTAATAGAATGTAAACACATGGTATCAACTTTTCCGGGCCTGGCCCCTAAAAATTTCACAGCTAACTGGAACAGAAATAACCTTAGAATGACATGGTAGAAGAGGAGACCCTGCTATTGGACCTGTTCACCTGCCTAGTAACAGGGCATTCTAGTAGTTATATGAACAAGAAATAAACATCTACTTAATTTAAGTGAATATACATTTGAAATCTATTGTTCAAGCAATTTGTGGGTTTTTTTGTTTTGTTTTGTTTTGTTTTGTTTTTTGTGGTGCCGGGGATCAAACTCAGGGCCTTGGGCTTGCTAGGCAAGCACTCTGACCACTAAGCTAAATCCTCGGCCCCTGTTAAAGCAATTTGATTAGTCAAAGTAATTCAGAAATGAGCACTTTTAAATGGGAGACTGGATAGCAAAAAACTAAAAATATGGAGAGAGAGCTTAGCCACAGTGAATGGTAAGAAAGTGGATATCACAGACTGGAAAGTCGGAGTCCATGGTTTGCAAATGCAAATATTGAAAAAAAAAATACTACAGTGTTCAATCTAAAAAAAAGAACATATAAAGAAAAGCAAGAGAACAATGATAAACATTAAAACAATGTGAGTGAAAGGTGGGTGTGTGATCAAAAAAGAATGTAAGGAAGGAAAATTCATAGATAATGACAATATTCTGGGTAGAGAAGTATGCATGTTCATTTTAATATTTGCTGTAAAAACTACATATATGTCTCATACAAACTTCTAGTATACAATAAATTTGCTATTTTAAAAGAAATTAATATCATATATATTTTATCAAAGGTACACAAAGTAATTTATGGAGTAAAGCGTAGCAGTAAAAATTATATGTGTTTGGAGAAAAGCCTTTTTTTCTTATTTTGAATGAAGCCCAGGGGAGCTCTACTGCTAAGCTATATCCCCACTCTTAAAATTTTTCTTTTGAAACAAGTCTCCCTAAATTTCCCAGGCTGGCCTCAACCTTGGTACCTTCCTGCTTCTGCCTCCTGAGTAGCTGGAAATACAAGTGTGTGCCATTGCACCCAGCAAGAAACAGCATTTTATAAAGCCCAGTACTCTTTATATTTGAAAAATTCCTAGAAAACTAGTTATGAAAGGGAGTGTCATCAATATGTTAAGAGTTTTTTACTTCTCGAGAGATTAAAGACACATTCCATTTAAGGTCAAGATAAAATGCCATCATTTATCAATATATAATTATAGCCACTGGAAAATACTATAGCAATTTTTTTAAAAGATGTGTCATCAGAGGAAGAAAAGATAAAATTGCCATTAGTTGACATTATATGATCATCTACATAGGAAACCTTAATTAAAAGACAAACTGTTAGGGTTAATAAAAGCCCAGAAGATTGTTGGATATAAGTAAAAATTAAGAAAATTATGAAACAATTTCCCTTTATGTCACAAAAGAACCCAAGCAGAAAACCTAGATATCTTTCAGAATAAGCACAAAATTATGGCACTTGACTTCGGTAATTAACAAGGAATACATAAGATCTTTCCACAGAAAACTTGTTTAAAAAGCATAAAACGAGATCAAAATAAATGAGGTTCCTTGTTATGTAGATGAACAGGATCGTGTACTAAAGATGATGATTCATCCTAAAACCAATATATAATTTTAATATACTACCAATAAAATTATAGTTGGGTTTTTTGTTTTGTTTTGTTTTGCATGACTGGGGATTGAACCCAGGGGCTCTCACCACTGAGCCTCATCCTCGGCCCTTTTTATCATTATTTTAAAAGTTTGAGACAGGGTCTCACTAAATTGCCTAGGGAGGACTCAAATTTGTAATCCTCCTGCCTCAGCCTTCCCCAGCGCTGGGATTACAGATGTGCACCACTGCACCCAGCAACCCGGACATCTTACAGAGAACTCTACAAACTCATAAAAGTAATAAGATAGTAGAAAGGACTATAAAGATGAATTTGCGCATGTTGTACTATTTATATTACAGGAACAGACAAATAGTAGAACAGAATACACAAATAGAATCAAAAAAATAAAGCAGTTAGAGACATCAGCAAGATGATAGAAGAGGAGGGGTCGTGCTTCATTCCTTAAAGAATCATCGATTTAACTGTGATATATAGAGCAAAATACCTGCTCAAGAAGACTAGAATCCAGTTAAAAAGCCGCACTACTTTACAGGAGTGAAAAAAAAATGAGAATAGCCACACTGAAACAGTGGCAAAGCAAGAAAACTCAGAAAAGAATCATCATGTTCCATCTGCCCAAACTTTAGTCATGCTTTGCTTAAAGTCAAGTCTATAATCTTTAAAAAGTGCAGTTAGGTAAAGTCCTTGTTATATAAACATCACAGAGTAAACATGCACAAACCTGGATAGTGTAGCCTACTACAGTTAGGCTACCTGGACTAAAAACAGGCAGTGTGTTACCATACTGCCTGCTCTAGGAACTTGTAGATGTTGTGTATCTATACAAAACTAATCACAGAAAAGATAAAGTAACAATACAAGGTGCCAAGAATTGTTTTTAGCTTTATTATACCCTTTTGGGACTGTTACCATAGCTGCCTTCCATCACTGATGAAAACATCCTAATATGGGACATCGCTGTATTCAGATTCCTATTTCACATTCTTCAAACACAATTTCTACCTCATCTGTCTCAGGTTGTTCAGAAGGGAAGAGGCAGGGCGGCCCTGGTGTCTTGTCCTGGTGTCTTGACATCTCTGGGATCCACAGGATCCAGACCAACACAGCCCCAGGGAAGCTGATGGCTGAGATTAATGTGGTAATACCTGTGCTGAGTGTGTGCTATTGATGCTGATGTTCTATGTGACTATGAAATGAAGATGTGACTCTGGAAACAGCCACAGACAATGAATTTTTTTTTTTTTTGTGGTGCCGGGAATCGAACTCAGGCCCTTGTGCTTACAAGGCAAGCACTCTAATCACTGAGCTAAATCCCCAGCCCCCAGACAATGAATTTTTAATATTCTCTAATGCTCTGCAGAGTGTCAGATGTGGCTAACTCCAGATGAGAAGCCCAGACAATGTCAGGCATTCATCTCCGCTATTTATACCC
This sequence comes from Hystrix cristata, assembly GCA_004026905.1. Classification (NCBI taxonomy): domain Eukaryota; kingdom Metazoa; phylum Chordata; class Mammalia; order Rodentia; family Hystricidae; genus Hystrix; species Hystrix cristata. The sequence continues at coordinate 14,587 of PVJO010000788.1, read as the reverse complement.
TGACACACTCCTGAATCACCTGTAACTGCCGCTACCAAAAGGTGAAAGGGACGTAGGGATGTTGGGGTGTGCTGTAGTCTCAGTGACTTTGAAGATTGAGCCAAAGAGCTTCGGGGCTGCTTGGGCAACATAGAGACACTCCATTACTTAAAAACAAAACCAAACAACAACACCACAAAGGTGAAAGGGGGAAGAACAGCAGAATACTGTCTATGTTTTTGCATTTTTTCAGGGAATCAGCATGTCATGGTCTTTCCTGGTATCTTCAGATCTGCAGGTCTGGGTTGTGAGCCCCAAGGAGTTGTGTGAATTTGACAGCATTGTAGAAACCGGGACTGCTCTGTATGTGAACCCCAACTTGCACACAAGTCAGGGCTTTTCTGGACACTAACCCAAAAAACATTTCATTTTTCAACACTTTCGATGGTCTCCATTTACACACCTTTGCAATGTGACCACCTTTGAGTGTATCTCCGCACTTCTGGCCTGAGATCGCAAAAGAGGATGAGAACATACAACTCATGGAGATCTTCTTGTGCCAGGGAAGCTACAGATGACGCAATTTGGCCTGAAAGAAGAGCATATGGTATTAGACTGCTGAGACAAACACACTCAAACTCCACTAACACAGCCAGGGGTGTATAAGATTGAGAAAACTATGTAATTTATTTATTTAAAGTGAAGGTTTAGGATTAAAATTGTAAAAACAAATGATTAACTTTAAAACCTGACAAGTCTAGATACAGATCTTTACTTGGGATGAAGTTGAACGAGACCCAGGAGGGCCATAGTTCAAGTTTTGTTTCTTCCTCTTGGATGCTTACGAGGGGCCACCTCCTTAAATTATTGCTTCAGAATTATTTAGTATATTTTTTCTGAAGACAGCCTAGGCTCAAACCCTGAAGACTGGTAGAAAGGCTTCCTGGTTCTGTGCTATATGGACAAGGGAATCACAAGGCTGGAGACAGAAGGACACAGTAACCAAGAATTAAGTCAGGAAATGAAGGGAGAGTCAGAGAAGAGTGAACAGTGGGCACTCTGAGATTGACCTTGCATGGACTGAAACTTGCATCAAAGGATACAATGAGGCAATTCTTCAGCCCCCACTACAAAATAAAATAAAACTAAAATTAATCTTTTTTTAACGCAGGAACTGAAGATATGATCTTTTAAAATGACTCTACAAAGCTTTATAAAATGATAAACTGATTCATATATTGTGTTTGGAACATTGCCTGTCCTTTCTTAAATGAAAAAAGCATATTTTCATAACCAAATATATTTATTAGAGAATAACAATAATTATTGCACTGAGTATCATTATCTTCAAAGTAGTTACTAAGTGTAAGATATAAGACAGAGAGTCTTGCAAAAAAGAAACAAACAGATAACGCAAATTTTGTTTTCAACAAACTAATGACATTGGTATTCTGATTGGGATTGCATTAAATCTGTATGTCAGTTTGGGAAGTACAGCCATCTCGATTATGTTCATTCTTCTAACCAGGAACAGAGGATATTTTTCCATTTTCTGATTATCTTCCTCAATTTCCTTTTTCGGTCTGATGTAATTTTCATTGTTGGGGTCTTTTACCTTCTTAGGTTAATACTTAAGTATTTAATTTTTTGATGCTATTGTGAATGCCATTGTTTTCCTAATTGCTTTTTCAGTGAGTTCATTATTAGTGTATAGGAATGCTACTGACTTTTGTGTTATTTCCCGTTGCTATTTTACTTTCTTTTGTTCTACTTAATTGCTAGACCTCCCCGACGCATTTATTTTATTAGGCCTTTTGGTATCATTAGCTTCATTGTCTCCTTCTAGGATGTTCTTGAGAATTTTTTGGAGTGTTGGTTTGGTGGTCATGAATTTCTTTAGTTATTTTTTTTTAAATCATGGAAGTATCTTATTTCCTCATCAATTTTGAAAGATAATTTTGCAGGATATAAGAGTCTAGGTTGGAAGATGTTTTCTTAAGGAGCTTGAACCACTTCATTCCATCCTCTTCTTGCTGCTAAGGTTTGGGTTTAGAAATCTGTTGTAATTCTTTTCTTTTTTTTTTTTATTTTGGTGCTGGGGATCAAACTCGGGGCCTTGTGCTTGTGAGGCAGGCACTCTAACCACTGAGCTAAATCCCCAGCCCCTGTAATTCTAATAGGTTTCCTTTATAGGTGGTTCATTGCTTTTGTCTAGCAGCCTTTAAGATTCTGTTCCTGTGTTGTATTTCTGGTATTTTAATTATTATATGGCATGGAGCATTTTTTTTCTGATCGTGGCTATTCACGGTTCTATTATGCTTCACTTATCTGTGTGTTAAATTCTTTTTCCACATCCGAAAACTTTCCTGCTATTACTTGTGCAAACAGTTTTTCATGTCCTTTTTGCTGTCTTTTGGTTTTTCACTGATTCTAATTACTCTTATATTGGTCTTCTTTGAGTCATCTGGGAGCTGTTGGACCCATTTTTCATGTTCTTAGTTGTTTTTAAGGCACCTCTCATTAATTGATTATTGACCACTGCCCTGTATTCTAGGTCCAATACTCTGTCTTCATATCAGTCACTTCTGCCACCTGTACTTTCAATGATGTTTTTAACCTCCTGGATTCCTCTATGGAATGTTCTTATGGGCACTCATTCATTTGCATGCTTGGCATTCACATTTTGCATCTCCTTCTTTAGCTCCGCTCACCGTTAGTGTCCTCTCTAGACTCACTGATCATCTGTTTCATTACAGTTGTTATATGATTAGTTATATACTCTTTAAATTTGCCAAGCACCTTATAGAACCATTTTACCTCCATTGGTACTTTTGAGACTTATCTGCTATGTAGCTTATGATTTCCTCCCCCTTAATGCTGCCTATACTGATTTTTGGGAGAGTTGGGAGTTTTTGGAGGTGTTTTGTTTATTAATTTGTCTGTTTGTGCTGAGATTTGCAAATTCTTTGATCCAATGCCTTGTTCTTTGGGAGAAAGCCACAATATTGTTTATGAACTCCCAGGCAATCCAGATATTGGCACAGAGAGCAAACCAACTGCTGGCCACTACTATGTTACCTAGTCTATGGTAGTAGACTCAGCAGCAATAGTGGCATTCTATGTCAACAGGATAAGGACAAACCCTAGGAATCACTAATGAACAGCCCTTTACCAAAACAAGGAGGACTTTGATTTTAGTGAAGATACTTAGCCACCTCTCCTTATATTGACCTATATTAATTCAGAGCACTGATTTCTGCTGGATGTTGGCAGCAATGCCAGAGCTCAAACATATCAATAGACCACCAAACCTGGTCTACCGCAACAAAATACAGGCCCTGTGCTCTTCCTGGTCTGAGCTCAAGCCCCCTAAAGGATCCCAGGAGATCCTTATTTAGCTCTCACCCTCCCCTAGCCTATATCTCAAGGCTGTTTTTCACCAAGTCTCTATGGAAGGGTATGACTTCTACCCACAAGCAAAATGGCCCTCCTGGGCATTGGTCTTTTCTTCAGTCAGTTTAGTCTGGTGATTATCACCTCTGTTGCCCCATGCTCTGGACAACCCAGGGACCGGAGGTGGGACATGTGGTTCCTGGGGCCTTCTCGCACCAGTTTGGGGCCCAGGAGGTGGGGCACGCACTTCCCAGGACCTCCTGGGTCTGGCATGGTGCTCTGGCAGACTGGCTGTCCTTGTAAAACTGAAAAACAAATAAAATTTGACAATAATATTTTATCAAACATAGAATTATACTTTCTCAAGAATCACTACCTGAGGCCAGGTGTGGGGACACACGCCTGTAATCCTAGCACTCGGGAGGATTGCCAAGACTTTGAGGCCATGCTGGACTACATGGTGAGTTCAAAGCCAACCAGAACTACACAGTGAGACCCTGTCTCAAGAAACCAAAACAAAATGAAACAAAACAAACAAAAAACAAACAAAGAAATGAAAAAAACCAATACTTGAAAGTAAACATACAACAGGTGTAAGAGATAACTCTGTGACAAGAATCAGGAAGAGACCAAAGGACAAACAATAAGGTAAATAAGTGATGTTTTGGGGTACATCAAAATTAATTGTAGGACCCAGGTGCAGATGACATGTACCTCTAGTCCTAGCACTTCAAAGGCTGAAGCAAGAAGGGCGCGTAAGCCCAGAAGTTTGCACCCGGGAAGGGCAACAAAATGAGACTTTGTCTCAAAGGAAAAAACATTTAATTAATCATAAAAACAGTTAAAACTTTCTGGGACGCTAGGGTAAAAATATCTGTGACACTTGCAACCAAGAAGGAATTTGTTAACACAATGAATACCCAAAGAGCTCAAAGTCAACGGGGCCTGGAAACTAATATAAAAATTGGCAAAGAATAAAAATAAGAAGTTCAGAGATAAAGGAGCCATATGGCTAATTCGTAAAGCAAAGTTCAAGCCCGCCAGTCATCGGAGATACGCAAACTAAAACAATGAACTTCTTTCCGACATAAATACGGTGATACTTTTTATAAAGACATAATTTCAAACTGGATGTAGAAATAAGGGAGAGAAGTATTTTATTTTGCTGGTTTGAGCATGGCTTCCTTGCCTGCTCCACAGACACTCTTATGAACTTGGCTGGTGTCTGAGGATTCCTCCCATGGGTAAGCCCTCCAAAGAAATTTTCACACACAGCTCCATGAAGGTTATATGCCAGAACACTGTCTATGGCTTTTGTGCTACCAGGAGGTTGGAGGCATGTCCCTGTCACCCTCCTGTCTAATATAGGCTGAAGAGCTAATAACTACATTTCCGGGCACCTCTGCTGCCGAGGCTCTAAAGAAATTTACGTTCAGCCAATCATATGCACTCCTGGGAAAGTAGGAGTAATGTTCTTCTGCCACCGTTCCCTTCCTGTGGCAGCACTATTGTGGAGAAATTGGACATCACCATGCTGGTGTTAGCAAAGGTAACCACGAGAGGTTAACTAAACTCCAAGAGGTGGAATGCTGGACACCTGCCCGTGCTGGGGTAGGTGATAGCAAGGTCAGTGTGTTTCTAGGGCAGCGGAAGTAAGCAGCTGCCTCCTGATCCAGCTGGTCTTGGGATAATAATGTTCAAGCAACTACTGATAAATGAGGAGAGAACAGGTCCCTTAGTGGCACTGAGGGTCTTTCCTCCAGCTCCCACTTGGAGTCTATTTTCTTCAGCATTCTCAGTGATTCTGTAATATACCCCTTTCTGTTTAAACTAGATTCAGTATTCTGAATTGAAACCAAAGCCTGATGGATTTTACCAGGAGAGCAGAAATTTGTTCACTTGTATCTTCCACATTTTGCAAAATTAATTTGCCATCAAAGTCCCATCTCTGGAGTTGGGGATTTAGCTCAGTGGTAGAGCACTTTCCTAGCAAGTCCGAGGCCCTGAGTTCAATCTCAAACACCTCCTCCAAAAAAAGTCCCTTCTCAATCAAGCACATCCATTCCTTCCTCTGTGTATCTCACAGGATTTGTCATTTGTAGTGGAATTCCTTGCCTACCTATGTCTTCCTCACTGGGGCATGAACTCTTTGAGGCCAGGCATAGGATCTTATTCATCTGTGTGATTCCGGTTGGCAATATTCCAGCCACATTCCCGCCCAAGTCAGGGCCTTCGCAGATGTTGTGTCAACCTCCCTGGCAGGCTTGCCTACTCCTTCCCATCCCTTTAACTCATTTTTTGATTCAGGAAGACATCTTGACAGTGATTTACACTCTTCAGTAGTAATGGCCACCAGACACTTGCAGCTATTTAAATTTGTATTAAATGAAAACACAAAATTAATGGTCAGTTCCACTGGCCACATTCTAGACAAGTGCATATGTGACTAAAATAGAGGACAGCACAAAGTATAGAACACTTTGTCATCACAGAAAGTTCTGTGATCTAAATAGAGGAGGGCTTTGTATTTTATACATCTACAGCATCTTATTTTTCCTACATAGCACTCATCAAAGCTAATAATGAACTAATGTCTAAATTACAGGCTCCATGAAGACAGGAAAATGTCACTACCCAAGCGATTATATCACAAGTAATGCACACTATATTGTTCAATAATGAATAAATACTACAATTGTATTTCTTGTAATTTTTTTTTTATGGTATGAGGTATTGGACCTGGGACCTTTGCACTGAGCTACATCCCCAGCCTCCTTTTTTGTTGTTGTTGTTGTTATTTTGAGATAGGGTCTTGCTAATTTGCTTGGGCTGGTTTGAACTTTCACTGTTCCTGCCTCAGTCTCCCAGAATGCTGGGATTACAGGTGTGCGCCACCACACCTGGCTCCTATTCCTCGTACTTTGTGGTTCAGAGTAGAGATGTTATCTGTGGGTTTATGTAGACCCAAATGCTTTTACTTTCAAGTTTTCAACCCCTATCTACCCTTTTTCCTGAACATTTTGTTGTCTTTCCCAAAAAGAATAGGACAATAGTATGAAGCTAGTAAGGAGTTAGGAACTAGTACTTTGGTATTAGAAATGGATTATGGTCCAAATATCAAACTGTGAAACAGATGATTGGGAAAAAATTTGTGTTATTCTACCCAATCATGTCACTATAAACTTTTGGGTGTTCATCATAACCAAAAGTTAAACTTTTAATAAGTAAGAAACACTTCACTTAATTAGATCGACGATCATTAAATTTTATTTTGCATTATAATGAGAGGTGAAATGTATAATTTATTCTTTTATAAGTTATGCAATAACATACTTTAAAAAGAATAAACAATAAAAGTAGATTAAAGAGTGCTTAAGTGAATAAAAGTGGAATAAAATAATCAATACTGCAGTCTATGTCTAGCAATGAATTATATGCAAATTTGGTAATATTAGAAATATTGGTACTTGATAGTCTTAGAGCTTAGAAAAGTAAGCAGCATGTAATATTGTTGCCCACACCATCTAGAGCAGCAGCCTGATCACATCTTTATTCACTGGGGTTTAGCTTTAATTAGTACATCCACATCAGCTTTGTCTGCTTCTCCAAGACTTTTTTGATGGCTGTCAACAGGGACATTGTCCTCCTTTTGGGAGGACCTCTGGGAACCACCTTCTTTGGTAGTGAGTGGGCCTCCAAAGCTAATAAAATTATGTGCTTCTTGTAGCTTCTTAAGCAGCCATTCCACCCTCGCCTTGGTGGCCAGGTGCTTACCCACGTTGTGCATAAGCTGTATCTCGCTCACAGCTCTTTTCCTAGGAAGGACAGAAACAGTCAGCGTCGCTGCATTAGCTTCCCACCACCAAAACGAAAAGCCAGCCTTAAAAACCAATTCCATGCCCTTCTTCACTGTGCAAAAGAAGCTTCCGTACTTACTTAATAGGTTTCCCATCTGTTTGGATAAGAAAACAAATTGCAAGCATGACAATCATGACTCCAGCGGTGTCTTTTGCAGCCATCATCTTCACTGAAAAGAAAAACAAATTTAGTGTTCCAAACTATATTAATACATTTATAGCAGTTTTCATTTATAACCATATAACCCATAACAAAACGTGACAGTAACTAATTGGGTTGGTTTTCATGAGAGGTTTTCAAAATCAGCCTCTTCATATTATGGAAACATTAGTAACATTATACATACATATACTTTGAGAAATTAAAAACAACTTCTTTTTCAGTACTGGAGATTTAATTGAAGACCTTCACACTGACATACTGAACTACATTCTCCAGGTTTAAAAAAAAAACGAACTTGTATTGTTTCTGTGAGATAAGATCTCACTAAGTCTCTAAGTTGCACAGGCTGTACTCAAACTTTTGATCCTCCTGCCTCAGGCTCCCAGAGTGCTGGGATTATAGATATGTGCTATAACAGTGCCCAGTTAACAGTGACTTTTACTATTTTAGGTATCTTTTTGAGATTTATTGTGCAAGGTTTTAATTCATAAATTTCAAGCCACATGACGAATGATAAAACTTTCTTTTGAGAATTTCCTTCCATCTTTTTATGTTCATCATTCATAAATGCTTGTAAGAGGCTTAAAATTGACTAGTCTTAATTAGGTAAATTGCTACCACTGTTTATTGAGTTAGCAAATAATGTTTTCATTATTAAATTTCATTTCAGGCACTGCCATAATAACCACAAATTTAAAATTTGTACAGTCTGATTTTGAGGTTTTACTGAATAAATATACACTTCTCCAATCATTAAAAACATGTACCAAAACATTTTAAAAGCATCTAATTATTCGTGTTATGCATTTTGAGCTTTGGCTCTTAAAATGCTTGCCTACGTCTTATTTGTTCAATTTATTGTATTAATGATTATATATTTGTGTAAGTTTTAGCTCTTTTTTTGATCATCAAGCTTTTTGTACCAGTGCAGAATACTTTTCCCTTAACCTGCATTTCAATAATTGCATAGGCTGTTATAAGAGAAATATTTTTTCTAAATGGTCTATGTTGTGTATTGTTTGTTTGTTTTGCTGCTGGCGATCGAACTCAGGGCCTTGTGCTTGCAAGGTGAGCACTCTAACCACTGAGCTAAATCCCCAGCCTTCTATGTTGTATCTTTAACAGACACAGTGGCTATGTCCTCCTATTTTAAAGAGAAATTGCATCATTTAGAAGTAGCATAAGAAACATTATAACGCACTGCATTTTTCACTGTGTACTATAAAGATTTGGATGGAGCAACAAAGACAAATTTCCTTTTATGTTGGAAAGAACCACTGGAAGACAGGAGCGCTGGTGTCTAATCCCAGCTTTGTCCCATTGACCTAGTGACCTCAGACATCTCTGCTTCTTTTCCTTGTTCCTCAGAGGGACATAGACTTCTTATAGGATGGCTATGAGAAAGAGCCAAAAAATGATATTTCATTGTCTTTAAAGCTCATGTACAAGTTTCAGAAAAGAAAACTAGGAAAGCTTGTCCTTTATGTATAGGCAATAGATATTCAGCAATCAGTGGGAGGTTTCCGACCTCAGTGTATAGACTGAGCTCTCTGTGAGCCGTAAACTAAACATCTAGGTAAAAATACTCTGCAGGGAAAATGGAAATTTATTTAATAAATTTATATTAGTCACATCAAAACTATTCATTTACTACTATCCTATTTTACTTCAAATTTTAGATAAAGAGATACTAAAACATACATATCACACTAAATGTTTATCATTTTTCTGTAATTTCAGATGTGCTTTTTAAAAATTAAAGTCTCTCAAAAGGTTTAATCACAGAACTGGGTCGTTTCTTGCCATAAATGTATCCTTTGTTTTATGTTTAATTTAATTCAACCCCCCTTAACATTTTACCATGAGTAAACAGCATGATATTTGCAGCAAATGGTACACCTTAAATATTTGCTTGATTATTTAAACATCTCACGAAATTTAAGGGAAAAATTTGAAGGTGAGTTACCACACGATGGCTTCAGAAAAGATCCTCCTTCAGGTATATTAGCAGCCGACGCTGTTCTAATGTTGAGCAAACTTGCTACAACTGAAGAATTGGTCTGCTCTCCCTTAAGGTGTGACTTTTATATACAGGTCTTCTGTTCACCAAGAAGTTTTTTTTATTGTTACAGATAATGTTACTCTCAATCTCTGGATCTGAACTGTAGGACCAAACCTGCCACATACCCCTATTGGGCGGTGCCCGCTCCTCTTAAATTTTTGATAAATGGATAATAGAGCCAAAGTGTCCATCAAGGTGCTGGATAACAGGATTAGCAAAGAGTTTGAAAAAATACTGAGTTGTACTGACAAGAAAAATTCTAATTTTTTTATGACATTGAGTGTACATTAAAAATTCTGATTCCATGGGGCTGGGGATTTCGCTCAGTGGTTAGAGCGCCTGCCTCACAAGAACAAGGCCCTGAGTTCGATCCCCAGCACCAAAAAATAAATAAATAAATAAAAATTCTGATTCCAAAGACACAGGATAAAGCTGTTATTTTATTTAAAAATAAAATCTGAAATAAAGGAAATTTGTTATAACCGCATGATTAGTACAATTGTTAGGGTGATGAGTCTTATATGCTATGTTTATTTTATAAGCCTTTTTCAACCAATACACATCACTTTTAATATTTTAAATAAATGAGTGTTTCTGTTAAAAAGAATTGTTAAATGTTTGAAAATGCTTTTAGTATGTAATTTTGAAAGCTTTAAAAATAAAAAATAAAAATTTTGGGGGGTGCTGGGGATCGAACTCAGGGCCTTGTGCTTGCTAGGTAAACGCTCTACCACTGAACTAAATCTCCAACCCCCCCGATAAAATTATTTAAAATTCATTTAATTTACCTTTTATTCATGCATTTTAATGAGTAGTAACAATATTTACTAAGTGCTAGGTATAGTCCCTACATCACATACATCATCCAACTAATTCTTTACAGGAGTCCTTTAAAGTATGTACTACTATCTTCATTTTTTTTTTTTCTTGAGATGAACTCTTGCTATTCAGCTGAGGCTTGCCTTGAACTCATGATCCTCCTGCCTCAGCCTCCTTAGTACTGGAATTACAGTTGTGCACAACCACACCCAGTTTATTATCCCCATTTTCACTTGAGTTCATTTAGCCTTGGACAGTGGAGATGATGGAATTCAACGAACATCTCTATGACTCCAGAGCCACTTTGACTCTTAGCTACCTTTTTCTTCCCGTTAAAATATAACCCTCCTTTGAACCTCAGTCTTCTTCACTTCCTTTTGCCTATTGCTTCACGACCTCTATACACAGAAATTAGGTCCTGAGTCTCTTCTTCTCCAACTGATGACTGAGCACCTGTTCCGAAACCTAGTAGAAGAAGGATGCTATCACTTGTCTGATTTCAGATATTGTTACAGCCTGCTTCCCAGCTGTCAACAAAATCCCTTGAATGTCCTTGATACGATGAGGGTGTATTCAGCTTGCCTCCCAACAAGTCATTTCCAGGATTGGGTCAGTTCTCTTAGCTCCGGTCCCATCCTCTATCTGCTAACCTTTACCAAGGTAGGATTCGACCTCAGGTAAGTGTCACTACAAGTTTGAACAGTCCAGAATGAGAGATATGTGTTAGCTCTGTTCCCCACACAGGCAGCTCTCACTTGTACTCCAGGCTCTATTATAGAAGAGTTAGAAAGAAACTAGAACATATTCTGAGGATATAAATTAGTTTGGTGAAAATGTTGAAAAGCATCACATATGAGAAATAGTTGAATAAAACAGGAAAAATCCAAAAAAAAAATGTCTTGGGTTAGGTATATAGCTGTATTTAATTGTTTACAGGACTACTGTAAGGATGAAGTATTCTCTGTGATTTAAGAAGAAAGGGCTAGTCTCAAGGGCTAAGATTACAAGGAAGCATATTCGGGCTCAACTTGGATAAAGACTGTCAAAATAAGGGATCAAGTACCTTCTTAAGTAATGAGATCTCCCAGGACTGGAAGTGTTCAAGCATTTATCAGGAATATTATAGAGATTTATACATAGTAGAGGATTAAACTAGATAACAAAGAGGTCTCTTTCAACTGTATTGTTTTGATCTTTTTCCCCCTTTTTTGTGGTCCTGGAGATCAAATCCAAGGCCTTGCCTACGTAAACACTCTGCTACTGCACCTTCAGCCCTGTTTTGATCTTTTTAAAGCCCTATTCTGATACAGTGTCTACACACGATGTTCGTGTATCATTTTTCTATTATACTCTTGTTGAAAGAAGTGGAAATGCAAGTGGTTTTATAAACACAGTTTTTCTTAGTTATTGTAAAGCCACATTTTAACATTCTGGTTTAGAGATTTTCTTCTTTGGGTAAGTTTGAAATAACCTACAACTTTCTAAGAGTGTTGCACTTATTGTTTTCACACGCTTCCTCCTGTTACACTTATTTATCCAGCAAATTCTCATAGTGAAAGCAACAACAATGTTAAATTGCTTTTACAGAAAAACAAATCAGGGCAGACAATGATCATTAATTCATCCATTCAAAAAATGCATATTATCTGCCAGAGGCGATGTTAATCACTAGACAATTGAGACAGGATCTCTGCCCTTAAATTTAACACATTATTGCAACCTATGTGACAAGGGTTCTAATAGAGATATGAATCAAGGCCTATAAAAGCACAGAGAAGGGAGTGATTACACTGCCCTGGAGTTGCTGGAAACTGGTTTACTGAGAAGCTGCAGTTGAGTATGAGTCTTCCATCAGAGAAAGAGGGAGGACAGAGAGAATAGCATGTGCAAAGGCCGGGAGTCCGTGAAGACCGCAAGGTGAGCACAAGGTGGTGGAATAAGAGAGGTCGTGGATGATGGCCCTTGGGGAGTCAGGTGGGTGTGAGGGTAGAAGGCTGGTGTGTGCACACTGAGGCACTCCGGCAGTTCTCTTTAAACTCTAAACATGTGTGCATTAGCACTATATCTATGTCCTTAACATTTTTTTCAAAGGACAACTTGACCTTCCCCACAAAGAAGTGATAGAACTGCCAAGATATGACACGTAGCTTATCTGGACCATCAGGCTGTGGGACTGCGGGCCTTCATTAGGTAGTAGGAAACCATTTAGGAATAAGAAAGCTGAGGGCTCTGTGGGCACAGAGCCTACTGACAGCGTGGCAGGGAAGAGCCGAGCACAGCTTCTGGCTGTGAAAATCTCAGGCTTTCTTGCCACTCTAAAGCTTTCTGATGCCAGAATCAGAAAACAACCTGATGTAGTCTTTGCATTTAGGAAAGAGAAAGGACCGTGTGCTGTGCACTCTTCCTTCCAGTCTTTAAGTCTGCGCAGAATGGAAAAGATTTCTAGCACATACTTCAGCAAAGCTCTCTGTGACCCGGAGAAAGAACAGAACATGTCCTTAAGGCTTCCTCATCCAAAAGTTCCTTCACATCTAATCTATTTCTTAAAGAAAGAGAGGGAAAGAATAGGCTTAATTCAGAGTCATTTTTTTGTTTGTATTTTAACCACAAGGAAAACACGTAGCCCTAGCAACCTAACTGAGAAGTGAAAGCTCAGATTTTCAGTGTCCTTTCCAATAAGCTGAAGAGACCACCTATAGCAGCCTTCTTGATTCTAAATACTCTCTTTTATTGTCTTGTAAATATATTTACATTTTGCAGGCGGAGTAGTGTAGTCTGGAGTCCAGATCATATGGTCTCCTCAGCTAACACGGTTCTTCCTCTGGGTTTCCTGGATAGCTTTGTGTCATGCTCTCTACCTCTGGTGGAATATCCTGGTGCAAATTTGTCACAGTGTGACTTACATAACGAAATGTCTGTCATATGCCCTTCTAAGACTCTAATAGAGTCAGTAGGCTGTGTGCCCCGATTCTTTCCTTTATGTATGTGAAACACTGTGGGAAACACGGCAAGACGGAGGGACTGGATTCCCGTGAGCGAAGCTCTAAGACATGATCTGTATTCTGAGACCACAGGCTAAGGAATGCCAATACTGCAATCTAAATTTGAGTTTCATTTCGGCAAAGATTTATCGAGCACTTATAATCATCCAGGGAAGAAACAGTAGCAATTTCCCTGATCATAACTTCTTCCTGGATTTTAGTTTCATGTGATTTTTTAAAGTATGTGGTATCTTTACCTTTCAGAGTTTTTGTTTGTTTGTTTTTGAAACAGGATCTCGCTATGTAGTCCAGGTTGACCTTGAACTCACTATGTAGCTGAGGTTGGCCTTGAACTTAGAGTGATCTCCCTGCACCAGCCTTCTCAGTGCTGGGATTACAGGCATGCACCACCATGACTGGCTCTTGCTGAGTTTTAAATTTTGCAGTGCACAGTAGAATACTACCTTCCCTCCTTTGAGTTAGAAGATTTCAGATATGTGCTATCATATATAAAAGTGCTTTCTATATAATTGGCATTCAAAAAATGAACTTTTAATCTAAATCTGAAGGAATATCCTCTGATGGTCCTCTCAGATGGGTCCACCTCCCACCATGGGTCCTGGGTAATAAATACAGAGGGCACTGAGCAACTTGGCTGAATCTGCTGTCTTCCTTGGACATTTGTGACTCTGGCTCCTTAAAGGGCAAAGAATTCTGAACTAGTCGGCAGTTATGATGTTCATAAAATCCATTTTGAACTTGGTAGTTGCGCAATGAATTGTAAAATTTACACTAAAACTGAAAATATTTTTGGATGGTTGGAAATGATACATGGCTAAGGGTGGTTGGAGAGTGGGTTCTGAGTCAAGTTAACGAATTGACAGGCACTCTTAGAAATTGTTCTCATATCCACCTTCTAGCATTGTGCAATGGAAACACTCAGGATCTTGATTAAAAAGTTAAGGGTAAAGCTCATAGCTCTGGCATTTATTAGCTGCATGATCCTGGATAAGTCATTTCACATGAAAGAACCTGAATTTCCATAGAGAAGTAAGTACAAACTACCTCATAGACTTATTCTGAGAGTCATATAGAATAACACACAGGAAAGTACTTTGTCCAGTGCATTCGAATGAGAAGAATAGTAATACTTTTTCATAAAGCCTGTTAAGGTGGTGTTGTTCCAGATGAGCAAAATAAGTTGGTCGTATCCATTTGTAGTTCTCTGTGTCCCACTTGCTGATTGTATGGCATTTCAAACAATGTTACAGAACTATTCTGAAGACTAATTCTAGAGTGCTACTGACTTCATCTTTCAAGAATGAGAAGACTT
>PVJO010000787.1:155634-207642 GCA_004026905.1 Hystrix cristata | reverse complement strand
TCATCTTACTTCTCTTTTAACCTTCTTCTTTATCCCTCTTTTCCCTATCTAGTTCTCTCTTTTGAATACTATCTCTCTCTTTTTTTTTAACATAATATCTATTCAACCCCTTTGTCCTTATTTACACTTATGGTTTCTCATATCAGAGAAACAATTCGATGTGTACTAATAAGTGTCTGATTTATTTCACTTAATACTATGTTCTCAAGGAACATCCATTTACATACAAATGACTCTAGTTTATAATTTTTTATGGTGGTGTAGTACTCCATTGTGTAGAAAAACCACATCTTCTTTAGCCATTCATCAGTAAAAATGGCAAATAAATATATGAAAAAATGTTCAACATCATTGGTCATTCGAGAGATGCAAATCAAAACAACACTAAGATACCATCTCACTCCAGAAAGAATAGCTATTATCAAGAAATCAACCAATAACAAGTGCTGGCGGGGCTGCGGGGAAAAAGGAACCCTCCTCCACTGTTGGTGGGAATGTAGACTGGTCCAACAACTGTGGAAATCAGTGTGGAGATTCCTCAGAAAACTACAACTAGAAGTTCCATTTGACCCAGCTATTCCTCTGCTGGGTATCTTCCCAGAAGAATTAAAATCATCATATCACAGTGATATATGCACAACCATGTTCATAGCAGCACAATTTGTAATAGCTAAGTCTTGGATTTATCTTTGAAGCCAAATTTTCTTTGGAATAACTACCTTACAGAAAGAATACATGGATAGTGTTATATAATTCTACCCATTGTATTTTTATATTTTAGTATACAGTAAAACATGTTTTTCCTAGGCAAAACCATAGCATAGCTTGTTGAACTGAGGAAATATTCCCAATGTCTTTTATAAAATCATTCATTCACTCATTTATCAATTCAACTGATATTAACTGAGTATCTTTTTGTCCTAGGTAATAGGAAATAACTAATAATAAGACATTCCTTACCATAAAGGAAACTGTAGTTTAATTCCAAGAAGAAAATAGTCAATATTATTATCTAATTTGAACTAAATTATTTGTTCTAATCCATTTTTCTTAAGATTTTAATTGTGAGGTCTTATGGTAACTCAAATTGGTATTAGTTTTCTCTAGGGAATAACAAGCTGAAAACAATCTTTAGATATCCTTTGTCTCTTCTCTGCTACTTTCCCAAATTCCTCACTCAGGTCTGGTTGTGAAAAATGTTGAGAGATAGACTTTGCTTCGCCAGACTCTTTGCAGTTCAGTCATCGGTTTTTAAAACATTGTTTAATCATTCAATCTATTCCCAGGCTTTAAGAAAGGAGAATAGAAAGGACCTGTGGAGCTTTTCAGAAATCAGGCACTTGGGAGAAAGTATAAGTGAGTGTTCTATGGCAGCAATACTGGTAAATTAGGGTTGGTGGTAAATTGTCATTAGTGGTGAATTTACAGAAAATTTAGAGGGTTCTCTTGAAGCATAGACAATGTACACGTAACTTACATAGGACTTACTCGGTGAATTATACTCTCCTACACACAAAATATTTCTTGGCTTGTGATAGCTTATTTTCTTGGAGTTATGTGATTATATATGTGTTTGTTTATGAATATGTGAATGTATATGTATATAAGGAAGAGAAGCGTTAAACTTCTGGGGCTTCTATAAAATTTAACATTTTTCAATAGCTTTTCTCAATCTCTATAACAAAGTATTAGCCCTTTCTCTATACACTGTTACCAAGAGTTGGCAGCAATAATGTGTCTGATAGTATTATAAGGTCATTCCCAGAAATACCATCTCAAAGAAGCAATAGCCTTGGGCGCATTGTTTGATTATGGTAGATAACAAGATTATAAGGCTAAGAGTGTGGTAAGGCAGAATGGGGTGTTAAGTATGATTCCATTTCTAGAAACGTCCTAGTGGTTTTATATTACAGCTATAGAATTTTTAAAGTTAGATTGGTTAGATGTTTTTAAAAAGTTTAACTTTAAAAGAATGTATTTTTGTTAATTTTGGAGAGAAGTTTTCATTTCACATCACCAAATACATTATTCTAATATTATGCACAATATTATTATTCTTAATATATTAAAAATTCACTAATTCATTTTGGGAAAACACCACCTAGATTTGCTTTGCATCTGCATTGTTATATATTTTGTATTTTTGAGTAGTTTCGTTTTAACAATATCATAAGCAAAGAGTACTTTTTAGCAACTCCCATATTTCTTTCACGCCTGGACTCAGTCCTTCTGTAGCTGTTCTTCTGTTGTTTCATATAATATTATTTTCACTTCCCTATAGTAGCATAATTCTGATATTCCTTTATGCAGGATTAATATTTAAGTGTCAAGAAGTTCATGATATTTATTGTCTAGCCCCTAAATGTCAGCAGCAATAATACAGAACAAAGTTTTTCTTTGATGTCACAGTCTCTGCATTTTTAAATATTATTTTTCATCTTTATGTTAAAATTTCCATCTCCAAATACTTATTAGCATCACGGTCTCATTATACCTCTTCTTACATCTATTTATATAATTTGAGGGGATCCATTTATAGCTATTTATATTATCTCTCTTCCAGGTATTTATCACATTATCATAGTTTAAGGCAATAGGCTACTTTGCTGAAGAAGGTGTCCTTAGAAACTAATTTAAAATCTTTCAGGAAGAAATGATTTGTGAGCATTTTGTGTGTATGGGAGAGAATACTTTTCTTAGTGCTACAACAAACATATATTTGTCTTGTATTGTACACGCAGTACTGAAAATAGTTAGAACTGTGGTATATTCCACACCACCTAGACAAAGAGTCCCTTGGCCGCATGATTTCCCTTCTATCTTGTAAATTAACCTATTGACGTAATTGTTCCTACATAATCTGATAATACTACAGAACACAACTTTCACTTTGAAAATGATGTTGTGTTTGTCAGTCATTCTGATTCATGTACCTGGCTGAGTTTGGGTTCATTGTAAGGCTACTTTAATGGTCTTGCTAAATATGGAACTTTGCTTCTGGAAGTAGTAGGTTTGCCTGCCTCTGTTCTCCTTCTGCTCTTACCTTAGTGATATAACTTTTAAAGGAGTGGCATTAAAAACGGAGACTTGGTACTCACACTCGTATGGCTTAGTCCATGTTATGCTGCTAAAGAGAATACCCGAGAATGAATAGCTCCTATAGAAAAGATTTATTTTTTTACCATACAGAGGGTGGGAAATGCAGGGTCAAGTCACCATGTCTGGTTAGGACTCACTTGCTGTAACATCCCCTTGTGCATTGACGAAGAGCCAGAGAGAGCAAGAGACAAAGCTCACAGCTCCACGCCCTCTTGTATTTGGCATGAATCCACTTATGAGTGTGGACGTCTCATGACACAGTCACCTTCCATTAGGCACCACCTCTCAGTATCTTTGCATTGAGTCTTAAGTGTCTAGCCAATGCTCTCTGGGGACACATTCAAATGGTATACTTTGAGTCTGGAGAGAACAAATGATGAAAGTTACAAGCAGGTCACCTGGTCCTTATTTTCATCTGTAGAATAAAGAAGAATCAATGAAAAGGAAGGTATTGGCATGCTGCCATCTGGCCTCCATCTGGAAAACTCTCCCTAGGAAAACTGCAGGAGGACTAAGAAAGCTACTTTTTCTGGGTTCTTCTGAATTGGTTTCCTCACTTCACAAGCATCTCTTGCCTATACATACTGCTCAAGGGGATGCCGGGACAGATTGCTGGGAGAGCTACATTTCCCCTCCACTCTCATTACCTCCTAGTGATAGGGAGTGTGAGCTGTTACTCTTCTCTGATGCACACTTAAGTATTTGTCTCCTGTGACACATGTTCTATTGCGGAATAACAGAGAGTCATAGCACTAGCTCATTTTAACTTAATAACTGATTGGCTCTCACGTCTCTTCTATAAATTTTGATGGCATCATGACAATTCTTATAAGTACTTTATGCAATCCTAACCTAAATGTCTGTTTCACAAACAGATCACGGTGTCCTGTTCTCTAAGAAATCGATAAGAGAAGGGGAAAGCAGAGGGAGAAGAGTGTTGAAATGGGTTTAGGAAATTCAAAGGACAAAGAAGACAAGTGTTGCTTGGTCACATTTAATACAGTGATCCAAAATGTTACATGATGTCAATGTCACCTTGGGCTGGTAGAGATCATGCAGAAGACAGAGAGTAAAGATGGCTCAGTGGGTTGTCGTGTCACTTGGCCCTGACACAAGGTCAAAGACGCTTTGGTTTTGTGAGTCATGGAGTCCAGGGGCTTCTGGTGGCCCCAGGAAGAGGAACCAGTACTGCAGTGTCTTCTGCGTCCAAGAGATTAAATCAGTTTAGAAATAAAGGGAGATCTCGGGCGAAGCTAAGCGTGAAGAGCAGAAGAACACTAAACAGTTGAGTCCTTATTCCAAAAGCAGTTAGGCAAACAGATGCACCTGCAGACATCAGTTTGGGTGAGGGCGGTAGCACAGGGCAAGACACCCACCCACACCTGAAGCTTTCCCAGTGCAAAACTCCAGAAATGGTCATGAGACACAGGGATCATGGAGGATATCCCGAATAGCTGATATTATCTCCAAAATGAGGGTTTGAAGTAGAACTTTAGTTTAATTATAGAAAATTAAAATACTGCATTTCTTGCACAACAATGATTTAGGACTTAGATCCACTGCTTCTACAAAACTATCATTCTCTACTAAATGATAACTTCTGAGGGCTGGATAGACAAAGGACATGATTACTAAGAAGGAAAGACCCAAAAGATGTATTCAAATGGCATGTTCACGACTTGGTAGAAAGGCTGACATTTAATTATGTACTGGAGTTTGTTTATAGAATCTCACACAAATATGCGAAATAACAGTTTAATCAGACACTATAGCTTCAACCACAGTTTGTTCATACAACTTGGATTATAAAAGAATCAACATTATCCTTATGAATTGTATTTCCTAATCATAGTTTTGCACCAATATCACTGGTGCCAAATTGATGGGATGTGTTATGCAACTCAACTCCACAGAACAGTCAACTCTTTTCTGGAGTAAAAAGCTAAGTTCTTTCTTTGATTTTTCTTCACAACTATAAATACCATTTCCTAAGTAAGAACTGAACACAGACCTTTGGTCCTGTCAAATAACGGTCTTGGATTTAGTAAAGAATGTCTTTTTTAAAAGTAAAAGTACAATGTATCTTCTCATTCGAATTACTAAGAATTGTTAACTTGCCTCTCACGAAAAACAGGGTATTTGTGTGTTTGTCTGGTAACCACTGTCCAGCTGCTGGTGATCAGCTGTTTCCGTGTGTGTGTGTGTGTGTGTGTGTGTGTGTAATAGAGATTTACATGGTATGAATTGAATTTTTTAAAAATAAATTTAAAAATTGTGTACTCTAGTTAACTTAATAGTCTACACTGGACATAGTGTTAATGAATAACAAATCCTTTAATTATATAATATCAGATAATGTTTAAAATGCAAATGCATTCTATGGAACAAATTAAATGGGTTATATCAGATTTTTAATGAGAGCCACTTTTAATGCTAATAAAAGCAATATCAGGTACACTCTCAAAGCAATGATTGTCCAAATGAAATTATGAGGGGAAGAATGAGCAGTAAGAGGTATGATGATTCTCCAAAAGAGAAAACAGGTTTGCTTTGGAAAATGCTATGATTAATTCCACTGATGAGCTATGGTGGGACTGGAGCATCTTAGACCATTTTCTGTTGCTATAACATAAAACCTGAGGCTGACTAATTATGAAGGAAAGTTTATTTATTTATTTACTTACTTATGTTTGGGTGCTGGGCTTGGAAATCAGAGACTTGCATTTGCTACACAAGTGCTCTACCACTGAGCTAAATCTCTGACCAAGAAGTTTATTTAGATCATGGTTCTGGAGGCTGAAGGACCAAGACTTGGGGGCCATATCGGCTATGTCCAGTATTGCATCATGACATGGCTGAAAAACAGAAGATCAAATTATATGTATGAAAGAAAGAAAATATGAGGAGTGACCTCACTTTATAACAACTTGCTCTTGTGGTAACTAATCCAGCTACACAAGAAGTGCATTAGTTCCTTTCAACGAACTAACCACCTTCTGAAAGTCCTTGACTCAATACTGTACCATGTAGACCAAATTCCAACGAAGCTGCAGAAGGGACAAATCTTATTCAACCAAAGGCATAGAGACTGCAGAGCAGTGCTTGACACTTCAACTTGACAAAGATATCTCCTTTTCTCAAAATTATTGATTGAGCTCTTACTATTCCAGGATATCCCAGAATAAAGCAGTGAACAAAACCAACAAAATCTCCTTCTCCATCAAAGAACATGTAATCTGCACAGTAAGTACATTAGAAAATAAATAAATATATATATATATATATATATATATATATATATATATATATATATATCTCACTACAGTTAAGAGTGCTTTAAGTAAAGCAAGGAAAGAAGACTAAGAAAGATCTCAACTGTTCCCAGGCCTTTTATTTTAAATTGGGTACAGATAGAAAGTATGGAAGAGCAAACAAAGACCTGAAAGAGATGAAGGAGAAGCCAGTTAACTACAGTAGGGAAGGACGCATTGAAATATCTGGAAAGTCTGCCGCAGAAACCAGTTTGTCTCCAGCTGTATACGTTTGCCTTTCTGTCATGCGTGGTTCAGTTAAATGTGGGACTTGTAACTCTGTTCTTATAAGTATATATATGTGCGTATATATAATATTTTTTCATAGAAATACATATTTGTATTTCTTTCATAAATTTTACTTATTAGAAAAAATTTCTCATGAAAAATATTTACACTTCCATTTATCTTATCTGTTAGACAAGAATCAAGTATAATGTATTATGCTAGGAAAAGTCCTTCCCTTTGTAATATTAGTCAAAATGAACTATAAAGCTTATTAGAATTTTATAACAGAGGTAATTTAAAGACAAAAACGAGAACGCCTATTGTTTTATGTCATTAAGTCCTTTTTAAAAATAAATTCCCTAATTTAACAGTTGAAGACCCAATAAATTTTATAATTAGGAACTATCTAGATTGTTTTGTAAACTTAGCTTTATTTTCTTCTTTTCACATGCGAATTATGACAATTATACAGTATCACCCTATCTTTACAAAAAGTATGATCTATATTTATGAAATCAAAGGACATTTTCAACCCCAATGGACTTAAATTTGCCTGGATTTGCAACCCTGTTTGTCTTCATAAAGATGGTCTTGTTATACCTTCCCTTACACCCTGCTGGAGGTCTACATGTAACAGTAAAGGAGTTTTTGCATAAAAACATGCAGTTTAAGGAAAAAAAAAAACCCTTTCTGTAACAAATCAATGTATTCCATACATTCCTCAGTAGCTGAGTTTAAGTACGGTTTGGGAGGCTTTATGAAAGAGAAGGAAATGAAGGCAAGAGGAGTGAGAAGGAAAATAAAAAAAAAATGATACTGCGTAGCTACAAGCTGCAGAGGGAAATTAATATTCAAAAGGTTAAGGTGTCTGTGAAATGTATGTAATGAGTAACACTCATAGTTTGTTACTATAGGTTCATTGCCTCTAATGTTGAGGACGGCACATGGATAATTTACGATTCCCATTGTCCCCTCTGCAGGGATTAATTCTGAATTATTTATGTACCTATATACGCACAGAACTGAAACATTTTAGTTAAAGTCAGCCACTCACTCATAGTCTTGAAATTATGCAGCCCTTGTTGCTAAAAATGATGTTAGCCTCTTGTGATTTAAGTCATAACATTTTATTTTCAGTCCCACTGAGAGAGAAGGCATACAGGAGGGGGAAAAAGATGTATTTTTTTCTGGGATAAATCTCAGAATGCATTTTTTAAAGTTGTAAATAGATAATGGCAATTTTGTGGAGCCAAATTATTGTTGTAGAGCGCATGTAAATAAACCTTTATTTTATTCATGATTTGTGATTTTGTGTTGGTACACACTAAGACTTGTTTTCATTTGGGTAACTTGACATGTAAGGCCTCTGCATTTCAATAAAGGGAATTCCACCTACATACTAATTAACTAGAGAACAAAATTTCATTTTTGGAAAATTGTTCTAATACATTCAGACTTCATAGCAAGTCACTTCATTTAGTCAAATACAGAAAAAGTACCACGTCCCCTTAAATGCCACTGATTACTCACCACTATTAATGCTCGTCTAACAGAATTGATTAAAAAAATGCAAGTATTTCACATTTCCCTTAAAAATAGATTGGCTTTTGGACTCACAATGTGTTTGATAGGTGTAAATTATCGTATCACATGTATCTGATGAAGTTTCTTTGAGTGAAAAAAAAATCCAAAGATCTCATACACAATCCCCTTAAAAAAAATCAGATTAGGGAAACAAACATACAAACAACAAAAGACCTCCAAACAACTGACCCTGGCTTTGGAATTCAGATGATCTTGTTCCTGCTGATACTAGAGTTTATACTTCCCTAATAATTAGGGTGCATCTTAAGCAGATTCAGTATCTCACAGGGTAGTGAGTATGAAAATAGCTAAGGAATTAGAATACACGAATAGCAAATTATCTATATAGTATAAATATCTACCTATCTCTCTATGTAAGTATATGTATATATGCACACACCGAAGACATCATTTTCTCTCTTGGCCCCCACCTCATGCAATTCAACAATTGCTAATAAATTAGGAGGAGGGTCCTACTGATGTACTGCTTGGCTGTAACACAAAGAAGTGCAGTTAGCAAAAGCTGCAGCGGGTAATGAACAGCATTTTAACTCGGCAGTTTAACCTCCGAGTCTGTCAGCTGTGACCTTTTACCAACCCCAATGAGAGTCTGATTTCTCACTTTTGCTACTCGCTGCTGGATGAGTGAATGTAGAATTTGACAGCGAGAGGTTTTACATGAAAAGGAAAGGTACTTAAAAAGCATGTTTTGTGATGATAGGCTACATTTATTCACTGTTCATTACGCCGGGTGCAGCGGCAGCGTCGCGGGATTGATTGGGTGTGAGCAGCTTGTCTGCCACGGAAGTGAAGAGGCGTTATTGACCTGCACCGAGCAGAAGTGACCTCCAGATGACCCCCCTTTCACCTGAAATTGACCTTGAGAACAACCTAGGGTTCACTCGCGTTTAAATAGGAGGGGAATTCTTCTAACAGCATGTGAATTATTAGCATTGATATATGGAGCATTTCCTTTCCTACCCCGCCCCCTTTTCTTTTTCTTTTTCTTTTTACTTTTACAGAGGTACATGCTTGTGGGGGGCAAGGCGAGTTCTTGCTTTTAAATTTCCAGGGCCTGCAGCTGCTCTGTTTGGTGTTTGTACAGATTTATAGAGGGGCCAACCAGACTTTGGACTGCTTGATGTAAAATTCTCCCATTCATCATTGATTAGAGCCCACACTCTATGACAGAGCCCAAACCTTACTATGACAATTGCTATTTCAGTTGTTATGGGCCATAATGGGCCATAGGGATGATTTAAAGGCGCACAATAGCTATCTGTAATTACACATGAATAATCCATGAATTCCACACCATGACACTCATGACCAGACCCTGACAACCAAGGCTGGAGACATTTATTTTTGTACTCGCGTTGGCACCTGTGCCCAAAGTTGCCAATTTATTAAAATTTAGGCACAACGAGCTCACTTCTCTCGTGTTCAAAGTGAAGATTTAATCCTTGGTTTAAAATGAATCACACACTTGAAAGTGATAGAATGTTGCTTTTTACACATGATTTAATCAGTAATTGAACTTAGTCCTTATTAGAAAAGGATGCTCATTATTATTTCATCCATTACCATCAAGAAAATGTATTAGAAACTTCATAATTGCTGATAGAAGCAAACAGAAGCAGAATATTTATTATTATCGTTATCACTTTTTAAACCAGTATTTTGCTGTCTTCTCATATTTGGTCAAGAAGTTAAGGGACTATGAATCAACATCATAGATTAGCTCCTATGATTTATAAGGATCACTAACTGCTGAAACTCATACACTAGCACAGTAGTTCATATTGTGGGTCTCAACCATAAATTATGCTCTAATTTTATGTTAAATGGGGAGATGGAGAAACTGCCCACTCAAACTATGCATGCATGCTGTCCCGAAGGTTCAACGTACTGGCAGAAACACTTAATAGAAAACCACATTTATTAGTGAGACCCCAAGAAATTCCCATACCTGGAATATTTCTTTGAGTGGAAACCATTCTGTGGATATAATAAACGTTGAGGGTAATTTTAGGAGCGGCCAGCTTTTTCTTTGGTATTTCCACAACGCTCTAATATTTACAGATCCCAAACCGGAAAATTGATGGAAAGTTTGTATAAGATTGCTTCTTCTAGTCCTTAGAATTTGTGGAACCAACTGATGGATGTACTCTACTCTGAGATTTTAAGTTCCTGACAATGTATGAAGCATTTTTAAAAAATATATTTTGGTCGACCTGCCACATATTCCAGGAAAGTGTCCTTTCTGCTTGGTTTATGACAACATTTCAGTGTTTCCGCCTATTTGAAGCATACTAGAGTTGATTCACTCAGATGCATTTTTCATACTGCTCAAATATTTACATGTAGGAATACAGGTCTATTACCAATCTGGTAAAGTATTTGTAAATCTGGAACAAAAAATTTGACAGGATATTTATTACATTGACTTGACCTATTTTCCATCTAAAGCCCTTCTCCATAATTCTTGTTTCATTTTATGTTAATCCTATGCATAAAGGCAGTAACTAGGATATTTGTACACAATAATACTCTAGCTTCCACACGGGGATTCTACTAATCTGACTTCATCCCCACCTCGCCCAGTGTGAGAGGTGCTTATACCTGGGATTCTTTCCAAGTTCCTTAAAACCTAACTTTGCCAGTGTTCGTTATCTGTTACATGTTGCCTTCCTCCTCTCCATTACATTGATGAACCCCAGCAAGGGACCTCAGCAGGTTACAGGACTTGCAAATTGCAATTATTCTAATTTAGGATCATACTATGCTTTCTTAATCCTTGGGAACCTTTTCCCCCCTTTCAAATTTTTCTAATATCGAATTGAGCTTTGGATACTCCACTAAATGGGTTTCACTCTGAAATTGAAGTGCAAAGTAAAAAAAAAAATAGCTAATGTAGATTTAAATAAAACACATTTTTTCCAACCATATAGATTTCTTTTAAAAATATTATTTCCTCTTGGTTGCTTACATCTGTCTGTATCTCAAATAAACACAATGCCAGGGCGCATTGTCTTCAACGCCATATTCTTTGCAAAATACCACAAAAATAAAGGCTCGTAATTGGTATGACATTAGAAAGCCATGTACTTATCTAGTCAGCTTCTCTCTCATCTTTGTTCCTACCTCTCTATAAAGGATGAGGCAGTTTTGCCCAAAGGAAGAAATAAAAGGGAATCCTCGTTAAAAGGTACATTAGCGAAAAAAAAGAACAGCTTTATTGGGGCATGTGCAGAAAGGGATGTTTGAGTAGTAAATGATAATTTACTTTTGAGGTATATTAAATAGGTTTAATCTTACTGATCATGAGTTAAATTGGATGTTTTAATCAGTTAGCGAGTGCCAAAAATAATTATGCCAGAGCGCTTAGTCTGCAGAACGTGTACACAAAGCATATAAATCCTTTGCTTCCCCAGGGATTTCTCAGAATAACATACAACTAAAAGACAAAAGCGATATCAAACTCATATAAATTAACATTGCAAATGATCTGAAAAATACAATAAATAACATGATCTCTTCACTTTGAATATGCAGCACAGGGAAGGGTGTCCAACACAAATATATGCATGAATCTCCTATATCCTTGCTAAACTTTCTCAGTAAACTTTTTTCCCATTTACTTTCTGCAGTTCAAATCAAGGTCATTCTTTTCACTGCACGAGCTGGGCTGGGTGACCAAGCATAGAAATCTGTGTTCCTTTTAGGAATGAATGTGAAAAATAGGATTATTTTCCTAATGAGCTTTTACTGAGAAGTGAAGTCAAGGAATTGGACCAAAGGATCTTGAGAGTTCTTTGAATTTCTTAAAATTTTATGATTTTAAGATTAATATTTACAAGAACTCTAAATGGTATTGAAAGGTGAAAACTAGGATCGTAGGTGAGTTAAGGTTTTGAAACTATCAACATTAATACCCCTCACGAATATTTTCTTAAAAATGTACACTCTATTAAAAGTATATTCCTTGAAAAGTATATTTTTATAATCAGTTTTAAAAATTATATCTCGCTGCTCCGTGATTAATGTCTGCAATTTTGATGACATTAAAAAAGAGAAAAATAATAGATTATAAAGACGAATTTAAAAGGTGTGAGTAGATAAAATCATTTTAGCTGTTGCATAATGAGTTTGGAACTGAATTATTTCTAAAATACTAACAGCTAAAAAGGTTAAGATAAACCATATGCTTTAACTCATTTGTGTGAAAAATATAAATAATAAGTTTAATTTTGCGAGTTGAATTTGCTATATCCCTTAAATCCTAATTTGGGCGTCTTTTCACATGTTTTATGTGAACAAAATACATCTTGATTATTCAATAACATTATAGTACTATTTAAAACATCATTGCCATCATTTATGTCATCAATAAATGACAATTGTTAAAGTGCCAACACAATTTTCTAACATTAATAATAAAATTTGATTAGCCATAGGTTACTTTCTGTCACCTATTGAAATTACCTTTTCAGGTGTGAAAAATGATCAAAGCTTAGGTAGCTCCCTCACACATAAACACACACACACACACACACACACACACACACACACACCACAAAGATTTCTAAAACATATGTTTTTCTTTAAATAGTAGAATTCACTTTGGAATGTATATGTTCAAATGTGATATAGAAGCTTATCATTTTGTGGAGGCTGATGATTACTGAAAGCTAAAAGAAGAGTAGGCCGAGGGTAAGTGAATCATCAGTTATACATCTGATGCTTTTCCCATCGTGTAACTTAATTGGTTTACACTGATTTTGTACTGGAGTATTTAGGGACAACACAGGGCTTTTCTGCAGATCTGAACAGCTGCTGGATTTGTTAATGAACAAGATTATCAGTAGCCAATTGCTCACAGCTGAAAAACTGCATGGTCTGGGTTAGTCCAATGCAGAGGGAATTTTTCAAATATGGCTTTTATATTTGACACTGTTGCCTACTGCGTAATTTGGGTAAATGTGTTTGTTCCTTTAGCAACCCAGTTTCATTACATGTAAATTAGAACTACTATATACAAGATTTTTACACTCTGTATAATCGATTTAAGAGTGCAATAGAATTATTCCTTCTACATACATAGGACCAAAGTTGGTCCTATTATCATACACTTTTGAGTATTTGGTACTATTTTGTGGGTCAAATATCCCTTTGAGAAACTTACAGAAATAGAGATTTCTACCTGCAAGTATGTAGTACACACAAAGTGCAAAATTTTTGCAAATAAAATTTAGGTGTTCGTATACTTTAGGTCAGAGAGATCCTGAGATAGAGATAAATGTCCTTTAGCACCAACGAGGGTGAGAAGTTAGATGTAAATCTTCTGACCATCAGATAAAAAGGCTAACTCAATGTCAGGCTAAACATTTTGTTCCAATAATGGATTATATCACATGAACATATAAACATCTATTTGCCAAATGATTTTATATATTCATCTAAATAGCCTCTTTTAGAAAAAGGATCATGGGAAGATTGATCTGTACTGGTGCAAAGGGTGCATTGTTTCATTCAATATGCAGTTTTCATTTTTCTAGATTTCCACCATAATTTCAAATAATGGTGGACTAAGTAATGTATATTAAGAGTCTAATATTAATTGCAAAAGTGAGGTAGAAACAGTCTACGCTATTTGGTGTGCTGTCCTCTCCTATTCCAGTGGTTTCCTTAAATACTCTCTTCTACAAAAGAGATGCTTCAAGTGACTGGACAAGTAAACACTTTCTATTAAACTTTCTTTACATTACCTGCAACATAGTTTATCCGAGAAAATGTACAAAATAACCCCGGCCGAGGTAACAAAGGTGATATCCCACATACCCCTAAGTTGAGAAGAGATGATGGTCACTACAGAAAACACATTTGAATGTAAATAAAATTTAGTTTTCAAATGGCTGTTTATTCAGTATCATGGTTTATGTCTGGGCGCCCCCGCAAGGCTGACTGCTCACAGGTGGGGCCTGTAGAGGTGATTGGCTCACTCGGCCCTGCGGCTTGCCTGGAGTTGGCAGGTGGGGCTTGGTCAGCAGAGACAGCTCACTGCCCGTGTGGTCTGGAAGGTGTCTCTGCCTCCCGGCCTCCTTCTCTTCCTTTCTCTGCTTCCTGTCGTAAACGATGTGAGCACTTTCCTGTCCAGGCCCTTCCACCACGCAGCTGCCCATGCGAGTACTGAAATCTAACACAAGAGCCACAATAAACCTTTCCTCCTTGAAATTGCGGGTCTCGGGTGTTTTGTCCCAGTAATCGGGAAAGTGACTTAGACATTCTCTTCCCACTTTGTCTCCACACTGACACTGAGTCTAGCAAGAGAAAAACGCTCCATCACGCAGACTGTTCTTGCTTTCTATTCAAGTCCATGGCCTGCGGCGGGCCCTTCACGATGACATGTGATCACGTTAAGCACTACATTGATAGTACTTTCACACTTCTATTCCTAGACAAGGGTTTCACATCTGCTCACTTTTCACACCTCAACAATTTCTCCCTGTCTTTATCTTCAGATGATCTCTTTTCTTTCTTTCAATGAAAAAAAAAAAAAAATTGAAGCAACCAGAAGAGAAACTCTCAAGAATCGGCCCTCCACATTTGCAGGTACATACACACACTCACTCTGCCTTCCTCCCTGATGTCATTTCAACTTTCGAGCTGTTTTCTACAGCAGTGTGATTTTGTACAAGTTCCCATCTTTCTCTTCCACTGAAAGATGTGGGCCGGGAATTTCTAACTTTCCCTTTCTTCTATAACATCAATTGTTCAGAGTTTGCTTAATATGCTCTTATTTCTCACGGCTGAAGGCAAGCTTCTTTTTACATCTTCTAGTTCTTTTTTCTACAAAGCTCCTCACCAGGCTTTTGTACTGTTTGTCCAATTCCTCTTTCCCATCTTCTCCACTGAACTCAACCCCCACCCCGTCAGACCACCGCCACCAAGTACTTCTCTTTGATCACAACTCCCTGATTCCAAGCCCAGGACAGATTCCAAGTCACTGGCCTATTTGACTTGCCAGCAGTCAACACAGGTGATATATTTATACTCTTTTATCTTTGGTGTCTTTCTTTCACCTAGTCACAGTCTCCTGATTTCGCCATACCTGCCTGATGACTCGTTCCTTGTCTCCTTTACTGATTTTTCCTTAGGAGGCCTGTAGTTTGGGTAATTCTTTGGTCTCTTTTCTCTACACCACTTTTATTTTTATCTCATATAGTTCCAATGTGCTTAATAGCATCTTTATGCCTACAACTCTTACTGAATGTTCCTACTTAAATATATCTCCTTATGATGTTATAGAGTCCTGTAAATATCTAAT
Organism: Hystrix cristata; assembly: GCA_004026905.1. Taxonomy (NCBI): domain Eukaryota; kingdom Metazoa; phylum Chordata; class Mammalia; order Rodentia; family Hystricidae; genus Hystrix; species Hystrix cristata. The sequence continues at coordinate 192,093 of PVJO010000787.1, read as the reverse complement.
AGACAAATGCAGCACACATCCAGATCTGATCTCCTCCTGGCATGCTCTACCTCTGGCATTTTACTCCATGATGGAAGATAATTTATCCTTCAGTCATTCAGGCCAAAACCAGATTTTATTTGTCTTTAAATCCTGTCAGCTTCACCTTGAAAGATGCAGAGTGAAACCACCTCTTACTACCTCTGCTGCAACAATCATCTCCTACCACCTTTACAACACCCTTTTTGTAGGTCTACCTGACTCCACTCTTCTCCCCCAAAGCCGAATCTTATTATAGCAACCGGAGTGCAATTGCGCTTCTGTCACATCACGGTCAACTCAGTAATGACACTGCTTCTCTCTTAGTAAAGGCCAGTAGACTTGCAATAGTCTTAAAATCCCAACATTAACTGGGGTGCGTTTACCCTTATCACATTGTCCACTATTCTCCTTCTTCATTCCTCTCTTGATACATGGAACTACATGCTTTTTTTTCTTTATTGATATCACTGCTGTAGTTGTTTCCACTCTGGAACGTTCTTCCTGCAGGCATCTCATATAGCTAATACTTTTTCTCCAAGTCTTTGCTCAAATCTCACCAAAGAAACACATTCAATATCTCAAACCATAATCCTTTCCTGTAATACTCTAATCCACTTCACTCTGTTCTAATTCTTCTATACTTTCATTTCTCTATCAACTTCTAAGTCATTGTATAATTTATTAATTGAGTTTTTAAATGCCTGTTTTCTCATCATTTCAGAAATCATAGATCATTTTTTGTTGGTTTATTGATATATAAGTACTTTTAGATCCATGACTAACATACATTCAATAAAAAATCTTGAAGAAATTTAGTTTTTAATAGCATGAATTTTATTTTTTTAATTTTTTTCCTTTTTAAATTTTATTTTAATGGTACATTTTAGATGTACATAGTGATAACATTCATCATAGGAGATTTGTACCTGTACATGACATATATTTTTGCTTCTTTTTTTTCCCATTCCCCTCCCCTCACCCCCTCCTCCCTCCCTATTTACAAAAGATTTGTTTCCATTTTTTCCTTCCATTTCTTATTTCTCTTGTCCCTCTGTTCCTTTCCCCCCTCCCTTGTTCCCTTTCCCATTTGGACATTTCCTTCCCTTTCCCAATATAATACATTTTAGTCTTTATTTACACTTCTCACACCAGAGAAACTATGTAGTACTTAAACATGTGTGTCCCATTTATTTCACTTAAGAGTATAGTCTCATAGATGCAAAAATCCTCAATAAGATACTGGCAAACAGAATTAATAGCAGGTATTTTAAAATATAGACATTTAATATTCCTTTGAAAATATTCTATAGAATAGATAATAGTTCAAAAGTTAGGTGTTTTGAAAATTGGTTTAACTTTCAACCCTTAGTTTCAAACCTAGATATTTCAATAACCCAATTGATTTAGTTCTTCGGATACTTTATTACATGCTTATTACTATGATAGAAGAATCTAATTTCAAGGAATTAATAGGGTAATACACTATAATTTGTGCCACAGCAGAGTTATGCATAGTGTGTTGTATGAGCAGAGACAACCTGATCGAGGGCCTCTGCCGACTGGCCAGGCCAGCTAGTTGCCTGTCTTCTACCTGAAAGAAACCGGGTCATTCATTCTTTGGCAAAGCTCCGACAGAGAGTCTCTAGATTTAAGGGCAGTGAGATAGCAAAGGATAAATCTGACTTACGGTGGTGGAATTGGGACTATTATGTAAAAGTTTGTATATGTAATGGCAATTTCAATCCAACCTACTGGGACCTAGTTCCCAGAAAGTATCCCTGAAAATTCTTATCTAATTACAGTGAGTAAGCTGTGAGGAAAGACTGACTGACATTTGAGAGTTTATCCAAAACAACTGACAGCTTCCTCCTCCATCATTCAATAAGACCTGGCAATAAAGAGTGAGTTTCTAACTAGATTTTTGTGCTTTATTCTTATATAGATATGGGAAGCCAAGTTCTTACTGATATTGGAGAAGAATAAATTATTGGAAAGGTAAAAATTAGAAGAAAGAAAGAGAAAAGAGAGATGATTTTTTTTCAAAGAAAACTAGAGAACAGTACGTGAGCCTGAAATAATTTCAAGAGGTGATGGGTCTCTCATGTTCTTGAAGACAGGGAAGAGAGAAGAGGGATTTTGCACTGGAGAAGGGTCAGCAGTATCTCTCAGCCGGTGAGGTGCTATAAATTATATGCTAATCACATGTTCTGCACAGTAGTGAATTGTGGGGTGCAGATGGAGTTTTAGTAGTTGACGTCCCAAAATGATATCTGAATCATAAAAACTTGCTCGCTTTGGGTAGGTCTCGGGTTCAATACAGTAGTGAGGCCTGAGAACCATCAATATATAGCTGGGATATAGATGAGCATACTCAAATGCAAAAAATACACTATACATAGAAACCAGAAAATATTACATTTACCTTAATTTTAAAAATGTATTTATTATCCAAGTATAAATATAGCATATTTTATATAGGCATATACACCATATGAACCTTTTAAAATAAAATAAACATGAGGCTTTAAGAAACCAAAGCACCTAGAATATACTCCATTCCTTTCTCCCAATTCTACCTGATAAACATTTCTAAGATTTCTCACATTGTTTTCAATATTTTTCTCAATATACCTACATATATATGTATTTGTATATATGGATATATATGTATATACATCCGAATTCATGAATATACGCATGTTGTTCGAGCCAAGTGTCAATTTTAAAACTTTATGTAACACACAGATTGAATAAATTTTAATGCATTTATTTAGTAATATTTCATAGTACAATCTAACGTTTTCTATGTTTTAATTTATGACACGCTATAGTTCTATGTACATTGTAAATGTACACACAGACCCTTGATATTTAAGGTTTATCAATAATTGACTATAAAGTGGTAAATTTCTAAGTTATCTATAAAAAACACCCTTTAAAATAGAATGAACAAAATTAGTCAGTCAAAACACAGATTTTATCAGGTGGAATTGAATAGTTCTCTCTGAAGAAAATGACAAAAGCACATGAATGACCCGAATGCATTACAGCCTGATGGGGCACAAAGAACTGGAGACCTGGGACTAGAGAGCAAGAGTCCTGAGCGAAGGAGCCGAGTCTAACAACTGATTTTACTCTGGTGCATTTACCATTTCTAGACTTGGACAGAGATCTAAGAAGTAAGATTTTGAACAAACATGGGTTCTTTTCCTATGAAGCAGAAAAGCTAAAACAGACTTGGAAAGGAGCCTTAAGTCCTGGACTTTGCCTCAGAGGAACGAGTGAGTGCAAGGCATGTGAAGAGTAGGTGATTTGAAACCTAAAACATGCCAGGTATAGTAGAACCTGCCTGCAATTCCAGCATTCCCGGAATATAAGGCAGGAGGATTGCAAGTTTGAGCCCAGCTGGACAGCTCAATGACTTAGTGTGTCCCTACCTCAAAATAAAAACAAATAAAATAAAATTTTAAATGGGCTGTGCTGTAGCTTAGTGTAAAGGACCTGGGTAAAATCCTGGGTACCACTAAAAGAAACCAAATCAAACAGACAAACAAACAAAAAACACCTAAGTCATAAAAAAGTAAATTGGAATTTAATCAACTTAAAAATATAAAAATTAGAACCTATGATCTTTCAAAAGCGTGGACACCAAAGATTTCACCACACACTCGACTGGAAACATTAAGGTCCAATATGAAACGGGAAGAGGCCAAGCAAGCCTCACAAGGGCTGAAAAGCAGCAGCAAAGCAACATGAATTTTTATTTGTTTAAGGTCATCAGCTTTTATTCCTTTTGTTTATGAAAGATCAATCTTTCTAAAGAAAGACTGTCATCTGCAGGTTCCACAGTTTTTATTCAAAATATCTAACATTTGATCAAAATTACTTGACCCACCAAAATCAAAACCAAGTATGTGAAAACCAAAGTGAAGAACGGAAGTCGACAACATCAAATTATTAACTGATGGAAACTCAAAGATAATTATGACAAATATATTCACAAAAATGAGAGAAATGAAAATAAATAGAAATTTTAATGGTGAACTAAAACATTTCAGGAGAATCAAATGGAAAACTTATAATGGAAAACTCAGATATCTGAAACAAGGGACATATTAAATGGAATTAGCAGCATAGTAGAAACATCAGAATATTTTCAACAGAATGGAATACAGCCAGAGTGTGTCAAAATTGATAAATAAAAACAGGAAGTATAAAAGACATACAAAAAAGCATATGAAATATGTATCAAATGTAAAAAATGTCTGATATGTGTAAACTAGAAACTCAAAAGGAGCAGAGAGGAGAGTAAGAGAAAGAGAGAAAGAGAGTGAATTAATATTTGAAAAGATATTGGCTGAAAATCTTCCAAAACTTATGAAAAGATGTGAACTTACATATTCAAGGAAAAACCGTGAATCCTAGGTGAAATGGTTACAAAAACAAACTATAGAAGGTGTACCATAGTAAGACTCCTGAAAACCAAAGAAAACTAAAAAAATAATCCACAATGAGAAAGAACCGTACCCACACACAAACATCTACGAATCTAAAACCATGTACTAAATGAGAATACAGGCACAGAATGGGTCATGCTGCATAAATGTATTTATAGTCTTTTAAACATAGTTAACACCAATTTTTAGTGCTAAAGGTAAAAAGAGTCTATACCAGCTAGAAAAATGTGCATACAGCTGGTGCCTGGAATTTAATAATATTCTGTATTCGACCTGTTTGCTTGAAGTTACACAAGTGCACCAACTCAAGATATACATTTAGAATAAATAGCTTTTTAGGATGTATCTTACAGTTTTAGTAAAAGTTTAATACAGTAAAGAAAAGGGACTCAGTTGAAAATTTAGTCCCAGGTATAGGACATAGATAGAAACTAGTACCTACTTTGGTTAGTAGTAGGATTAATACCACAGGGACTGTCCACCTGAAATATAAAACTCAAAAACATCACAAAGAAATGCAACAGTCCAAAGTTTCTAGTTTTCTAATTTTCTAATAAATACTTCTGCATATGAAGGAAATTGATTCAAAATGAGTTCTAAACCTCCTGAAGTTCTGATCTGGGGCTGTTGATGTGGTGTAAGTAAAGGTAATGCTGAGGGCTGGGACTACAGCTCAGAGGTGGAGTCCCTGGCTAGCCTGTGTGAGGTCCTGGGTTCAGTCCCCAACAGTACGAGACAAAAAAATTCCAGAAGTCTGGGAAAGAAAAACTTCTTGAAGAAGGTAAAAATCCCGGATTGTAATGTCTGGGTAAGAAATCAAAAGAAAGCAAATAAAACAATCATATCTTGGTTTTAAAGTAATAAATACATACGGTTTTATCATTCTTTTGCTCAGTGCTGGCAACCGTATGAAATTCTAGTTGATTTCTTTCTTTTCAGTCTTTCTAGAGTGACAGTTTTTAAATAATGGTAGAATTTAAATTAAAATAGAAACAAAATGTGAAATGTACAAATCAGCAAGGGTGTATATGTTTGAGGATAAAATTAAGATTTATATAGTTTTAAAGAATGTAATTCTAACTTACTTTGGATTACAGATACACTGGATGATAAGGGACGTGACAGAGAAGCTGGTTCAATAATAGTAGGTGACATATTAGCAGTATAACTAAGTGCCAACCAAAGTCTTTCACAGTTACTCTGCCAAGACTAAAATAGAAACCAGACACATGTTTCTATCAGATGGGGGTTCACTGGTACAGTGCAGCTGTTACCTTCCTTCGGCATAGAAATTGAAGATAAATAGATTCATACTTCAAGAGGTTACAGCATCTACTGATAATCTAAATTCAAATTTCATTTTAAATAACATGAAGCATCAAATACTATGAAGTTAGGTGGTTTCAAACACCTTATCCAGTTTTCATGATTCTCAAAGCACATGTCAGAAAACTTTATGTGGTTATTTCTATTCAGTTCAATTAGTTCTTATGAAGTACTGCAGAAAATACTGGTAACTGCCTCTCCACGTATTCTCTTCTTGTTTAGCAATATAATACTAATTTTTAATGAAGTGACATGTTTCCAGCAAAGAGACTACATTTTCCCATTACTTTGGCAGGTGTGGGTATGTGACCAAGATTGGATTCTAAAATCTAAGTGAAGTATTATAGAGGAAAGAATTTCCTTCTTCTTTTCTTCTCCTTCTCCCGCTGCGTAGGACAATCAAAGTGTCACTAGCTATGCAGAATAGGAGGGCACAACCTGGAATTGGCAGGGGGTTAGCTCGAAGAAACTAGGTACATGAGCAGTTCATGGAGCTGCCGCCAGCCCTGTTCTGCCTGTTTATTTGGACAAATACCAAATACTAAATCAGGAATTTTCAATTTGTGTGGTTTTAGATACTTGTATTTAAGAATAATTTAAATTGAGAAATGCTTAGGACTCCAATTCCTTTATTTAAATCACTGCCAGTATTGGAACAATACTTGGTTCTCTGCTTCCTGCTCCATTGAGTCATCACAGGATCATAGAAATTATATAACCTATGAATCCATTTAATAAGGAAAGATGCCTTGGACTTCTAAGATTCTTACGTAATTTTCCCTATTTGTGAGAAAATAGTCTGTGCCTGAGCTTGTTTCACAAAGAAAAGTATTTAACAGTGTGAAAAATCTCTTGTTCATGAAGGTTTACAACGAATAGGCCAGTTTGAGTAGAAAAATGTTTGTATTCAAAGCATTTAAGACTTATTGTACTGACAGAAATGAATAAGTACCTGTTCTACCCACAGATATGCATGGGAGTGTGTGTGTGTGCGTGTGTGTGTGTGTGTGTGTGTGTGTGTGTGTGTGTGTGTGATATCAGTTTATCATGCCGCCATGGAGAAATTTCTACTTAAACTGCATTCTACAGGTACTTACTGCTTCAGATATTTTTAAATACACCCCAAATCCTTAGCACATAGGCACGGGAAAGGCATTTCCATCATTTATTAAGGACACTCACATTTTTCCCCAAAAATTACTCTCAGTTTTCCCAGTTTATTCTGCTAAACATTTTCTTGGGTCCCTGATTTCATACCCACTATTGCCTCAATGCCTCCGATCTATTATACATGGTCTCAGATTCATAGCAACTCCTCCTGTGACATAGTTTGCCCACATAATACATCTAAACTACTGTTGTGAAGCACTTGTGATTAATAGAACATAAGGGAGGGGCTGGGGATGTAGCTCAGTGATTAGAGTGCTTGCCTTGTAAGCACAAGGGCCTGAGTTCGATCCCCGGCACCACAAAAAAAAAAAAAAAAAAAAAAAATAGAACATAAGGGAAGTTCCACGAGTTCTGGACCCTGGGTCTCATGACACCTTCCCACTTCTGTCCTCACCCTCTGACTGTATTTCTCTGAAACTGCCTTATGAGGAGTCTGTACAGATTCCCAGAAGATGAGGGGGCACCTGAAAATGGGGCTTCCTCAGCAGCCGACAGCCTGCACCATATGGCAGGTGTGAGTGAGCCCATCTTGGGCAATGTAGCCTGGCAGATTCTTCACCGCATGCAATTGCGTGAGAAACCAAGGGACAAAATAAATCAGTGAAAGAATCGCCTTTGGATTGTAACAGATATAATCTTACTAGTGAATTTAGTGTTTCAAGCCACTGCATTCTAGGTTGGCTGGTTAGGCAGAAATTGATAATTGATGGAGGGCCTCGTCCTGTCTCCCAACAGATCCTAGGATTACTGAATTAAGCTGGGACAGCTACCTGAGTCCAGAATTTTCTCAAATATTTAATATTAAACAACTCGAGTTGCATTCTTTTCTTCTTTATGCGCAGAGGTTTTCAGCCTCTGTGTCACTATTCTCCCTGCCACTGGGTCCCTGCTCATAAGTATTGTTCACTACTTATCTCCTTCCCTTGGATGTTGCAGGGAAATTTGTGTCTGTGATGAAATTGAGAAATGGTCTGCTGTGCTTCAATGAAATCTCTAGATGGTCATCAGACTCTCAATTATGGTTTAGATGGAAAATGTCTGCAAAGGCCTCATGGTCTCTGCAGCAGGGGTCTGGGCAAGGAATTGGATCATGGGTGGATGGGGGCTGTGATCATGGGTGGATCCATCTACAGGTAAATTCAGTAGCTTAGTGTGCAGTTGGAAGCTGGGGCTTGGTAGGGTGGGACCTGGAAAGGTCTGTCTCCCTCCCTGGCTCCGCCCCTCACTCCCTCCTTCCTGGTCACCATGAGGTGAACAGCTTTCCTCTGACCAGGCCCTTCCACCAGGCCTTTCCTGCCTTGGAGCTTCCCGAGCATGGACTAAAATTTCTGAAACTTTGAGCCCAAATAAACCTCTCCTTTTTTAAGTTGGGGATGGCAGCTATTGTGTTTCAGTGACGACAAAGTGACTAAGACAATAATTTGCTAAGACTCTTCTTTAATTCTTCAGAAAAACCCATCAATTCTGTAATTCGAAAGTCATATATAGAGGAATAAAGGAAAGTGATAAACTGAACCATACAGAAGTTATTAAATATATATGAAATATATATGCTGACATACCACAAAATATAAACCATAGTATTAGGATGAAAAAAAACCCTATAGTTATTATAAAATTCTTAAAAGACAAATGTCATTGGTTTGGGGACTAACTTAGAATCCTTCTTCAATTTGACTTTGGAGAGGTCTTTAACTAGCTCCTCCTCGCTCATTCTTCCTTGCCACTCTTTCTTTTATTGCAAAAATTTGGTTTTATCCTCTAACCACATTTTAATCTTCTCATTCTCAGACTGATTTGCTGATTGAAGGATCGGCTCAGCCTACCTGCAATTGCTCAGTGCCCAGTTTCAGTTTCACGGGTGCCATTAATCAAAACGCCAGAGTATAAACCATTACTCAGGATGAATACATATCACTGGGTATATTCGTGTAATTACAACAAGTGCTTTTGTGGTGCGCTAAGATTTCTGCAAATGCTTCCTTGAAATGGCATTCAGGAAGCGACTGACTGATATAGTTGTGACACTACAAGTTATATAGTGCTTTTGCTTTTCTATAGGGAAAAAGTGTACCAGATTGAGCGTAACACTAAAGATTCTATGGTTGGCTCATAGGTCCTTTCTTTCTTAATTGTCCGTGTTTATTTAAAATCCAGTATACCCAGCTTTAGTATTGAAGCATTCCATTAAGGGCCCTACTAAGATCTTACAATACAAGCACTTACAGTTCACTTACAAAACCTCCCTGCTGTTTCCCCTAATTATCCACCATTTCGTTTTAGACTAATCACTGTGGGACTTTTGTAAAGTTGTAGTGTCCAGCTAAATGAAGTTGAAGAAATTTTTAATAGCCTCTTCCATCCCATTTACTAAATCCTTAAATATTTTCTCCTTTCACAGCATTCAGAGAATATGTTCCACTTAGAAGAGAAAATATTCTTTATAAAGAATCATGTACAACAATTTACATTTTATATAATTCTTTGGTCGAAATGAAGCTCAGGTAACATACAAAAGTCTAGAAATACAATGATGTCTTTGTCAGAGTAATCCACACTTTACATGTTCAATAACGGGAAGACAAGATTAGAGCCTTCTTCTACAAATCTCCATTCTGTACCTCTGGGCCAATTTAGTTATCAGCTCTGCCCTACTTGCTAAGTTAATTCCTATTTCTCATCAAGGGAAGGATACGGTGCCTACCCTAAGGTAATGCCATAGTAATTTTACATAAAGTCAGGCTTACTGATTTTTATGTCTAAACCTGATTTAATCATTGGTCTCTGGACGATTTTCTGACTGTATGCTCAAGTTTTAGAAATTGGTCCCTTCCAGAAGTCCTTTGCATTCTGAAGACTAAGTTCTGCCTCACCATTTTCAAGCCTTCCAGAGACCAGAGGAAGCTTCACACTCAAATTCCTGCAGAGACCAAGGGAGAAACAGGAGGGGAGAGTGACAAGACATAGGACAATAACAAAAGCTTTCCTTTCATGTCCCATATAAAAAGTAACATGAATAGCTGACAGGTTGTTGCCATATAAGAAAACTAAGTCTGTTATTCCTCTTATCTTCCAGTTATTTCAAGAGAAACTAGAAATTCATACTTTTTCTGAAAAAAGTTCTCAATCTTTTAAACTTTGCCAACTAATGCAATAGTAAAAACTTTGGTGAAAAACACACACATAAACACACACACACACATCTACACACAATCCTGCAGGCAAAACTTTTGCCATGTACTCCATTTTGCAACTCCTGAAATAGAACTTTGCCTCAAAAACCTCAGCTTCCAGATAAATGGGAGTCTTATATGGATAAAATATTAAGAATAGGAACTCTTTCTTGCATAAGTGTAAAGGTGCTTTTAGGAAAGAAAGAGCCTTTCTTAAACAGTGATTCATGGCATTCTGAGGCAAGAGAGTAGCAGCTAAGAGTACTCACTCTGGAAACTTGGGCTGTGTCCATTGCTACTTATTAATCATGTGGCCTTGAACAAGTTATTTAAACTTTGTGCCTCAGTTTGCTTCAAAATCTGGCATAATATAAAAGTAGCAGTACTTACAGGGACTCTGTGATTTAAATGCACTCATTTTTGTGACTCATATCAGTGACTGGCACATAACAAACGTTGTATATATGCTTGTTGAATGAGTAAATGTCACATAAATGCACTGTCTTTGAACTACCTTTGTACTAAAAAAATGAACAAGATCATCACTGGTTTAGCAGTCTGGGATTCCCACAGGGATCAGGTAAAACCTGTTAATCTATCATTACAGTTCAGTGGGTGAAAAACTACAGTGTGAGAAGAGCATCAGGTCATAAGAAACATTCTCAACAGCTTTAGAATTGTCCTGTATTTCCCTTTGCTAAGATGGTGGCTGGATATTTGAGGAGAGAATTGAGCTATCAACCAGCAACTCCATCAACCCAAGAAAAGTGTGTTTAGCAAGACAGTGAACAGAATTATGCTCTTAAAATGACCTTTAAGAGAAATCAGAAATTGTCCTAAAATGAAAAGAGAAATACATTCTTGAAAGAAGTTTTAGCTTGCCATCTCAGAAGTGGTCAGTCTTTGAATCTATGAAGTAGCTGTGTCGAGGCATAGAAGGAATAGACATTATCTTTTCCTCAATATATATTTATCTTGTCAAGATAGTCATGTATAAAAACTCCATAAGAAATGAGAATTCATGAAAGACAAGGACCCACTCATCATTTGCAAAATCATCATGAGGAGTTGTAACATAGAAATGACTAATTCCTGTTGTCAGTTTCTTTTCTGATATTCACCCTGGATAAAATCAGCATGTGAGGTTTCCTAAGTACATTGAGAATAGAGCTAATATCTGACTTTTTATTTAAAGCCATGGAAAAAATTGCTAGAAAATCTGTGTAACTATATGCAGTTGTTAGGCTAAGACTCAGTGGTTCTCAACTGGTGGTGATTTTACTCCATGGAATAAAATTTTGGTTCTTAATGGGGTAGGGAGGTGTACTGACATCTACTAGGTAGAACCAGGGATGATCCCATACATCCCATAATGCAAAGGACAACTTTCAGAGTCAGAATTATTTGGCTTCCAGCTGTCAATAACACTAAAGATAAAATCTCTAAATTAGAGCAGGGCACAGTTTGAGGCTTCGTCTCTAAGATCCCAAAATTAAGAAACCCAACATTGCATTTTAACAGATTTCTACTACATAATGCCAATAATTTAGATTATGAAGTGTGCTGGGAGGTAAAGAATATGATTTTAGCACCAGGTAAAACTGATTTAAATCTTACCTTCTCCACTTGTGTGATTTTGGGCCCGATCTGTCCATGAGTTTCCTCAGCTGTACAATGGAGATATTTCAACATGTTTCATCCATATCCAAGTATGTTTAAGTATGTACTATTTACCCAGCACTAAGAGATGCACAGATGCCTAGCATGATTCTCATGTCTTATTTCCATGCTTCTCTCTGTTCAGAAACTCCTTATTATTGAAAACTAAAGTCTTTTATATGAAATGTTTCCTGATTTTGTTTTCCTCACCAATGGTTCTAATTCAAGAAATGGTCAGACTTGATCTCCTAGCTCTACACAACTGTGTTATAATTGCAAAGAGTGATTTTTTTTCAATTGGAAAGATCTCAAAATCTAAAATAACCAGAGGCTGTATATATTTGTCATCTTTTAAAATAATTATCTGTTTCTATATTTCTGGAATTTTTGCTTTTCTCCATCTTTCACTTCTTCCCGTGCTCTGCACAATAAAGCCTTAGTAGATACTTTAGAACATTTCCTTTATTCTGAAGGCTGAAATAAAGATTAAGAAAGTGTAGGGAAACAGCTACCATGATGTTTTTGTAAAGTTGTGCTCTTTCTAATTGGGACTTTAACATTCACTGGAAATAAAAAAAATCTGTTTACTCTACTAGAGGAATTAGACTCTGAAGAGATTGTTTTAGTTTGCTTTGTTTATGATGATTTGTTAGCTCTTGACTGCAGAAATAATTTTGTTGTTTACATTAATCTATGGTGGCAGTATTAACTTCACATCATACATAAATATAATTATTGATCATTACCAGCTGTAATTCAGTGTTAGAATTACAAATTTACATAATTGTGCTATTAAGCATAAACTTGAACTTCATATCTGGGGTCGCAAATAACTGGAGGCAGTAGAAACAGAAAATTCCGATTATATGTCATTCATATTTTAATATACGCTGTTGCAATTTTGATCAGTGTTAATGTAAATATTTTTATGTACTTTACAGCAATGAGATGCTAATGGGTGGAAATTACAGCAATATTGATCTAGCTAATAAAATGTAATACATTAGTAAGGAAGGATATTTATTATATGCATCAACTATTACTATACATCATCTGCCTAAGGAACATAAGCTCCATCATAAGAGGAAAGAAAATTTTGAACAAAACCTCATCAGCATCTTCCCATTCAGAGTCATGATTTTTTTTTCCTGCTCTGGGCCTTTCATACTGATATAGATTCAAAGAGGGCAATGTCATTTCTAAAACATGCAACTATTCTCTCATGATACAATTATTACATGGAAAACACTCTATAGTAATCAACCAACAAAGAAAAATTGTCTAGAAATATTTTTGAGAGGCTACAAATGTCTGTATTGTTTTTCTTAATAAATGTACTATTTATAAACCATCTTGTAAGATCTAATTTACAATTTTAGAATTCAGTGAGTTAAAATGCCCCACAAAAACACAATATTTTGCAAGCAGAATTTCAAATGAAGAAACTTGGGCCATGATGTCAAAACTCAGTAGATATCTAACTCTTTGACAGTAAATTGAGATTTATTTTTTGAGCTATCTTTTCTTGGGGGTTCATAAAAGCAAAACTAAAAGCTTACTTAAGCAATAAATATAATTTTTACTGATTCTTCTACTTTAGTGAATTTTATGAGTGTACCATTTCGTGGGTCAGAATTGAGCATATAGAAATGATGTTATGCTTGTTTCAATCAACTATCTATTCCTACTTCTAAATGTCACTATTTGTCTATATCTTCTTTTTGAATATATCCTAATGAAGCAAACTACAAACTATGCCAAAGATAATAATAAAAGTTCTCTCATTTCTCCTTTATCCTCAATTCATCAGTACTAATTCAATATTTAAATATTTTCAATCCAGCAAATGGTTTTATACAATGAATGGTATTCAGTGCTTTGTTTTTTTAAAACTTCCTCAACATTTGAATTGTGATAAAATACACATAACAATGTATTGTTATCTCAACCATATTTTTTAGCCATATTTTTTTTTTGGTGTGCAGTTCATTGTGTTAAGTACATTCACATTGTTGTACGCTCAAATGTTAGGATTTCTTTTATCTTGAAAAACTAAAAATACTATATCCATTAAACAACAATGTATAATTCCCTTGTCCCCCACAGTTGCTGGCAACCACTACTATTTCTGTGTACGAATTTGTCTAAAGTAGGTGCCTCATGGAAATGAACTCCACGATATATATCTTTTACAACTGGCTTATTTCACTTAGTACAATAGCATCCATATTTCAGAATTTCCTTCATCTTTAAGGCCAAATTATATTACACTGTATGTTCAGCCACATTTTCTTTATTTATTCATAAGCTGATGAGACTTTGATTGCTTCCACCTTTTGTGTTCTGTTAGTAATGCCGTGACCGTGGGAGTGCAGTATTCCTTTCTTTCTTTTTTTATTAGTACATGTTTGCAGTACATAATGATGGCATTCCTCCTGGGGAGCTGGTTCATGTCATAACACGTCTTAATTCTTTCTACATCCTCTGCCCTCTCACCCCTTCACACCCCTTCCATCTCTTGGTCCTCCTCCCATTTGCAAAAGATCTATGTCTGTGCCCTCTACTGGCTTTTATTTTGCTCTTTAAATTACTTACATTTACATTTTGAGTTTCTCATATACAAGGAACTATGTGATATTTAATCTTTGTGTCTAATTTATTTCATGTAACATTATCTATGTGTATCTATTTTCTTAAAATGCCTCAGCTTTATCCTTCTTTACAGCAGATTAGTACTCCACTGTGTATAATACTACATTTTGTTTATCCATTCATCTGTTGATGGACATGTACTCTGCTTCCAAGATAAAGGTATGAATTGTGCTGTAATAAACATAAGAATGCATATGTCACTCTAATATGATGTCTTTAGTTCTTTTGGGAAGATAGCTGGGTCGAGAGGAATTTATATTTTTAGAGTTTTAAAGATTCTCCATACTGATTTCCATAGTGGTGGTATTAGTTTACATTCCTACCAACAATGTAGAAAGGCTCTTTTCTCCCAAAGCTTCATCAGCATTTGTTATTATTTGATTCCTTGATGAAAGTCATTCTTTCTAGAGTGTGATGGAATCTCAATGCTCTTTCAATTTGCATCTATTCATTGCAGTTGCCCAATTTTGGATTCAGTCTTTTCTATTTCTTACAAACTCTAATTTTGATTCTTTTGGGTTTATACCCAAAAGAGGAATTTCTGGATCATAGGGTAATTCTCCTTTTAGTACCTGATACATCGAGTGTTTTTATTATGAAAGAGTTTTGAATTTTGTCAAATGCATTTTCTGTATCAATTGAAATAATAAATGTGCCGTTGAATTCTCTTTGTTAGTATTTTTATGAGGATGTTTGCAACTACATTCCCCACAGATGTGTAGTTCTCTTGTATGTAGTGTCTTTGACTTTGCTTCAGGATGATAGCCTTAGAGAATTAGTTTTGCAAGTGTTTCCTCCTCTTCACTTTAGAAATGAATGAATTGGCATTTTGAAGGAGAAATGCTTCACTTTTTCCTCAAATATTGGAGAAATTCACCAGCGTAGTTTTATGGTCCTGGGATTTTCTTTGTCTGAAACCTTCTAATTGCTGACTCAAGTTTTTATTACTTTAAAAAAATCTTAATGATATACCTAAGAAAATTCTTCATAACTTTATGCATACATTACCCTATTCTTTTTGATAGTTGTGTAGAACTCCGCAATCTATGTAGCAATATTCTACTTCTCTAAGCCAACCCTCTAAATCCTCTTTTATGATCTTCCAATTCACTTTTATCCAGACTCATTGAAATATAATTTTCATGCAAAGAAATTCATTCTTCTTACACACACAGTTCACTGAGCTTTGAAAGATTTATAGTTGCGTAATCAGTATCACAGTCGCGACAGAGGGCGTGTCCACACCACCATGTTCCCTCAGCTCTCTTGCTCCTCCCGCCTCTGAGAAGCTGCTGATACATTTTCTGCTTGTATCGTAGTACCTTTGCGGAAATTCACATATATAAATAGGAAAGTATGCTTCACTTTTTTGTTTGTTTGTTTTGTTTTTTATCAAGAACAGAAACTCCTTTTTTATGGTTCCTGAGGCCGAGCATTTCAAGACGAAGCTGCGGGCAGAGCTGGTGGGGGCTGCTCTGTGCTCGCAAGGTAGAGCTCATTCCTGGGTCCCCCGGAGAGCTCCCCGCTCGGGGCTCTTTCCATTAACAAAGTGCCTTGGGACTCGGTTATGGAGTTGTAAACTTTTTGAGCTTTTTAATTGCTGAATTTCGTTTCCTTGTATAGATATACCACAGTTTATTTATCCTGGTGCGCATTTGGGTTATTTTTACTTACTGCTCGTTATAAACAAACGTCTCATACACTTCTGTATGTATAGTTCTTTATTGGCACTTTTTTGTTTTCTCAGGAGAATACCTACAAATGGGTTTTCAGGATTATATTTGATGTCTAACTGTTTAATAAACTATTTGTTTTCTAAATTATTCATTTTCCAAATTATTGATATTTTCATCAACAATCTGTGAGAGGTCATTTTGATCCACCTCATCACCAACCCTGAAATGTCTTTTTTAACTGTACTGTTTGAGGCTTTATTGTATTAACTGATTGTGGCTGTTATTTGCATTTTCCTAATGCTGAATGATGTTACGCATGTCTATTTTCTACTGGTATATTTCTTATTAAAAAAGAATACCTGATGGAATTCGTGGTTATATTAAAAATAGCTCTTGATTAAACCTAGACTCATAGCTCTCACCATTCGCTAACCTAAAATCAAAATGGATCAAATATCTAAATATGAAAACAGAAACATTTAATCTGTTGGAAGATAGAATAGGCAAAACTCTTGAAGTTATTGGTATAGGCAAAGACTTTCTGAACAAAACCCTGATTGCTCAGGAAACATTTCAAAGAATCAACAACTAGAATCATAGCAAATTAAAAAGCTTGTGCACAGCAAAAGAAACTACTGATAGAGTGAAGAGACAACCCATGGTGTGGGAAAAAAAAATTTTACTCACTACTCCTTAGACAAAGGTCTCATATTTAGAATACATAAATAACTCAAAAAAATCAGACCCTCCAATTTAAAGACCTATTCCAATACTGGGCATCTGAAATGACCAGAAACTTCTGAGATGAAGTACAAAAAACACACTAAAATATGAAATAGTGTTCAACGTCGCTGGTCCTTCAAGAAATTAAAATTAAAACAACACTGAGATTCCATCTCACTCCAGAAAGAATGGCTATCAACAAGAAATCAACCAATAACAAATGCTGGCAAGGTTGAGGGGGAAAAAGGAACATTTCTTCATTGTTGGTGGGAGTGTAAATTAGTACAGCCACTATAGAAATCAGTATGCAGATTCCTCAAAAAACTACATGTTTCATTTGACCCAGCTATTCCCCTTCTAGGTATCTTCCCCAAAGAGTAAAATATATAATAGTGTGAAATAGGAAGAAAATGTTCAAATGGGAAGGGGAACTAAGGAGGTGGGAGAGAGAAGGAAGGAGGGGAAAAGGAATAAAGGAAATAGAAGGAAAAAATGGAAATGAAGCTTTTGCAAGTTAAGGTGAGGGAGAGGGGTTGAAGGGAGGGAAGGGGATTGGGAAAAAATAAGAATCAAGATATATCATGTACAGTTACAAATTCCATATGATGAACATTATCATTATGTATATCTGAAATGTACCAATAAAACTATTAAAGAAAGAGTTAAAAGCATCATATTACAGGGACGTATGAATACCTATGTTTATAACAGCACAATTTATAACAACTAAATTTTGGATACAGCCCATATGACCATCAATGGATGAAAGGATAAAGAAAATGTAGTTTTTATATATAATGGAGTACTACTCTCCATATAGAAGGATAAACTTGAGACATTTGCAGGTAAATGCAAATCCCAAGATCATAATTTTAAGTGAAATAAATTGGTTGCACAAGTTTGAATATCACATTGTTTCTCTTGTGTAAGAACCCAAGGATAAATAAGGAGCAAAATGGAGGATAGATATGGAGAAGTATGAAGAACATGTTCAAATGGGAAGAGGAACAAGGGTATGGGAAGGATTTAAGGAGACAGAGAGAATAGAAGGAAAAATGGGAACAAAGCTTTGGTTAATGTGGAGAGGAAGAAGGGTTCAGGAAGGGGAGGGTAATAGGAAAAAAATTAAGATACATTATGTACCAGTACAAATTCCCTATGATGAGGTTAATCATTATGTACAGCAAATATGCACAAAAAATAGCTTTTGTGATAAATTAGGACTCAAAGAGTTCAGCAGCTTATACTCCTAAAAACAAGTTTTGATATTGCCTATTTTCCACTCTCACCACCATAGGATTTAATCAAAAGATTTTATGATTTGCTAATTGTATTTAACAGGAATTACTTATTATTTTGAGTTATAACAGTTTAGTCACAACAAATATTAAGCAACTCTTCTGTGTTTATTGTTCAAATATAGCTATCTTCTGAACTACTAGTTTATATTTTTTTCAAATTTTTAATTTCATTAAAATTTTTAAAAGCTTTACAAAAGTAGAACTATAAACCTGTGGTTACATTTTTTCCTCAGTTCTTGTTTTTGTTTTCCATATCAGGGATTTAATCCATTTGTTTTCCATGTTTTCCTGTTGGTTCCTCCCTAGGCTCTAGTATTGAGGCAAGACCCCACTTCCTTCCATGATTTTCTCACCCCTTAAATGTGTTCGGTATTTATTTTAGGACTTAAATTTTGTGAACTGCTCAGAAAGAGTGCTCCTTTCTAGTATTACAAGATATTTAAATTATTACTTCTCATAAAATTTACAGTTCCCTTTTAAAACTTCAGTATAAACACAGAACAGTAATATAACTTTATTTCGTACCATAAGGCAAACTAGCTACCCTGAAACAATTGATTAAATTTCCATCTTTATTCTAAGTAATCCCAATGCCAATTTTATCATATACTTATTCTCCTAATATATTTATTTTTCTGTTTTTATTTAGCACCAAAGAGTTTTAGTTTTTGAGACTTCTAATTCTCGTTGGTTACTCCTTTCTCAATAACTTTGCTTCCCACAGTAATTGTCTTAACACAGTAGAGCCTCTTCATGCATAGTTTCACTTTCTGAAGTTTCAGTTACCTTTAATCAAACACAGTCAAAAATTTTAAATAAAATTTTCAGAAATAAGCAGTTGGTTTTAAATTACAAATCATTTTGAGCAGCACTGACATCAGTTTGTGCCATTGCACTCCATCCTTGCTGTGAGGGGACTCTTTTCTTTGTCCAGTGTATCCATGCTGTGTATGCTACCCACCCATCAGTCGCTTAATAGCTGTGTCACTTACCAGCTTGATTTTCACCATATCTGAGTGGTTTTGTTTAAATAACACTTATTTTACTCACTAATACCCCAAAATGCAAGTATAGTAAAGTTACAAATTCAGATATGCCAAAGAGAAACCATAAAGTGCTTCCTTTAAGTTAACAGGTGACAGTACGGTAATATTTGGAGTTTTCATTTTTGGATTTTTTTGTTTGTTTGTTTGTTTGTTTTTGTTTTTGCCTGTTTGTGCTACTAGGGATTGAACCTAGGTCCTCATGCATGCTAGGCAAATGTACCACTGAGCTACATCCCCTGTTCCTACTGAGTGGGGGAGGAGGAGAAAGGAGGAAGAAACTGGGAGGGATGGAAGATTGAATGGGGACTGGGAGGGGAAGGGAAAATGAGGCTGACAGGCTAAGAGACAGAGAAAAAGCTGTTACTTCTCTTCATAAAGACACTAATCCCTTGGGATTAAGGCCCTGCCCTCTCCACATTTCAAATAGAGTCACACATGTATTAGAGATTCAGCAAATGAATTTTGGGAAACAATTCAATCCATATAATTTTCATCATATAATAAATGAGACATTTCCCCAAAGAAAAGCTATGAAATTTTTGTATATTTCTACATGAGGAATCTTACCTTTATCTGAAAGTTTCTAAGAGTTATATAGTAGAGTTCCCAGGCTACTCTAAGTACAAAGTTATGAAATCCAGACCTGCAGGGATGGCACATTCCTGGATTGCTTCTCTAGTATGTATGATGCTTTAGGTTCAAATCCAAGCGACATACGCACAGACAGACAGACAGACACACACACACACACATGTAATTGAATACTCTTATAATAATGTTTTTTTCATTTAATATTGACTTTTTATTTTCTTTTTTCTAATTTTACTGCCTCATACTCCAAGAACATTATTAAAATTTAATAACAGGAGCTAATACTCTTACTTTGTCATGAGAGGAAAATGAGACATGGAGAAATTGTTCTTTGATGAAAGATATAGAGAAAGCTATGAACAAAGAAAAATAACACAATATTATTAGATATAATTCATAATCTCTCCATGGTTGTCATGTCATATTTGGGAAGAAAACAAACTCAAGCTAAGAAACATATATAACTAGATTTTAATTATAGGCAAAGGGTTTAGAAACTAGTTTTAAAACCAGATTTTACAGAAGCAAATATGTTTACACACTAAGAGAATGAATGACATTAAAAATGATTTCTTTCTCCATCACAAAGAGAGTAAAACAGAAAATGCTCACCTTAGCTCAACTGCAAACCTATTTCAACCAAAATTATCTCCCTCTTTATAATAATTACATCACAATTCTTTCAACAAACAGGGAGTGAGGGGAGAAAACTTCATCTTGGTAATAATCTCTAATTGCAGGATAGTTCTCCAAGTGACCTGCATCTCACCCTCTATCTCATTTTGTTGTTTTTTGTTTGTTTTGTTTTGGTTTGGTTTGGTTTTATCAAGAATGACTCTAAAATGTGCTTGGAACATGACAGGAGATGAAGGGGAGCAAGTGGAGCAGCCCATTCTCTGTTCCAGTTCCCTCCAACTCAGCCCAAAACCAGGATGTTGACTTTCAATACTTTTGCCCAACAAGTCATGTCTTTCCAGGGTGTAAAACTCAGGACAGGCGGATTTCCAGGATCCCACAGCTTTGCTGCAAGTGGGGCATGCACAGGTAGGACTCTGTCTCCAGGACAGCTTTTCTGAGTCTTGGGACAGTTTCAAAATGAGTTCCAAGTAGGTTTCTGCTGTACCTGGCTGTGTGTCCTGTAATAACCACACTTCATACTGGACTCAGACGAGGTGGTAATCAGTGTAAAGTGAACTTGCCTCCTAACCATTTGTTCCTCCATTCATCATTAGTAATTTTCTTTGATCAAGCAAAGCTTTTGAAATTTGTCTATAATTAATTCAACAAATAATACTTACATCTACCTCTGTACGTCCCATGCATTTAGATTAACTACTAGAAATAAAAATAAAGTTAAAAGGTCATCTCCAAACCGTAAGAGTAGATACTATCACAATAAGGGAGGCATAATGGCAAAAAGAGAGTATATTACATTTCTAATAACCAGTTAGTAGACACTGGGTATTTAAAATTGATTAATGTGAATAAGATTTGGATCTTTATTCTGCTTATTGTATAATTTCTGTATCATAAAGACTTGGAAAGCCATTCAACTTTTGTATAACTCCATTATTTTTTCGTTACACAAGAGACAAGAAACAGCCTAGAACGTGATTTCTTCTCATATAGAGTAGTTCATGCTTATCCAACTTTAAATCCTTTAATGTGTCTAAGCCTGTGAATTCCAAGGTTTTACAATAGCCTGTCAGTTTCAAGGATGTTAACAGGCTTGGCTTTGCTTTGCCTCGCTCTGCTTTGCTTTGCCTCACTTTGCTTTGCTTTGCCTCGCTTTGCTTTGCTTTGCCTCGCTTTGCTTTGCTTCACCTCACTTTGCTTTGCTTCGCTTTCAGTAATGTTCAATTGATCACTTAATACAAACAATTGGAAGAAGAAAAGAAACAAATACAGACAGAATCAAATAAAGGAAATATCTGAGAGGTTGCTGTTGCTGCTCTCTTTTGATTTTCTTTTAGTTTTTTTTTGCTTATTTTTGTTATTTAAAGATTCCTCTTTAGAAACAAGATTGGAGAACAAGTCTAACCTCTTCTGTTCCTTCATTTTTCTTCACTCTACCCAAGAGGTTGCTATGTAGTATCATCTGCCATTAAAGTCTTAGTTCTCCAGAACGTGTGGGCCTATAGATTTTCTATTAATTCTTGAAACCAACTATCCATATACTCTTAAATTCCAGCCTTGTCAAATTATTTGCAGTGCTTCATGGTCAAGGATTCACCCACCAGTGTTTCTCTGCTGACTGTTTTTTCTCTGCATTGCACTCTTTCTCACTGCAATCACCCTAAGTCCTCATCATCCATCCCTCGAGTCTCCTAACATTCTTCCCCCTCACTGTCATTTTACAACGTTAAATTCAAAAGCTACTTCATCCATGAACCTTTTGTGGCCACGGTATCCATCAGATAAACTAGCACCAACCACCCTTTCTTCACATCTCACGGGCAAGTTCTCCATCCCCCTGGTATCGCAGTGCTGACAACACTTTTTAATTTACCCACCAGAATGTATGCTACAACGAGGTAGTGATTTTTACCTGTTTAGTTCACTGCTCTCCTCCCTAAAACTCTGCATGACAGATATTGTAGTGTCTAATAAATATTTGTTAGATATTGTTCTAATTTGTTTGAATGTTTATATACTTCTACTAAATTACAAATCACTTGAGCATGGAAGTCTTGTCTTACTAATTTTCAGGTCTTTCTCAGAAGTGCAAACATAAATAAGTGATTAATGTTTGCTGAAGTTGTTTGCTTAAAATTATCTAAAATTATTCCATGACGCTTTGGAAACCCTAATTTGCATTGAGTTTATAAACCAGAGACTTCACTGAATTTTCCAACTTCATTAGCCCTTGAAGTTTATAATTTCCTCTTGCCCAGGCATAAAGCGTCAGAGATGCTCCAGAAAGAGAAAGAGCTTCCTATTAATGAGGGACCAAGTGTCCTTCCAGGGGTGACTCAGTTCACTATTATGGCTCCATGTTTAACATCTCAGACTCAGAGATACAGTGAAGTTTTATTATGGAAGACAGAATACAATGAGGCTAAGGGACACTTTTTTTCTTTCCTCCGTAAGTTTACTAGCATTCTGAAAAAAAAATATAGTATATGAGCTAAATATATGTATATACCATATATATCATAGTACATGATTACATAATCTCTCTCTTTCACACCCACACACACACACACACACATCATATATATGATTAAACAGCCCCTCTGTGGATGACGTTATTGACCCGATAGGTGGGACAAATTGTGTATGAAAATGAAGTAAATTCTTTTTGATAAAATGCAACATCAAACTTTCATGGCTTATGGAAAAATTCTTTTGTCTTAACTTGATTTACTTGCTTTGTGAATTGCTGTGTCCTTTGCATTTAAAGTTTCCTCATTTGTAAAAGGGGATAATGATGCAGACCTCTCCACAAGATCACTGTGTCACTTAACTAATTAATACTGTAATTATAAAGTACTTAGAAAATATAATGCACTGTACAAATGCCAAGTGTTGTTATTAGAATCATTCAAGCACTCAGCTTATCTAGATTTACTACTTTAGCAAGGAAAATAATTCTAAACAGTAAGAAAGCCTCAACTATACATACTAATTAATCCAATTTAAACATTTATTATGTACTGTAAATATGCCTTGTTAAAATATGCATTTTAGTTAAGGCAGCCATTAAAATCATCCTTCACAGATTGAGTTGAGTTACTTGAGGTCTGCATAAAATGAATTCTACTTTGGCCTTTTTGTATGACAGTTTAGATTATATTAATGTATATGTATAATATTTCAGTTGATGCATTTGTTTGATTGAATGTTGATTGCCAGGGATTCAGCTAATATTAAGTTTTAACTAAGAATACAAGAAGGGAAATTAGCATACTGCGTTTGTTTCTGTAGTGAAAGATTTGAAAAGAAAAAAATATATTTTTAACTGCCATACTTTTGTTTTAGTCTAATACCTATTAGGAGGCCTTTACTGGAAAGGAAATGCCCTAGAGTGGAAGATGGAAGTTTAATGTGTGCTTTAGGGAAGCTTGATTTTGGCAGCAAGAGCTACATTATCTCTATAGGTTAAATTTGCAGGTCCCAGAGTTGATACGACATTAGCAGAGCTGAGCAGAATCTATGTGTGTACTGTAACAGTACATCAAACAAAACACAGTGACTAATTATCTAGGTAAAGCGATTCTGTGTTTTTTTTCTTAAATGAATCAACTACTTCAAAAAAAGAACTGTTTTCAGGTAATAGCACTTTATGAATTTTGTATTTAGCTGTTGCAATTTCCTCAGAAAAAAACACACACTAATTGGTCAGTTGGGTCACTACCTAACATTTTTCTCTATATAGCTCGCGCTAGAGATGCTATGCTGACTACAAATTATACTACATGCCATTGGATAATAGAGTCCAACCTTTGTAGAGATCTTGCTGTCAGAAACCTAAAGAGGTATATTAACAGCTGCAAAAAATAATAATGATAAAACAGCACAAAAAACAACTTGAGGCTTTCTTTCTATACTCACAAGTATCATTAAAAATTTTGTTATGCCTCTAATTACTCAATATTTCATAGGACCAATTGGACAGGGAATTACACAAGTTTTCCTTTGAAATTAAAAATAAGCCCATAAATGAAACTATCATTCCATCTACTGATTCTGTTCTAGAAAATCCTGTCTTAGTCATTCAAATGACCACCCATGGGAAAAGGCATCCCCTCTCTATCAACAAAATAATGTTGGTACTGTGCATCTGAATACGTAACTAGAGAGGCAACTTAAGGAATGGAACTTTGGTCATATTTAATTTTTATCTTTTGGTCACTAGACCCACCAGGTAATTTCTAGTTTCCGAACCATTACAATGAAGGAAAAACAAATTATCTCTATTTTAATTTAAAAATAAAATGTGTTCTTTAGATTACAAGGCAATGTGCTGGAAAATGTTTCACAAAGAAAAGTCACATTTTAGGGAAATTAAGTGTGTTTCCTAAGTAATAGAATCAATGTACTAAAAAAAAAAAAAGAATCAATGTACTGATGTAACCCTTTTGGAACATTTCACCAGCATAATAAAAATAAAACATTCTGAAACATATTTACATCTGTGTTTCTCTTTCCATCTCCTCTCCCTTACAATATAGTCTTAAGTCAAAAACGAATGCTTTGAGTCATCAAATGTGTAGAATCTATTGTTACACATCTATTCTTATGTAAATTTTAAAACTTACTTGAAACAGTGAGAATTTTAGCTATAAAGTTGTTCAGTCTTAAAATCACTGAATTTAGGGGCTGGGGGTTTAGCTCAGTGATTAGAGTGCTTGCTTTGCAAGCACAAGGCCCTGAGTTCGATTCCCAGCACCAAAAAAAAAAAAAAAAAATCACTGAACTTAATTTCTATATTATATTCATTTTTAACACAACTTATATGCCAATCTCTGAGAGAACTTCAGCATGTTCAAAGGACACTTCAGTTAACATTTTAGTTTGATACAAGAATATGTTAAACTATGTGTATTTCTCAGCAACTGGACACCACATTGATTCTCACACACCTTTTATACTAAGGAATAGTATAAAGCACCCAAAGGAAAATTTATCAACTGGACCAATAATTTGATTTTCTTTAACTAAAAGCAAAACTTGTTATTCAAGAATAAGTAACATAATTACATATTATTAGTCTTCCTTCTTTATTTGTATTTTGTGTCATATTATTTGCGGTGGTGTTCTGTGTGATGACTATATAGTGATATTTTGATTTATAAATCACCTAGAACCTGAACAGCTGTATAGGTTAACAGTCAAAATAAAAAAAATCAAAGCAATTTTGTCATGTTGCTATTTATTGCTATTTGAAACATTGCTATTTGCCATTACATTTGTATGACAAAGAAATGCCTTTAAGATTAGATGAGTTGAGATATACAGGACAAGCCCTAAGGAAGTCACGAAGTCTAATTATTTGTCTAGTTCAAAACATTCTTCACCTTAAACCTTAAGTCTTCTGGGGAAGACCTTTGTTTTCCCCAATGATTTAAATCCTGGTTCCAATTAAAATGGGAAAGATTTGTTTATTTTTCAAGGACCGTGTTAATTGGGTGCTTAATTCAACCTTTTCTTTCTAAAATGATGAAATTGAAATTTAAGTGGTGTATGAATTCCCCCAGTCAGCGGTTCCCAACATTTTTGGCACCAGGCACTGGTTTCCTGGAAGATAATTTTTCCATAGACTGGGGTGAGAAATAGCTTTGGAATGATTCAAGTACACATTTACTGTGCGCTTCATTTCTGTTATTGCCTTGTAATATATAATGAAATAATTGTGTAACACATTGCAGTGAAGAATCAAAGTGAGAACAAGGTTGTTTCCTTCAACTAGCTGACCTCATTTCGGGGGTGATGGTAGACAGCGATAGGTGAAGTTGCTTATGTTCAGTTCACTACATAATCTGGTTTTGGTTGTTGTCATTACAGAAAACCCAGCTTCACAAAAGTAGGGTTTTGGAAATGGAATCAGAATTTTCAGTGCTTTTGTGGCGATCTCAGGATATTTTGCCTTGACTTTAATTCAAGATACACAGATTTGAAATTGTCTCAAACATAATATTAAGGCCTTTGTCATTTGTTGTCTCAAGCAGCTGATCCTCTTCTAGCATACACAAAGTTGATCCACCGTGCTTAGTCACAAATTGTTCACAGATCCGTTCCTTCCTGTATTGGGGGTTTGTTATGGTTTGTGTCTATATATCCCCCCCAAAGCCTTGTGGGGTTATAGTTGGGGCTTTTCAGAGGTGGCCAGATCTAAAGTGTGTGATGCTGGGATCAAAAGTGTGTGATTTCTAAGTTAGTCCGCCGACTAGTTTGGCATAGTTCTAGGTAGGATTAAGGGTGGCCCACCATGGATGGAATATAAAAGACAGAAAGAGATTTGTTGCTCATTGCTTATCACTTGCTGCTTGCTGCTTTTGCCATCTTCTGCCTGCCATGGACTGTTTCTCTTCTGTGATGCCCCTCTGCTATGCCACCTGCCTTATACCCAACCATTTATGGACTGAAACCTCTATACACTGTAGGCCTAAATAAACCTTTCCTCCATTAACATTGGGTGTTGGGTATTTTGTCTCAGTAATGGGAAAAGTAATTAAGACAGGATCTTTTATGGTTGAGAAGTGTTGCCCAAACTCTTGAAAGCTGAAATAGGCAATCATGTATCAGCTGAAGTAAAGAAGGATTTGGGTCTTTCAAAAAATCTGTTAATGTTTGAAACATGTCAAAAATTCCAGTGTTCATTCATTGTGTCCCTAATTACAGCTTGGCTTTGAATGCAGCCACTTTATCTGCCAACTTGAATATAATTGCTCTCCCTTATATTGTCAGACTGAGTTCACTAAGCGGGTTGAATATGTCAGAGAAGTCAGAAAAATTTGCAATCTATTTTCTGTCACTGAAAAATGGTTTTCTAAAACAAATTTCTGGAGTGGCTCATGTAACTCAAAAATTCTGGGCAGTGATCTACCTTTAGAAAGTTATCTCGCTTCTGTGTGTAAAAGAAGACATGTTTGGTCTGTCAATCTCCTCACAGAGATA
Source organism: Hystrix cristata (assembly GCA_004026905.1). Classification (NCBI taxonomy): domain Eukaryota; kingdom Metazoa; phylum Chordata; class Mammalia; order Rodentia; family Hystricidae; genus Hystrix; species Hystrix cristata. Next base: position 164,678 of record PVJO010000787.1, on the reverse strand, counting down.
CATGAACAGACATGAGTTAAAGTTGTATACTTTAATGTAATTGATAATTTTAATCACATCCAGCAAAATGTTGTAAAGTTCAGGTGACAATTTTTTGACAATTTTTACCTAGCCAGCATTTTTCTATGGATGACATAGTGTGTAGATTCACATTGAAAAGCAAACTTTGATGCAAACAGAGAAACCAGAAAGCCATCAGGTCATGACAGCCTTTCCATCCATGCATATACTAACACAAAATGGACAATTCAGCTGTCCTGATGTGTAATTATTGAAAGACATGAGTAGTTCTGCACCTTTGATATTTGGTTTGCAATAAAGAGCATATAACATATCCCTTGTGTATCCTGCTGAAAATGTATTGCATGAAATTAATAAGAGGATAAATTTGTGTCATATGCAGGAAAATAAATGCACCTAAAGGCCATAATGATACATAAAGTAAATCAGACATAGAAGGTTAATGACTAGGGTTTCTCTTATATGAGAAACCCAAAGTAAAAGTGATTTTAAAAGAAAAAAAAAGATGACAGGAAACAGGCAGGTAGACTTTGTAGAGGAAGGAAGGGAATCTGAGGATGGGGGAACATGGTAGGTAGCAGAGAGTAGGGGAAGTAAATAGGATCAAGATGTGGTATGTATATCCCACAATAATATCCCACAATAAATATATTTATTATGTGTTACAAACATATACTAATTTTTTTAAAGTATTGTCATTTTGTTGTCAACAATATGTTGTCAACAACAGAAGATTCTGCATTCCATACTGACTCATTCATCTTCTGTAAGAATTGTGCTTCAATATCCTCAGTTATCCTAATCATGCTGGCTGAGTGCTGGCTGGAAGCAGAATATGCATCACCTTTTGAATGTATCTTCTCTCAATGATTCATGACAAGTGTCCTTAGTTACAGACAGTCTCAACTCTTGACCAATAGTAAAGAGTTTCTTAACTTTAGCAATGTGATTAGCCACTAAGAATAATCCTTTCATGCAGACACATTTGATGAACTAGTGGCCTTCAATAATTGCTCCTGTTTTTCTTGTTCATGTTTTATTTATTTATTTTTTAATCCCCAGAGGATGATCTTTCAGTGCAGAGAATGCTTGGTGACCTTACGGCAAAGCAATTCTGAGGGTTTTACGACTCTGCTAGGTAAAGGAGCATCTCATACCATGCAAAGTGGGCTTGGAGAACGTGAGTCACCTATCGCAATGAACCTGCAATGTAAGCAGGACTCTAAGTATGTCCTTGGAAATGAAGCCTTCATTTTTGACATCTTAGCGTCTTCGGCTATCTCATTATTGGATCTTTCCTCCTTTACAAAGAAGCTGCTGGTGGTGTTTCTTCTTTTGCTTCTTTTGGTGAAGGTTATCATGTGAATTTATCAAAACTGGTTGAGACAAGAGGCATAGATAGAAGTAGTAAGTAAAATAGTGGAAAAACCACGTCTGGACTAAAATAAGTGCCAAATTTTAATTTAAAGCCTGACATCAGATATAGTTTCATTGTCACTCGCTATTCACTAATAGGGTTTTGATATGAGGCTCCAAGTAATTGACTTATGATCTCTGTGCAATCCAAATGCTCAACTAATGTTAACCTGGTTTGCAGCAGATCACCAGGCTAGCATCACTGCCTCAGCTGTACCTCAGATCGTGGCTCATTAGGTTCTCAAAAGCAGTGTATAACCCACATCTGTTGGAAGCAGAGTTCACAGAAGGTTTTGGGTTTGTGCTCCTGTGAGAATGTAATACTGCCACTGATCTGACAGGAGGTAGAACTCTGGGTGCAATGTAGCTGTGAATATAGATGAAGCTTCACTTCCTTGCAGACCACTCACCTCCTGCCATGTGGGCAGTTTCTTACAGGCCACAGACTTGCATCAGTCTGTGGGCACTCCCGCCCTAGGCAGCAGGGCGATCAGAGCATGACTTGGATCCACAATGTTTCATCATCCTACAATGATGATCAGGGTATACTCAAGCAGAATAGCAGAATGTTTTTGTTTTGTTATTTACATTGCATGATAATGCCTTCATAGGCGTTTGGAAGCCATCCTAAGGGCTAGTCTAATTGAAGTTTTTCGGCAATGCTTGCTGATGTGAACTCTTTCATATACTTCCCTTATCTATCTTACTATTTCAAAATACGTGTTCCCTACTTCCCACAGCCAACCCTATTCCCCTCTCCCTATGGAAGTTGCCTCCTGAAATAACTGTAGTGATGATGCCAGGACTGGTTTTGGAACTAACAGCAGTTTCTTCCATTTCCTTTTCAGCAACTCTGATATTTGGGCAGGTACATTCATGTTTTTTGCTAAGTTCTCCCCCAAATAAGTTTAATATTAGTGAATCACTGATAATAACAAAATCATTATTCTGCTAGCATTGATTTCTGCCTTCTCACTTAGAATCCTCAAGACTAATAAAATATATTATACCTATTACGCATGAGTAAGATTACGCTCTATATACTAAAATGAGGGAGAAAACAGGGAAAGCACAAACTATTGGCAGAAAGGTAATAAAACATGTAAATGAAAAGGGAAATTCTATAATATACGATGACAGTCTGGGAAGTAGAATGCAGTTCTGATTTTATTTTCTGGCACATTTCCAAGGCATCCCCAAATCAACTAATTCTAGAGGTTGATCTTTAACTTCTCTAGAACATTTTTAGGCCTGGTCCAAACTACCCTTAATTACTGCTACCTCTACAATTCTCAGAAAAGGGCATAGAAGTTCCTATCTCCCACAGGAGAGAAAGGCAACCTGACAAAGTGGGATAGAAAGCAAGAAAAACTGAACAGGTTTCAGCTTTCTAGAAGTTCATTTAGTGACACCAAGGTAACAGTATATTCTGAATAGTATAATTATCTTTCTGAACAGAATATTATAAATCTGTATAGAAGGGAAAATCACTATAATAGATTTTCTTCGTCTTTTATGCACAGTCAACTACGAACATCAATAGCGAGAATTTTGATTTTTCAAAATACATTCAAAGCCCATGGAAATTACAAAAAGAATGCCAAAATATCCTTGAGCAAACACATTTTAGATTACTAATATAGTCTACTACTACTTAAGACGCAACTAGTTTTCAAATTTCAAGGTTATACTCTTTCTTCAGGCATGTTCTTTGTAAAAGGGAGACACCACTGACTTTTGTATCACGTTAGCTTTGACTTTTTATTCCTCTATGTCTAAATAAAAAGATTTAACACATAAACCCATCCTTTTTCTTTCCTCCTTGAGTGAACTTCTATAAAATCTAGCAAATTCCATTTGTTACCTTTTCTCCAAAAATCATAAAGAATCTTTCTAGAGTTACCCAGATATTCTAGTCAAGAGTCTGGTAATGTCACCAAGTCTCCCTGCCACAACTAGTAGACTACACACTTCCTAGAGTCTCGGTCCACCTTCATCATGGTCTTCCACTTAGTCTATAAAAACTTCATTAGACATTTATACTGTTTTAAATAAGAGTTTTCTGAACTGATAGAAAATATAGATAATGATAATAACTATAAATACCATTTTGCAGTTGTTTACAATATGCTGAATCAACATAGGATTTAACATAATCTGACAATCTTATATTTTTTGTACTACTTTTAAAAAAATCAGAAATTTGTAATTCAGAAAAATTAATGGCCCAAAATCATGCCCTAAGTGGCAATACCAGGATTCAAACTCATATTCTGGGCTTCCAATTTCCTAGCTTATGCCACCCCATTATTTTCCTCTGTCTTAGTTCAGTAAAGAAATATTTTGGTCTCTTACAGTGGTAGAGTCTTCCGTGCATCTAGACATCAGCATAATCTTTGTCTTTCTTTTTTTTTTTTTAGTTTATCTGAGAAAAATTCAGTGCTAAGTATGGACAAATAAAAGATTTTGTCAACATTTAATTCGTTGAATATTTATTTAGTAGGTTATCATTTTGCATGACATCATACATTGAAATTTTGGTTATATAAACATCACAGAGAGCATGAAATATGTAAGATGAAGATTTATTTATTGATAAATGGTGAGCATAAATATGAAGATTTATTGATAAATTGTAATTAAATGTAAACAAGTAAGTAATATTTCCAAGAAAGTGAATATGTAACAGGAGAGAAAAGAGGGTGAACAGTCTGATAAATGAAAAATAATGTAAAAGGAAGAAAAGAGCCCCAGGAGAGTAAGTAGCTAATAAACAAGTTTCACTGGAATTTGTGTAAGTTTCAAACAAAGTACTAGGAGGGATACACAGTAATAAAAGTCATAGTGAGCTCTGATTTGTTTTCCAGTAGAAATGAAAATATCAAAAAGATTAAGAAGAAATTAGCTTTTAGTAAGTATTTGTAAAATACAGGTGCAGATCAATAAATGCATTTAATGCAGTGTTTTTCAACCATGTGCTAAAAATAAGTTAGGGTACTTGAAAAAAAAAAAAAAAACAGTTCCCCAAGTTCCCATTCAGATTTACAGACTCTGACTATAGAGTTTTTGTCTCCTCCTCCTACTCATTCTCCTCGTCCTATCCTACCCTCTGCCCCTTCCTCCCTTTTCCTCTTCATTCTTTTCTTTTTCTTCTTCCTCTGCTGACTCTGGCTATCTGTCCTCCATCCCAACCAGTCCTTTCTCCCTTCTTGATTCCCTTTATGATGATTCTCTGACTTACAAACATTCTAGGTACCAAACTTTTGCAGGTACAAACGGACAGGACCTTGAATCAGGAACATTCGTAGATGTGAACAAATCATGGAAGTAGTGAATGTGTCTACCGGATGTTGTCAGAGTTGTGCTGCTATGTGCTTCCTGTGTAGTGTATAATAGCACAGTGCTCTATCAAAGCCCAGGAACAAGAGGAAAAGCCGCGGTGATGTGGAGGGGATTGTTAAGAAGTACAAAGCAGTAACCATGAAAATACAGTGTTAGACTCGCTTTGTTGGAATGGAACTTGCTCCTAAGTCCGGGACTTACTGTAGTTTCCACTTCTGCATGTAATTCTGATGATGAGCTAAGCTCAGTAAGCACTAGTTTACTGATCCACAGAGATGCATATTTTGCCAGAAAGAGAACCAAGGACAATGTTTTCATAATCCAGAATAATTAGTACAGTTTCGTAGAAGAAGCAGAATCTCATAGTTCTAGAAATTGTTGGGGAAATAGATAAGTGGGCATGAGTGGGAGGCAAAGAAAAGTTTTACTAATATGAATATTTAATCAGATGATCAAATTTCAAATTTTTTTAACCAAGAACATGTATTGGCACATTGTATACATAATGATCACATTTGTCATGGTTAATTTGTACCTGTACATGATAAATCTTGGTTCCTCCTCTTCCCTATTCCTCCCTTCCATACCCCAGCCCTTCCTTATTTACAGCAGGTTTATTTACATTTTTTACATTTTCCCCTTTTTTCTTTCTCTTCTTTTTCCCTTCCTTCTTTTCCTCCTCCTCCCTTTTGATCACATGGTTGATAGTATGATTATCTGAGGAATAAAACAAAATGATAGAGCATGTGACAAGACCAAACAATTACCCATTCAAATGTAGAAGATGAATTTACCCTGTACAGTTACTCAATATCCTGATGTCCAAAGAAGAAGTTTATTATTCTTTTGTTTGTTTGAAGCTCTCAAAGGAATTTACTTATTTCTAAAAGTTTAGGGAACACAGTTGATGCTTTTGTTTGAGGGTTATCTCTGCAGTGCTTAAATTTGAAATAGTCTAACATTCGTTCTAATAACATGGACCATCTCTGCCACAAAACAAACTTTGGATACTTCTACTTCTGCAGAAGACTTGAATTCCCACACTGATGTCAAATTATCTATAAATTAACTTACCAATATTAAATGAAGAAAAAGACAGCAACAAATTTTGTATACATTCTTCCTCTCAGGACTTATGTAAATACTGAACAGTGGGTAAAATTTGATGCAATACAGAGAATTATATATCAAGAAAAATTTAATTTTATTTCAGAAAAGTGGAGTTCAGATAGTGAATATCCAGTTAACGCCTCTTGAATTGGAAAAAAAATAATAGGCAAATTTATGAGACCTAACACTGGTAAAATAAATGTTATAATATTTATCCATGTATAATATTTATCCATATCCATAATATAATAGCCATAAAAAATCATAAACCATAAACATGACTGCTACAAAGAGTGTCCTGCAAATCCCTAGGGGCTAACGGGCTGTGCTTCAAGAACATACTTATTATTTTGTTGGAAAATCCATGTCCAAAAATATTGGAGTATGCAAGAAAGGGAAGTCTTTTAGGTAGAAAAAAAATTTTTAGTAGATAAGAACCAAATGAGAACATAATCTCATTCTCCTTCAATGTTCAAAAAGTCAGTCTCCCAAAGAATTTCTGAAGCAAAAGCTTTAAAAGTGGATTAAATAAATGATCACCATACAAAGTTTCCTCTCTTGGGCTGCGGATTTAGCTCAATGGTTAGAGTGCTTGCTTTGCAAGCACAAGGCCCTGAGTTCGATCCCAGCACAAAATACAAAGAAACAAACAAGCAAAAAAAAAAAAAACAAACAAACAAACAAACAAAAAAAAAAACCAAAAAAAACCCAAAAAACAAAAAAACCATAAAGTTTCCTTCCTTTAATTCTAACAATCACTATGGGACGTAGAAATATAGTGTATGGGTTATGTTTGAGGTCTAAAAGGAGAAAGTAGACAAGTAGAAACCCCTGCCCAGGGCTGGCTGTGACTGCCCCATGTTTAACCTCAAGAGAAAATCAGCTTTCTCTATGATAGCCCCTCTCTTACCTCATATTTTTGGTGAAAGCAAACAACAGGCTTTTTCCTGGAAGATCCACTGAGGAGAAAGCTCTGAAACTCTCACTTTATCATCATCCGTTGTCTTCCCGAGATGAAGGAGCTCTGTGCTCTTCTTTCAAAGCAAGATGACTCAGAGATTGTAAACACCATCCAAGACAAACTCCCACCACAAACTCTAGTGTGTTCCCTTGATTCTGCCATCCAGTTGTCCTTTCGGGTGACCATCGCAGCAGAATCCCTATGCCACTCCTCCGTCTTCTGAATTAAGTGAGAACTATTAAGCTAATGCAGAGTTATAGACAAACATACAAGCATATTGTAGTAAGAAACTACGCTGTGGGGTTTTACTTGTGGCAGACAGTTTCGTGGTAAGTTAGAAGTATAATCTCCGTGGTTTCTTTCTTCTTACATTTGTTTCCTGTTCACTCTTATGAAACTGTTACTTGAAGACAGTTTTTAAAACTAAGCTAACAAAAATCATCACACTCTTTGTTTCCAGTGTAACCTTCACACTAATTCAGTGTCAAGCCCAGCTGCCAAGGCTACATAAACTAAACTTTCCTGGAATTTCGGTATCTATTCAACTTCTGGAGGATAATTTGGAAATGTCCATCAAAATAAATAATGTATTTGCTCTTTAAAATACTAAGTGGAGTTTCCCATCTGATAGGAATAATGTGTTTTAAGCTTACAGTCTAAGGAAGATTTAAATGTGTGACTCACAACTTAAACTATTTAAAGACATAGCATCAAATACTATAACTCATAGTGAAAGGTGGAAAATGCCCCAAAGCATAAATCATGGAATGGTAGCATTAAACTTCCATATTCAGAAGTGAGATAGCCCGACATATGTAATAAAAGAATACAATTAACAAGGTATTTTCTCTAAGATTTAATAATTGACCACTAGAATTTGATTTCATAAATTTAAAAAGTAATAAATTCTGAGTAAATTCTGTATAAGAGTATGTTCATTCTTATAAAACATGAACATAATACTAGTTACGGTTACAGAAGTAATTTTTACGTAGAATTAAATGCTGCTAAATTCAGTCACCGGAGGTTTAGTGGATGTTATTGTTTCTGTTTGTTTTCCATTAAACTTAAACCACAGGATTTTGAGGCACCAAAAATATCTGAATGCACATTTTTATTACATGTAGGATTTAAATTGATATTTATGCTAGTTTACACAAAGACAGTAATGCAGAATGTTTTCTTATCTTTCAATCTGATATTTGTAAATCTCAAATTTACAAACCTCTGTAAATCTGTAGGCAAATTAAAATCCTGTTAAAAAACTCATGACTTATATTTTCTGTAGGATTATTCTAAAAGATCAAAGCAGTAGATTTAGAATTTAAAATTTAGGATTAGAATTTACTCCATTACTGGGCCGTATAAGTCAGATCTACCTCATTTTGCACATTTTTTTTTTTTTACAAAAATTTAACCCTTAAAACTCTCTGGGAAATGAACCCATTCATTTAACATTACATGCTATCATGGCATAATTTTAACAGCTAGCTAAAAGATCTTTAATTGCATTGATTCTTTTTCATAAATAGTGTAGTTTCAATTTGTTTTTTTGAAAGCAAACAGTTTTAAAATCAAGATCTATATGACAAACAACTTAGCAAATATTTTCAAATAACTTAAAATGTAATGTCCTAGTACTCACATTTGGTCTACATATGCTGCATAAGAACAGCTTTAAAGGCAATGCATACTATTTTTATGTCAGATTACGTGGACTAAGAAAACAATTGACGTTTTCTATAGATTTACATCTCAGGCACAAACAGTGACTGCGTATGAAAACAATGAAATGTAATTAGATTCTAGAGACTAGCAATCTTGAGGTTATTTTCTATAATTTATTATCTTGGCTCCCTATAACCAAAATAGCAAGATAAACTATGATGAATATGTATATTTCTCAAGCTAATTGTTTACCTACTTTACCTTAGTGCGCGCCCGAAACCCAGTTTTCATTACTTCACCAATAATATTTATTCTCTTCCCCCTAGAATGAGTTCTGACCTCCACAGTGGAAATAAATCTCCACATGTCCTATTTGCAGTATGTCATTACCTAAATTTCAATAATATTATTAGGGAGCTATATTAGTTACATTTCTAGAATCAATGGTTTGCGAGAGAGCAGATTTAACACAGGACATTTACACATTACAACATTCACGCATACAAGCCAAATGCAGGAAGAGTGC
>PVJO010000787.1:0-155534 GCA_004026905.1 Hystrix cristata | reverse complement strand
TGAGTTCCAGGTTACAACATCACACCAGGGTACAAAGTCAGAAGGATTCTTTCATTCTTGTAGATTACTCAGACAATAAGCATGATGAGGTACAGACATTACTAGGGCTAATTTACATAATGTGGCCAAAGATGATTGCTTTGTGGAGACAACATTAAGCAAAGACTGAAGGGATAAGGATTTAGAGAGCTTAAAAATCCATCAGACAAAGGCAAATGCAAAGAATTTAGGAGCAAAAGGCCAGGAGATGTTTGAGAACCAGAGCACAGTGCATTGGGACGAAAGTGAGTGGAAAGAAAATGGCACTGACTAACAGCAGAAAAACAGAGTTGTGTAGGAAAAGGCTTGCATTTTATAGCAAGGGCAGTGGGAAGCATTCAAAAGGCTTCTACTGGTATATAGAAACTATTAGTGACTCCCAGCTGAGGGTTAGAAACTGCATTTTTGTGTTTCCTTGTGAATGCTGAAGTTCCCATTTTCAGTACTGAAGAATTTGAATGTATTTGGTCGTTAAAGAGGAAATGGAGTTAAAATGAGGTCATTTAAGGCGGGCCTCAATCCAATATGACATGCATGCTTATGAGAAAAGGAAATTAGGACACAGGAAGTGAGAGACGAACACGACGTCACGAGGAGAAGGTGGCCATGCACCAACCAAAGGAGAAGGCTTAGAAGACACTGAGTCTGCTGACACTTTGACCTTAGACTTCTAGCCTCCAGAATTCCAAGGAATTAAATTCCTGTGGTTTGGACCGCCTAGCCCAGGGTATTTTGTTACAACATCCCTAGCCAACTAATAATACTATTACTAGAACAGCATCTTTTAATGCTTCTTTGGACTTCAAATCTGTAGTAAAGAGGACAGAAGGTGATTATAACTTACAACTCTGAAGTCATGGGACTTATCCTGGGGCCACTGGAATCATATTTCCAAAAATACAACTCTGTATTTATAACATATCTATCTTCTAAGGAGCTCAAAACACTTTGGAGATGTTTTCCTATCAATTCTTGTAGCACCCTGTGAAAGCAAGTAGGTGGGAAATATTATCATTCTTATTTGACATTTCTATACACTTACTCACTTGATTTTATGATCATTTTGAACTGAGTATATAAATTTTTTTCAGCCAACAGAGTACATGCACAAGAGAAAAAGAACTATTCAAAAGAATATTGTCTAAGTTTGGACTACGATCACTGTCAGGTACTGAATGACCTGAACATTTATAATATAATAATAACCTTTGAGCTTTTGATTTAGATATTATTTTTTGTTCCTTTTTATATTTCTTTGGGAGAAATGTAAGAAACACTAAAAAATTGTAGTTATGTTTTTGAGTAGCACAAAACTGAGTATAATGTGTATATTTTCCCCACATTCAAAAGATAGTATTTATTGCACATTTTTGGAGAGTGCTGAAACATTCTGAAGTCCCAAAGGTAAAAATATCACATGTTTCTTTTTTTCTCTAAGCACAGAATCAGGATGTACTAGTCAGCTTTTCTGTCACTGGGGCAAATTACCTGACACCCACAATTTAAAGGAGGCCGGTATCAACAAAGAAATGGCATTGTGGAAGGGCATGGGAGAGGAAAGCAGTTCAACCTGTTGCAGCAAGAGAGGGAGGGAAAGAGAGACAGAAAGAAAAAGAGAGGATTACACCCTTAATCAGGCCCACGGTGACCCTCCCCTGTCAACAAGGACCTACCTCCTAAAAGCACATTCAGCTGTAAACTCATCCATGAATTGCTCCCCTGATAAGTATGCACCCCCATGATCCAATCCCTTTCCCAATCTGTATCTCTGAGTATGAAAATTTTAATGGACATTTTAGATCTAAATCATATTTATCCTGAGTCCCCCAAAGACTCAAGTCCATCTCACAGAGCTGCCAAATTCTTAACTGTTTCAACATTACTCAAAAGTCCAAGCTCAAATTGTAGTCTGAGACCCAAGTCAAACCCTTGGAAGAACAAAAGGAAGTTAAATATTTTCAACATACAGTGGCACAGGCTAAACATTCCCGTTTGCAAAGAGAGGGATGGGACGTAGAAATGAGTTAGAAAAAAAGTAAGACTAAAATCTACCAGATAAAACATTAACTCTTGTTTTAAAACAGTAGCTCCACATTGACCTTCTGGCGTATGTAGTAGTGAGATGCGCGTTCTAAAGGGCTTGGGAAGCCCCACCCCTATGGCCTTGCTTTCTGACGTCTATGCGACTTGTCTGTCACACTGGCTCCTCTCACTGTCTTTGGCTTTTCTCAGCAGACACTCCATGCTTCTGGCATCTTCACATTCCTGCGGTCTCCACAGCATATTTGCCACAATTCCCACAACTTCACACATACTCCTTTTAGTGGCCCATTTCCGGACCTCACAGGCCTTCCTCTGAAATCTGGTCACGATGTCCATGACCCTATAACTCTTAAATTCTGTATGCCTATAAAACCAGCATGTCAAATAACACCAAGGTCTGCTGCTGCCTCAAAGATTATCCAGATCCCCTGAACTAGGGTACATTTCTCCAGATGTCCCTCAGTGAGTGGGCACCCTGGGGCTCTCTTCCTCAAGCAAAGTCTTTCTGATTGCTAACTGCATCCTTGTTCCCATTTGAAACCTCCTGAGGCTGGTCTTTACTGTCTATGTTTCTATGAGCATTCTAGTCTTCTGAGTTCTGACCAGAATCTTCCATCAAGGTAGGCTTACAGCATTCTAGGGCTTCAGTCACTGACATTGCTAAAGTTCTCCAACATCCTCCAGCAAGCCATTTCCAGAGGCTTCTGAACCACATGGTCAGCCACGGCCCCACTTCTCTGGTAGCAAAGTATGTCTTAGCCACTTTCTCACCACTGAGACAGAAGAGCCAACACCCACAACTTAAATAGTTTATTTTTGGCTCAGTTTTAGAAATTTCAGTCCACGGTTGGCAGGCTTGTATTCAGAAATGGCATGGTGGAAGGGCCTGCTGTGACGGAGACCCACTCATGTCGGGGTGCCAGGCAACAGAGAGCAATGAGTGCAGACGAGGGTGGGGAGCTACCTTTCTGGGTCGTACACCAAGTGACCTACAATTTCTGACCAGACCCCACCTCCTAAGAGCACATTTAGCTAAAGTGCCCCACAATCCAGTCACCTTCTAAAAGCACTACCTCTGAACACACAAGGCTATCCTATCGGGGGACATTTTCAATCTAAATTTGTATACTGGTCATCTGAGCTCAGGTTGAAATCATCCATCAAATTTTACTGAAAACATTCTAGGGCTTCTTTAGCCTGCAACTCGTAACTTTCCCAAACTCCTTCCACAGACAAGTTCTAAATGTCTCCAAATCATGTGGCCAAGTACTAGACCCCATTGATCTGACATCAATTTTCTGTATTAGTCAGCTTATCCAATACCCAACACTGTCAACTTAAAGCAGGATAAGTTTATTTTGTTTCACACTTTGAGAGGGTTCCGCATGGTTGGCTGGCCCCGAGGTGGAAATGACATGGTGGAAAGTTAAGGTAGAGGAAAGCTGCTCTGCCTGTGGAAGCCAGGAAACAGAAATACAGAGAAGAGGAAAACCAAGAATAAGACGTATCCTTCTGGTTCAAGATCCTAGTGACCCAGCTTCTCCAAATAGCCCTGTCTCCTGAAAGCACATTCAGCTCTGGGCTCGTCAGTTCGCTTGCAAAAATATCACCCCATGATGCAATTGCCTTCCAAAAGCCCTGCCATTAAACACGTGTGACTCAGGGGGACATTTTAGATCTAAACTATAACATCAATATATAATTTGTAATGACAGGTAGACTTTTATTAGTAAAGTCAGTTTTAAACAAAATACCTCTAAATTTCTAATTTTGAAATAATCACTCCACTTCAACATATAGGTCTAACCCTTGAGAATAATAAAGACAAACTTCCCTAAGTCATAGTTCTTCCTTACAGTGGCAATTCTGTTTTGTATCACTTTCTGGAGTGCTTCCAAGATTTTGAATTAAATGAAGTTCATTTGTTCATTCATTTATTTATTTTTAAAATGTTAATCCAGTGCTATCAGGGACTGAGATAAAATACTAAATAAGACTAAAGTTTCTCATTCCATGAAGTAAGATCTAAGTAAACAAGTAAATAAGTAAAGACAGGAAGTGTTTCAGTGTTATCATAGGTCTTCCAGTAGTGATCTGCAGTGGCATGGATAGAGGTGACAAAGGAAATGTTAATGTTCTTCTTTTAAAATTATTAAGAACTCAAGATGATGGTGGTAGAGAATTGAGAACTGAATGATGCCGAAGCAAGGCAGGTCATGTGCGCATGAAGCCAAACCTGAGGAGCACGGACCACTGTAGACTGGCAGTCTCTATGCATTACAGCATCACAGGGTTGGGCACTGGCCTGTGATGGATCCACTTGGCATGTAACAGATGACCTGGGGGACCAGAACTTCACAGTATGTGTGATAGGAATGTGCTGTCTGGAGAGGAATGTGCCTCTGGAAACAGAGGTTAGTTTTCCTCAGGATTCTGCTCCCTCCTGTAACTACCACTGTGTCGATGGTCCCAGGAGCAGTTTTGTTGAAGCACCATTTTCTATCGTGCTTTGCAACTCTTGCAAGTCTGGAATAAACCTCATCCTAGCTCTGTTTTTTTCAGCACAGGGAACTAAGGACTGAATCTGACTTGTTTGCTCCTGCTCTTAATCAATTGTAGGTTTGCAATTATCCACTGAATTTCAGAATCAATAAGTAAATGCTTTTATCATGTGGTAAATGATGTGAAAAAGTTTTGAAAGTAATATGGCCAATATGAAAAATTTTTATATTATGAACAAACCTTAATATAAAAGGCAATTATTCCCTCTCACTTAGTTTTTTGGTTTGTTTACTCCATAAGAGTATGTGAATAAATGTGTTTGGCATCTTAAGGGCAGATAGCATCAAATACCAAACTGATTCTAAGTACCAAAAACTCTAGGAGGTTCCTAGTACCCATTTTTAAAGTTATTTTTTCCCAAGAATAGGGCAGTTAGTAATTAACACAAGATTATAAAAATATTCCATGAATTCACTAAAAGCTATTAAAATACGATGACAGATCACTGACCCAGTTTAACATTTTTCATGTAATTTGGTTAACCCGAGAAATGCAAGTCACTTAAAACATCTGCTAAAAATTACATAGTGAGTCCGGAGAATGTCCAAACCATTCTTCTCATGAATTGCACAAATAATTCAGATTATTAGTTAGCCTTAAACGATGTTATTCATCAAATTATTATTAACGTAGACTCACTTACCTTCAAGGTATTAGCCCCAACATTGCCTTCAGTGCAAAAGATACAGAAAAATAAATACGACTAAGCCAAGTTGTGGAATTCTAACTGTTCATTTGTATTAGAAAAGAAGGCCCAAGTTCAGTTCAGGCCATAATATGCAACTCTTTCCTAAACTTGTGTGAGCATACTATCGGGATTCTTATTTTAAAATATGGAGATTTCCAATGCCCTTATAGGCTACTCAGAGTCAACATATATAAGACCGGGGCCAGAGAAGATCTTTTTAAAACTAATTTAAAGTACCGCTTATGAATGAAAAATTATGGGGAAACTTGAATTGGACATTTCAAAACCAATCACATTAATTATAGGCTGAAAAGAGGGCTGATATGAATAGGTCAAACAGATTAAAGAAGCAACCATTAGGAAACTTTTTTTGAATAAGATGACTTTAGTAATACTTAAGATTGGTTTGTCTTTTGCAATGTCTTCTTTACTTGTACATTTTATGTTCTCCCTACTTTTGTTCCTTGGGTAACTGGATTCAAGTTTTTATGACTGTATGCATTTCCTGTGTGCATTTTATGACTGCAGCATTTATTCAAAATTAAGTTTGTCTTCCAATTCAGATAGTTTCCTTTGGGCACGAAAACCCACTATTACTAGATGTGTAGCTTCTAAGCCACAGGAGAAAATAACTTAGCAGTACTCAAAATGTGCTTCTGGCATGAATGTGGAGGTATGAGTGACATCCACCTTCTTTCTATAAACATTCTAACAAGAGTGTTGATAAATCTTTCCTACTAATCCATACTACCAAGTGAAGAAGAACCTACTTCATCATGTGCCATGTACATATTCATCAAACCTTCCTGCAGAATTGTACCCTGAAATTCCCAGCATTGTGGGCACCCATGTTGGCTAGACCTGGAAGAGCTATGCAGTGAGACTAATTTTCAATTTGCAGGCATGCGTTATCAGCGCAAAAGGAGCCAGCAGAAACTACACAAAGGAAGCCTCCTTCTGGCAGTATCCTCACAAGTACCAGTTCAGGCACTAATCACAAATAGTTCATTACTTAGGTTCCACCCAACTCTAATATTTTAGAGAAAACGCCACAGAAATTAAGTGGTTTGTCATGTAACAATTATTAGTGAATCTGGTATTTATGACTCAGAGGGCTCCAGTTCCCAAGATATTACTCAGCAACCGTAGACTTCTTTCTGGTAGGCGTCTGTCACATCTAATGGTGCTGTGACTGAACCTGCAAAGATTGACAATCTGATCTTCCTCCCTTCCCAGACTTTCCGCTTTTGAAAATAAGTGTCTCCCTCGCTTGCTCTCTCTCTGCTGCAGTGGGTCCTCTTCCAGGTAGTGTACTTCCAGGGAATATTAACGGCATAAGATTATGAAAGCAATTGCCACTTCTGGGAATGTGAATCTCCAGGTTTAGCAAGTACAGACTGGATTTGAGAGAGCAGAGATTCAAAGGCAGTAACGCTGCCAGGAGACATCGCTCGTTCACTGATTTAGACTCGGTGAAATGTGTGGCAGGAAAGACTATGTGTTGGCAACGGGGCTGGATGCATGTTCAAGAGCAAAACTGAAACTATCCTCCACGGTTGGCAGCGACAGATCAACGCGTCTTCTCAACGGCAAACGGCTACAGGCCCTGACTTCTCAGGGTGGAGACACAGAATTTAAAATTAGAAGCATCAAAGCTTTCACAATTCATTGCTGAAGCACATGCTTCAACTCTCTTATCGAAAAAGTATTAATTATGTTTCTGCCTTTTTATCATGTAAATTGAGAGCTCTTGAAAGGAAGCAGATGGGCAGCTTTTGGAGATGAACTCTGCCTTTGATTAAAAGACGGAAAAGAAGGCTTCTACTTGCTCCATCTCGGAAAAGCCTCCTCCTTAAACTGATGGCAGCCTCAGTGTGGTGGAAAGTCAGGAGGGCCAAGTTTCCTCTGTGTGTGAATGTGGGGAGAGGGCTAACCACTAAGGCCAACAAACAGCAACCACCCTAAGTTTTCTAGGACTTTTTCTTTTTTGAGAGAAGTTTTCGCTATGTAGTTCATACTGGCTTCAAACTCATGATCCTCCTGCTTCAGCCTCCTGAGTGCCGGGATCACAGGTTGGTGCCTCCACGCCTGGCTCCCAGTAACAGACTGATTCACAATTTTCAACCTTTAAACATAAAAGCACTTAATTCATGAAATTACCTATACTGTGTGAATTTAAAACTTTATAAAATTAGCAGAATACACTCCCACCTAACATCAAATGTAACTCTTTTCATTTTGAAATGCCAAATTTTCCTTAGAAGACTGAATTTACGTTTCAGTAATATTTAGTGTAGTTGACTAGTTACGAATAGTACATTTGACTACTGAACATATATATTCACAGTCTGATCCTTGTGAAGTATTTAGTGAGCACCCTCTCTGTCAGGCCTAGTGTAACATGCTGCTGAATAAAGGACAGACTTTGTGCTCCAAGAGAATTGGCAGCCTAGTCCAGAGTGCGGATGAGCCGATACCAGGGGAAGTACAAAATGTTAAAATACCAAAATAAGGAGATAACTAACTCAGATTTGGGACACAGAGAACATCAATAGGCTCCATACAGGAATTGGGAATCTTGCAAGCAGTTGACTCAGATATTCCAGTTCAGATAATGGCTGATGGCGAGATCCGAGTGTGATTTTAAACTACAGCATATTTCATACTAAAATTCAGAAATGCATAGCCTAACTCTGCTCTTAAGAAGTCACGACTGACAAATGGGCTTGGTATATACACCTGTGAGCCCAGCTGATCTGGAGGCTGAGGGGGACCACAAATTCAAGGCCAGCTAAGGCAATTTGGGGAGATTTTATCTCCAAAGAAAAAGCAAATTTGGCTGAAGATGTAGCTGGTAGAGCATCTGCCTAGCATATCCAAGCCACTAAGTTTAAGCCTCAGTAAAACACACATATATGCACACGCACATGCAAGTGTGCATGCACACACGTGTACACAAATTCACTCAAAAGAAGTTACTGCTGGGGTACCTGAAATAAACACATGTGTCAATATAATGACAGGCAAGTTACAATAAGGAAATCCTGCAAGTTGGAGGCAGCACTAAGAGAACAGACCAATCGCCAGGCACAGTACGTCGTAATAATGTTCCAGTATCTAAAATATTGTTCGCACCTTGCAGTTCAACTTCAGCTTCCTCCTTTTATCTTTTTTAACCTTGGATGGGACACAATCTAACCAGAGAACAGCTCAACATAAAACCAAAGACCAGGCTTAGATTAACATCTTACTTTATTTATCGTACAATAAAGAGGTCTG
Source organism: Hystrix cristata (assembly GCA_004026905.1). Classification (NCBI taxonomy): domain Eukaryota; kingdom Metazoa; phylum Chordata; class Mammalia; order Rodentia; family Hystricidae; genus Hystrix; species Hystrix cristata. The sequence goes on along the minus strand of PVJO010000787.1, from coordinate 146,923 downwards.
TCAGCTTTATAAAGCCTTAGTTTATTTTATTTGATGGAAGTTCTGTTGAATTTCCTGGCCAAATATCACGATCAGTTGAATCTAATATATTGTTCTCAGGTATTGACAAAATACTTACTTGGCTATTTGATGATATTCTGCTGAGTGCTTCCTCAAGTGATTGAAAACTGAGTTTTTATTTTATGGTTACTTCTGTCCACAGATTATAGTTAGGCCCCAAAACTTAGTTGTCAAGTATTAGCTTTTAACATAGCCTTTAAATAAAAGCAATAGACATCTGATATCACCCAGTGCTTAGTCTGAGCTCTATTCTTAAGAATCACTTTTTTTCTAAAGTAGTACAATTTTCATCAATAGTGATTCAAGATGTAAGAGTATTAAAATAAATTTTTCATATGTTAAAGAATTACTCTGCCTTCTGACATGGTGTGGTTTTAATTCTGAAAAGAATTTCAGGAAATATTTCTTCAGTTCAATTGGTTTTCACGGTTTTAAGTATAGAAAATTATGCTTCCTTTGGACTAATTTCATTGTCATCATCTGAGAACTTGACATCCCCTAAAATGTGGCTTATTTTCTGCAGAATCCTAGTCACCTACTCAAGTTTCATGGAAGCTCATGAGAGTAAAAACATTTGCTACCTCGCTCATCAATACAGGATACAGTCTTTGTCCCTAATACTTACTCATTATATACTTATTATTTGAACGAATGATAGACAAATGAAGGTGTGAAATATATGTAATTATAGAATCTAAAACCATTACTCTGGGCTTTCATTATGAATAGCATAAAATGAATAGGAAATCGTTTTGTAATGCTGATAAAAACTCTGATTTTTGCATTGTACTTGACTTGTTAATAGTGCATCCAACATTTAATCTGATGCTCATAGTCATCCTGTGAGTCAAGCAAGTCTATAGTTCATCATTTTACATAATCTGGAAGTTTAAACCTGTACATGTGGAGTTGGTCTGAGAGAATAAGGTCACTGAGGAAGCTGAGCTGGGACTCTGGAGTCTTGTGAGAGAGGCGCTGTAGCGGTTACCGACATGGCTTGGAAGCCAACTGCTTGCAGTTAACCTCGACCCTACCTGTTACAGTGCGGGCCCTTGGGCAAATTACCTAAGACCTTGGTGCTTGGACGAACTCGTAATAGACTTATTGTGAGGCTCAAAGTACTCAACATTTATAAATTGCTTAGAACACAGCCTGCCAACTAGAAAACACTAATAGAGTTCAGTATTTATTACTTCTAGCCATGTGTCCCTTCTACTCTGGGTTAAAAGGATTTTCTTCAAATTTTTCATTATAATTAACCTTCTAATACACATACACACAACATGAAACATTTTAAAACACAGCAACTCGCATGCTGTATCTGCCATACATAAGTACTGTGATTCATCTTTTGTATTTATAGTTTTATTATATCAAATATGATTTATAGGTGTCTTTATAGCTTTATTTAAATTAAAATATCCTATCCAGGAAGAAGCGAGAAATGTAATTCATTCCAAATTAATGATTAAACAGAATTTCATGAGATGAAACAACAAAAGCATTTTATTTCTCTTACCATGCACCTCATTGTACAGTGCCAATCTACATATGTAGGACTAGGTTTCTATTTGTATCTCAAGAAGAAAAAAAAAATTGTCACAATTTGTAGTTGACTTTGGTATTATCTGAAAACTAACCACTACAAAGTTATTTATCAGGAAAGAGAAGACCATGCTACAGGTTTATAATAGATGTATGTCTTTCTTTAAAAAATTAGCAGAAACCGATTGAGGTTAATCCTTAGGAAGAAATCTAGCCAGTCAAGATTGCTAAGGTAATCCCATCACTATTACTAATATTGAAGAGTTAAGAAGATAAAAATTAAGCTAGATTTTTATCATATTGTATAACAAAAATCAAATTATAGATTATTTAAATGTTAAAACTTAGAAAAAATGAAACACTGAAAAATGTTAAGTAAATATTTTTATAATCTTGGGAAGGGGTGTATTTCCTGAATTATAACATCAAAAAGAAAAAACAATAAAGAAAATTTGATACATTTGATTACATAAAAATGCATTGTTTTTACACAACAAGCATAAAATTTTAAATTAAAAATATAAACAATATTTGCAAATTACATACAAGGCAAACTGTTCATAATGCTAATAAATACATAAATCCTACCAAGCAACAAATTAGAAATAAAAAACTCAATAGAAAAAGTGAGCAATATAAGTAAACAGGCAATTTATGAAAGAAGAAATACAAATAAACATAAAATGTATGAAAAGATATTTAACCTCTTTTCCGTGTAAATACTACCAATTAAAATTGCACTGGTATAATTCAGGATTGGCTTAGGAGATTGATAATATCCATTTGCTTCTAAGGCTAAAGGTAAATGAATATTCTGGTTATATATATCATAAAAATGAAAGTATAAATTGAAAGGATAAAAATGAAAGTATAAGTTGGTACAATATTTATGAGAAGAATCTGCTTGCAGAAGAATATAGATAACTATAACACATATTTGCATACATATGTATTTTTGTTGTCTAACTCAAATTTTTATTTATGGGAAATTAATTTATACAAATTGGTAAACCAGTGTGTAAAGATAAAAGTGTAACAGATGAAAAATGGTAACGATTATAAGTTAACTTGGTATACCTGTACAATCGACTATTACAGTTTATCAAAATGTTTGAGTGTGGTAGCCAATGCCTGTAATCCCAACTACCAAGGAGGCTGAGACAGGCTCACTGCAAGTGTGAGGACACCTGGACCACACAGAGAGACAGCCTTGAAATAAAAAAAGTAAAAGTGACTCTAGTGATGAAAGCATAAGAGTGACACAGCTCAGGGGTGAAGCGCTTGCTGGCATGTGGGAGGCTACAGGTTCAGTCTCTGCCACCACAAAAGAAAGATGATATAGCCACCAGACTAAACTAGGAAATGTCCACTCTATGAGCTCAATAAAATAGATTAATATCATAAACTTGCATATCAGTTATGACTTCCTCATATGTATTACGGGAGGTTGGAAAAATTTTATGTCAACATATTTTGACAACTTTATAGGAACTTGTTTTTTTCATAAAATTCACTCTCACCAAGTATGTAATTCAGTGGTTTTAGAAATTTTACCAAGTGGTGGGACCATCACTGTAAATTAGTTTGAAACAATTTCACATCCTCAATTCACAGTTGATCTGCCTTCCTATTCCAGCCTGTGCAAATGACCAATCTACTTTCTGTCTCCATAATTTGCCTGTTGTAGACATTTCGTGTAAAGGAAATTGAGCAGTTTGGGCTCCTGTTCTGCCTTCGTTCAGTTGGCATAATGGTTATGAAATTCATCCATGACTTAAAAATGTGTCAGTGTTTTGTTTCATTTGGGTGGTGACTAGTATTCCACTGCATAATTCGCGACCTTTTGTCACTCTTTGTCACTAGTTAACCGACATTTGAGTTGTTTCCGGTTTGGAGTCATTGCGTGTATACTAACACATCTCAGCAATTATGACCAAGTATTGGAAATAGAAGTCTTTCTGCCTCCTTCTATGTGCATTTCTACATGAATTTTTACATACTTAATTATCTTAGGGAGGTTGGGGGAGTAAAACTACATAACTTTTTCTTGATGAGCTTTCAACAATAATGAAGCAGCAGATTTATCTAGAAATTTAGATCCTGGCTGAATATGTTTTATGTAGCAATTATTTTCTGCAACTCTACCGTGATGCCCAAAACACTCTTCTGATTTTATGTAGATGATTAAACAACTACTAATGCATTTTTAAATTCCCCAAAATTATTCTTAAAAACAATATACGATATCCAATTTGCCTGCTGAAGCAGGATTGGCCCAACCATCTTTTGCATGAACACTACATTAGTTTGTAATTATCTTTCCTTAAAATTTGAGTATTTTAATGAGAATAAGTTAAATCAATATCCACAATAATTATTTATATATTTTAATTCATATCTATGAATACATCATGTGCATTTTACAATGATTTATGTAATATATAATGCATAACAATATATTCTAAAGAAAAACAGTGTAACAACAGAAATGTAAAATACAGCATTTTTCATAACATCAATGGCAGTTTGAATAGGAACAATGACTCAGTTTTGTTTGACCGGTTTTGATGTATTATGGTGTTCAAAAAACATCAGTTATATTTCTTGTCTCCAAATATTAATCCATCACACTCCTATATTTCAGAATTTACTATGGGGGGCCAGATTACATAGCTCTTGCTCACAGAAAGCTTGAAAGCATTTAAATTATAAAAATTTAACTTTCAAAAAGGTGAAAAAATAGTAAGAAATAGCAAGACAATTAGCTGCCACGTGTTTTGTCTTGCACTCTCCAATCAATCACAAAAGTCGAAGTCAAACAGAATCCACACGGTGAAGCATCAAGTTCTGCACCAAAAGGAAGTCGATTCCTTGTATACTTGTTACAACGCCATCATCATCATCAACATCACTTTATAGTTTTGGGAACCTGGATATTTTAAGTTTGAGGAAGAGTTTGGTTTATTTTGTGTTAAAACCTGCTTTAATCACACAACTGGACTGAATATTATCAAATCCTTTTAATACCTAGATTAATAAGGGATTTTTTAAAATAAATTGGTGCTATTGTGCAAGTCCAATTGGGCTCATAACGTGAACACAGAAATTTCAACTTTTACATGAGATACTCATTCTCTGGCAGCTGACAATAGCGATGGCAAATTATTCTGGGACCCATGAGCGACAATCTTGGGCTGATGCCTGAGAGGGACTCCACGAGTTGAACATAGTTCTAGAACCCAAGAAATCTGACAAGTTGCAGCATTTGTGAGCTAACCAGAGATGAGGGAGTATCAGAATAGTCAGGGCAGACCTTAGTTCAAAGCTCATACTTTAGAAGATATGAAGTAATGGAATATATCTGGAACTTTCACATCAATATCCAACAGCAGCATGTTTAGAAAAAAAGACATGTGGCATGTTTATGTAATCTCGTGTTAATAAAAGTTCAAGGTGTTTTTTGGATGGGGATAGTACTCTAACGCTCCACAGAGACAGTGGAAAAACCTCTCTTGTATTCATATTGCCATTATATTTTCCTTAATTGTCTAAACTCGTTGCAAGAACATCTTATTAGAATATCTATAAAATCAACTGAGAGAATACACACTCTACATCCTATATAATTTGTTTTTCACTAATTTTGAATATACAAAGACAGATTTGCCTTATTCTTCAGATCACAAAGAACCCAGGCACCCAGCTGTATCCATCCGCAGCCGCACCTGTAAATGAGCATAAATGCAAGAGCTGGTTAGTGAAGAATGGTAAGCATTTGCTTCAGACAATAGATTTGTTTTAGAGACCAGATATGCCTAGATGGTCCTAGTACCACCATTTTATTTTTAGCTAAGTCTGACTTGACCATTGATCTAACTGTATGACCTATAGAGAGGTTTTTTGTTTGTTTGTTTGTTTGTTTTCATTCTGTACACAGTTTTCTCATCTGTAAAAGTGGAATAATAACCTACCTACTGGGTAAGACTGGATATTAAACTGGACCAATTTAATGCTTTTGATAGTGTTTCTGTTACTGTACTGAGTACACAATATATGTTACCTATTTATTGTCATAAAGTACATGGGAAAGTTACTGTTGAATTTTGACAACATTATCCTCTGGAGATTGTGTCATTATATGCTGAGGAGATGTAGATATTCCAAGCGGCCCCTTGAGAGTGTGTTCATGGAGCCTGGGTATTCTTGGCGGTCCTCAGGATCAGGTGCATTTCGCCCAAAGCACTCTGTATCAGCTCATCTTCATCAAGACATTAGCAAACAGGAAATGTTACTTTCTGTAATAACATAATGGGAAAACATGATCTACAATATCTATGTACTAATAGCATATTAAAATCAAAATGTAGCATATCGATTTCAAAAAATACTTAGATGGTTTATTTCATATTTATTTAATGCATAGTTTATTTTGTCTGTTGTTTATTCCATTACTGTTTATTGAACAAAGAATCAATAAAATCTGTTTCATTTATTTAGTTAATAGAATTACTTTAACATTTTATTTCACATTTTGAAATAATATAGACTTCCAAGATGTTATAAGCATACTCCAAATAAGTCCTGGGCACGCATGTGACAGCTTTTCCCAATGTTGACATCTCGCATAAGTTTAGCACATTATCAAATGCGAATACTAGTAGCACAATACAGTTAGCTAGACTGCAGATGTTACTCTCCTTTCATCAATTTTTGAATCATTCTTTTTTTATTTATTTTTTTTTTGGTATCATTCTGCACAGTGTTACATGTATAGATTCTCATGCCCACCTTCAGAATCAAGATAGAGACTCGACTTTCACCATTACACAGGAGTTTTCGTGGTGTCTCCCTACAGTCCTGTCTTCTTCATCTTCTCTAATACCTAGCAACCAGCACCCACTTTCCATTTCTATAACCTTGGTGTCTCTTCCTAAACAAAATCATTCCATGTAAGAAATATTTAATAATCATTTAGAAATACAGTCAAGAGAGATTATAGTTGCCATGTCGAAGATGTTTGGAAAAAGGTCACATAGGTGCCAGAATTCACAAAGTGAAGTTTTAAACCAGAAAGAATTCATAGGAATATCATTTTAGTTATGAAATAGTAAGATACCAACTATCGCTGTATCCTTTTCAGAGGTGCAAGTTACTTGTGAGAGATTACCATCTCACGCGCCTCACTGTTTTAGATAGTTGTTGTTTAAGAAAAACAGAGGGGAAGAAAATTCACAGAACATTTTCCATTTCTGAAAAGGAAGCTAGAAACTCACTGCTTTGAAAAAACAAAATTTTTAGACTTAAATTTCATTTTTCAATTGTAAATCTCTATTGAGCCTCTATGGAGAAGTTTTGAAGCATTGGTAAATCAATATTTAATCTTTTAATAAAAATTTATCTGAAACAAAACAACAAAAACATCTATCCTGAAGTTTTTGAATTAATCTTTTCTTGGGGGTGGTGCTACTGGGCATCAAACTCAGGGCCTTGCACTCACCAGGCAAGTGCTCCACCACGAAGCTAAATCCCCAGCCCAGTCTTTGAATAACAAATTTGTAATAACTCATCTAGTCCTTCTCCTTGCATTCTTTTAAAAACCATCATTCCTAAAGCTTTTCTTTCCTTTCCTCAAACTAAAAAGTCATTCATTTGATTTTTAATACATTACCTCTTCGCCACCTACCGGTCTTTTCTACCACCTATCAAACATAAGTCTTTTACAGTTTTGAGCAGAAATAAATAACAGTTAAACTTGCTTATTTCTCACTGGAAAAGTTGTAGGTACGCTTTTAATAATTAAAGCATATCAGTTATCACCTAGAACCCCAATACTCACCTACATTGGTATTTTAGGCCATTTATGCTGAATAGGACTAAATTCTGAAATACAAATGGAGTTAGCTTACTAGGCTGAGAACCTAAAAACCCCAAATTCTCATTTCATCATTAATACTGAATAGGTTGCATGAGCTTTATAATCCTAACATTCAAATATTTCAAAGTTTACATGAAACAGAAGGTCTTCCTTTTTCAATGGGACTGTCACTGAAAACAGTAGTGGATTTTCCAACTGATTTTGTATGACTCTACCACATTCTGTTTTTAAAATTTTATTTATTTATAATCCCATCTTTTCCCACACAGGATCGAAGTAGATTCTAGGAAAATACATATCATGAAAAGAAAAAGAGAAACTGGAAATCAGAACCAAAGAAAAGGACTGTAGCAATGTGTCAATGAGAATAAGGCTTTGAATATCTAATGTGGTTGTTCTTACAATTTGGATCTGACCCACTGATGGTGGTGCACATGAGTAATCCCAGAAATGAGGAAGGCTAAGGCAGGAGCGTCACAAGTTGAAGTCCTACCTGGGCAACTTAGACCTGATCTCAAAATACAAAATAAAAATGATTGAGTATATGGCTCAGTGCAGAGTGCCCTTGGGTTCAATCCATATTCTCCCCACAAAAGAGTTTGGATCCGAAGTTTCTGACGGGGAAATAAAACTGAGAAATATAATGTCTTAGTCTATTCTGTGAGGCTACAACAGCATACTTGAGACTGGAAAATTCTTAACGAAAAAAATATATATATTTCTTAACGTTCTGAAGGCAGAGAAGTCCATGACCAAGGTGCAGAAATTTGATGTCCAATGAGGGCCCTCTTGGATCAACCTTACATGACAAGATGGCAAGAGTGATAAACTTTAGACAAATGAAAGTGATTGAACCAGCTCTTACAAGCCCTTTTAATAACAGCGTTAACCAATTCATAAGAACAGAACCCTTGTGATTTGCACGCCTCCGAAAAGGCTTTACCGCCTAACACTGTTGGCTTGGGGATTACATATATCACACATGGAGTCCAGAGCACATAGACCCTAGAACATGGATGTGTGACTTTTCGGAAAGGAGCAATAATTCAGATTTTAGGGAAAAGCAAGGTTTATTCTTGAGACTCATATTAGACACTATGTCCTCTGAATTTGTATGGCAAATACAAACATACATTCCATTCTGAGTTTTCTTAAACATCTTCAAAGAAATCCTGAGGATGTAATGTTAAAATACAAGTTGATTTCACGCATGTGATTTCAGAAGACCCTGAAAGTACGGTCCGGACGAGTCTGCGGACAGTTCTGAAAGCAACAGAATCTCAAGGAGTAACGTCTTCCTTGCACCTGGAGAATGGTAAGTGGCCCCGTAAGTCCTCTCCCTGACCTGAACTGAATCTGTTTTCTTCTCATGGTCTATAATAAAGTGGGTTTTAACAATATTTTAATAAATGGCTGAATGCTTCCCTGAACCAGATATTTGAAAAGAGCCCGGGCTGTTATGACTTGTGTTGCTTTTTCATTTCAAAATATATACCTCTTTAAAACAGGTGCCAATGTTGGCTTTTTACTTTTGACTTATGATCTTTCTTGACATTCTAACCTTATTAGGAAAAAAAAACTCCCTACCAGACAAGAAAGAGGCACTTATAAGCAAAGGCAGTCATCTCCTCCAGATTGGGCACCCCAAATTTCACCATTTTGTGGGATGATGTACCCAATTACTTCTGTTTTAACACTTTACTGTGGTGAGGATGTAACACCGAAGACAGCACAATGCAACAAGAAAATCTTGAATCTTGCGAATGTGCCTTCTCTTCTAATTCACAATATATCTAATTCAATCATGATGGATGTATACTTTTATAAATTTATTCTCGGACTATTTTATCTTTTGCAACATTTCTTTTCCCAATGTGAATCATAAGAATGGTTCTGGGTTTACATTTTCTTTCAGTTGTAGATGTCTGGGAGAGAAAAACACAAATTAATTCACATCCAGGAAGAAAAACACATTTATTTATCCCTAAATGAAAAAAAAAAGAAAGAGCAATTTTCTTCTCAAATAAATCCATCATTTGGCAACAAGATGTTGGTTGATTAAAACACTGGGTTCTGAAAGAAAGTATTAAGGAAGTATCTCAGGCTAGCTAGGAATATTGAAAACAAAGTTTGCTTAAATCTGTTACTGACGAGAAGGTGAATTCTGTAAATTTCCCGCGGAAGATTTCCTCTTGTGGGATGTCAGTGAAGCTTCTGCTTATGTGCTCTTGTTAACTAACTATGAAAACCAAGTAAGGGCTTCGAAAATTTCCCAAGAAGAGCAGTCTGTGAATATGAACAAATGGATGAAGCTGTAGTAGTCCACTGATAACCGCAAAGATATTCTACAAGAGCTAAAATCAATACCTGTCTACACAGAAACTCTGTTTCCTGCACAGATATGCAATAAACAAGTTATTTTATGAATAAAATGGCTATTAACACCATAATTTCAGGTACACAATTTAAGAAAATACTATATTTCTCTTACAAAGTATTTCCCTATTTACTTTTACTTTTCCTCATACAGCTCAACTTCTTCAGTAACTTTTCTCCGTACTTGTTTCATCAATAACGTAAAATAAGCAATGGAGAGGCTCTCCAATCAAGTAAAGCTATCCTGTAATTTTTGCTTGAAATCTTGTAAATGGTTTCAAGATCCTTTTCCACCAAAAACTTAGAATTACTTTGAATAAGTTACTTCACCTCTTTGGTCTCAATTGCCTTCTGTACAGAAAAAAAAGTAGTATGTAGTGTGTAGGATTACGATAAGAATGGGAAAGCATTCGATCAGATTTCCTACTGTCTGGGAGGTGCAAAAAAAATAGCATTATAATTTGCTTTTAACTAATGAAATTCTGTTGCCTAAATGATGTTGTCCTCCTAGCGATGGAGAATGTAATTCCTAGTGGCAAGTTTCCCTCAGTCTCTCTCATTCATTTACAAAACCTGTGAAGGCCCCTAAAAAACTTACCCATGTCTTTAACTCATATAACACAAACTCCTTTCCAGCTGTAAATTGGTGCTGTGAGATTGAAGTAATAGCCGGATGTGTCGTGGGGCAGAGAGCAGGAACAAGGTAGCAGCTCGGGGAACGTGAAAGACAATTTAGTGCCTTCTCCTTGTCTGCCTCTCATCTTACCCTTTGCTGTCTAAGGACTATTCATCAGCATTATCATTCGCTGAAATCTCCTTTGAAATTTTAATCAATTTAACATTGGTGTATCTATAGATTAGATGAAATAACTTTTGCTGTCTCTTCCAAGCACCTTTGTCATATGAATGGCTTACAGAACTCATATTTCTCCATATGAATTTCTAGATATCCTTCTATTTCAATCTTGTTTTCAAAGGACAAGGTGGAAGATGACAATGGTAATGAAGATTAACTGAAAGACTAATTATTTAGTCACTGGTGGGGGTATGAGGCATGCAACTAAATCTTTCTGTCACGAATATTCATAACTAGTTCAGTTTAAATGCCAGATTTACGAGAGCAAGTGATCCATCTCTATCATACGCCGGATGCTTTATTTAAGTTAGGTTCAGAAGAATCTTAATTTGTCATGCAAAGCTATTCACGATATATCAATCCTAAAACATTGCTCTTTCCTCTTTCTACATGTTATACCCAACTTGTATTAACTACAGACATTTAAATTGAATTTTAAGTGGTTAGTATCAGAAATCTCTGCATTTCTTCAAATTCACAAAACAGCTTTTCCTTTTTACTTCAGCCACAAGATCTATATAATTGGTAATAAGTTTATGTGCCATAAAACCAATGTGAATGGTTGCTAACTTGTATATTTAATCACATAATAGAAGTATTTTATTTTATACCTGCTAAGTTGCTACCAAGAACATTTCAATTTTAGCATATATCTAGTATTAAATTCACATATGATTTAAATGCTGAGTAGGTCATAGAAAGTTAATGCAATAACTAATATAAAAAGCCTTATTCTACTATATTTTTTCTAGTTTATATAATTATATTTATGCACAATTAAGATGATAAATACATTAATTGAGGAAATATTTTCCCTAAAACTAGTTAATAATGTGGTCTTTTCTTAGTAAAAACAACAAATATGATTTGTGGAGATACCTAAGTTACACACAAATAAAATGGAAGTGAAAAAGTTTAATATTCAAAGATAAGTATTTCCATTTAAATATGCATTCTAAAACTCTTTTTTTTTTTTTTTTTGGTGCTGAGGGCCTTGTGCTTGCAAGGCAAGCACTCTAACCTCTAAGAAAATCCCCAGCCCATGCATTCTAAAAAAGAGTTGTCATTAAAACTATAAGCCCCTATTTTTTTCAGATACGATGCATTGAGAACTACAAGCAGTAGTTCTTTCCTTCTACTTAGTTTTGAGCATTTCTGTGATTGTAAAATAGAAAATCTCACTAATCATTCCCACAAATATGTTTCTCAAGTAATTTGTTCTTGAATAAGGAAGAAGAATCAATACCATTATATTTAAATAAAGCACTTAAAACACAATTCAAGGTTCCTAACTTTGCCTTTAATGTTCAGTTTTGTCTAACTACTAGAAGTCACTATTATTATTTTCATCAACTGTAATGATGAGCAAAAATCACGTGGAACTCTTACTCCACATAGATTGCAGCCTACTAGAGACATTGAAGGCTATCAAAGGCTATTATTCTAATTCACTGTGACATGTGCATTTTTGAGCAAGTCATGATGTCCAGAAAATACCATTCCAACCTGGGCTCCAAGAATGATATTTTAATTAAGGAAGGGTGCTTTTTCCCCTTTGTGTACCTCTTTCCTTGCCATGTGCCCAGTATCTTCAAATGTATTTATAAATGGGGACGGCTCCCAACAAATCAAGTCCTCTTTATCCCTTGCAAAGTGTACCACTTAGCATACTCTCTGGGACTCAGCACTTTTAGACCCAGTGTTGTTTCTCTTCTCCTGGCTTATGACAAATATTTGCATTGATAGTTGGCCGCATTGCTTCTTCCTTCAGCTTCACCTGGCCTTGAGAGCTTTCTCAAATTTGCAGTCCAAGATGACACTATTATTTAATTAGAATCAACAATGAAGATGAAATGTGAATCTATCTTTTGCCTTAAAAGTGAAATAATATTAGACAGGTGGAGATTGATAACATGTATTGTTTGTTTCTTTGATCTCTCAAAAAGTTTGGCTGGTTATACATAAATTGAAGTGAAATACATGTGTCTCAAACATTCCAAATATTTCATGAAATAGTGACAGAAAAAAAGAAAGGAAGTAGTGTAGAATAAAGAAGAAAGGGTTTTGAAAGCATTTGCTTTGGGCCAATATATTAGTTTCTTATTGCTTTGGTAACAAATTACCAGAAATTTAATGGTTTAAAAAGAAAGTCTGTCTTCGCTCAGTCTTAGAAAGCAGAAATCAGAAACAGCTTTCTCTCAATGTTGCCAGAATGGTGTTGCTCATAGAAGCTCTAGCAGGAAATATATCTCCTGCCTTTTCTAGCTCTAGAGGCTGCCTGAATTCCTTCCCTCATAGTCTGTTCTTCATCTTCAAAGGCCACAAGGACAAGACGAGTCCATCTCGTACGCGGGTGACTGCCTTGCCTCCCCCTTCTCCTACAGGGACCTGTGTGATTACACTGGACGCATGGGAATAATCCGAAATAATCTCCCCAGCCAAAACTCTTCACCAATCACATGTGTAAAGTCTCTCTTGCAGTATCAGGTCAACGTTCACAGGTCTGGTAATGAGGACGAGGAATTGTCGGGGAGCCGCCATTCCGCTCCACACAGGAGGTTAGGATACGCATAGTTGAGGAGCTGTGTTTCTCATCTCTCAACTCTCCTGCCCCCGGTCCTGTTTCTAGAAATGCAGTGTATTGTAGTTAAGAGCAGAAACGAGGTTAAAGTACGCCTGGGTTAAACAAAATCCCGTCCACCCATTTGTTAATCATGAGTCCCTAGGGGCCAAGTCGCATAAGCTCACTGAGCCTCAGTGTTCACACCTGGGAAAGGGATGATAAAAAATGAGCTTGTCTCTGGGGGTTCTTTTGAAGATTAAATGTTAGATTCCATGCAAAGTGCTTAATACAATCCTTGTATACAATAAATGTTGCCTCTTATCTTTCTTGGAACTGTTTCTTACATATAACCTATTACATAAATTGCTGTGAAATAAATATTGTAGGAATGACTTTGGCGGTGAAGCTATTTTTGGATTTAATCATTTAATGATGTAATTCCTTTTGGTTCTTCGCTGTATAGCAGAAGACATAGTTTAAAGTGCTTAATCTCCAGCACTTACCCATAATGATGAATTCCCTACAGTGAAGAGAATTACATATTCAACTCTGTTCTAGTCATTGCACATTAGGTAGACTAAACAGGAGGTTAGAGGTACTTTCAAATCAGTTTGACCATCTTAATACAGCGAAACTTTACATCTTTAAGATGTAATAAAACATTGGTCTTCATGAGATGTTGTCTTCATGTTATTACTTGGTACCCTGTAAAGCTTTTTCCATTATATATGGCATTAGCCAGTCAATATTCATTTAACTAAAGCTTTTAGAGTTCATATTTCAGTTTCTTTCAATATGACGTTTTTTAAAAATATGACACCCAACTCCAGAAAGAAATTTTTTGTTTTGACATGTAAAATTAATATTTAAAAACTGGGTGGAATAAAATTAGCACCTCCTTTGCATCAAAGCAAAACCAGTCAAGACAGGGGAAAGGAGTCTTGCCTGTCCCTAGACAACTTAGATTAGTTGTAGCTTAGTGACTTTTAAAATTGAAAAATTCCTCTAATTTTTATTTTAAGCTAGGCTTTAATATATTCAATTGTATTAAAGCATCTTAGGACCTATAACTAGATCTGATTTTACTTCATGTTTTGCTCTCAAGCCTTAAACACCAGCCCAAGAAAACAAAAAAGGGCATATACAGGAGGCCAGGAAGGGCAGCAAGTCAAACAATTACGATGAACTACTCTGTGAGATAAAAATAATGGAATTTCTAAAGCAGACCTGGACTCAGTCCAAATACATCAATGCTATGCATCCTGTTGTATTTTACTTGGCTTCATCTCTATCCTCCAGCAAATCAAGCCTACATTGCTTATAGGTATTACAAGTTATTTCTCCAGAATCTGTTTTTAGATTATTTGGGGATGGGTCATTTTTGTCTTTGTTATTAGTGGTTTGAGTTTACTTCATTTAATTAAAAAATATCAAAACATAGTAATAGAAAGTGTTTTAATGAGAAGAAGCCAGACCGTATTGTGTCCAGGTTTTCACATGGAGAACAAATAGCCATCACAGTTTACACTAGAATTAAAACAGGGGAAAGTCCCCTAATGTATTTTGGATTTAAAAATTAAATTTTAGACTTTGTCCAAATTAGTTTGCTGATAGTGTGGCACAAATATTAAAAAGCACAATGTTTAAAATAGTTCTAATCAACATTCCTCCTATATGAGATACAAAGGATCACTTTGTTATTTTGAATTGTATACTGAGTTGGCTTTTCTTGGGATATAATTTATTATGTTCACAATTTCAGACAGGCAGTTGTTAAAAGTTCTTATCATCTAAAATAAAATGTTAAATTCCAGCCATTTAGTCTGACTCTGAATTCTCAGAAATCAAATCTGTTCAAATAATTTTCAAATTGATTATATTTTACCTTGCTAAATATACTATTTATAAGTATAATGGAAATGTGATTAAAAAGGACAATATAAAAAATGTAAGTTGGTAGAGAATACGAATTAGATGTAAGTAGATTTATCCAATATTATTCATGTTAGTCAAAAGATTAATAGTTACTGGAAATTAAAGGAAGGAACTAAAATTAAGTTGAAATGATTTGCATAAATAATTATATGATCAATTAATAATATTAATATATAATTATAATTCTTACAATCATATATACTTATCGTGCTAGATGTTTTCCAAATGAAAATATGCATAGCTGAGACAGGCTTAGGAAAACCATGTTGCCATCTATTTAAAATTAATTATTTTATGCTTTTGAACTAACAATCAGATATGACATGTGCAGAGTAAGCGTGCTAAAACTTTCTATCAAGTAGAAAGATAAATGTCATGGATGGTCGAAATTTTTTCAGTTGACCCTAAAACTCAGTTTCAATATAATTTATAACACAACTTTCTAAGCAACTGCTATTAATATACCATAATTGATATGTAAGACCAGAATTTTTCTTTATCTCTGAAATAAATTGTCCTAGAAAAATTTGATTTACCTAAACAATTACCATTCAACCAATTGTTTTCCTATGAATCATATCTTTGTATTGCTGCCCTAAGTAAATTGTTGCAGATAGAAAGGCACATGAAAAAGGTATGAAAAAGGTATAAAAAGAAGATTAAGAGCTGCAGTTAGCTCATGGTAGAGCACTGCTTAGCATGCACAAGGCCCTAAGTTTGATCCACATACCCCATGCACACGTAATATACATGCCAAAAAAAAAAAAAAAAAAAACCCAAATTCAGTGGAAGCAGGGTCCTCGGAAAATGTTAGTTTTAATACATATTCCTAAAATAACTACCGTAAGCTCAAAGGAACAAACATTATTAATACTGTGAGATGCATACATTTCTAAATTTTAATGATGAAGCAATAAAACCCTCTTAAAAAGACAGAAGTCCAGTCTGCTCAAAGTTCACATGCTGATTTAGGGAGAAGGAAGTGAACAAACAAGTAAATAATGGGTCAAGTAAATAATATCCCAAGCTAGCTTATGACACGTATGAGGGAGAAAAAGTAAAGAAGAAACTTCCGCTTCACCTCTGACAAACAGGCAGAACTTGGAAGTTGTTGCTCTCCTCTTTACAACAAGAAAAAGCTCACCAAAATGAAAATCACTGTTTTCTGCCGCCGACTTATCCGAAAACTGACATCCCTCGGCAAACTACCACTTTGAATCCAAAAAGAAAGACGCAAAGTTTCAGCATCCGAGAGGGCTGCTGTGGAGCAGAAGCCAGGGATGCCATAGCTAGTACAAAACCAAACCGAAATAATATTGGCAAGGGTCACAGCCCAGAGGGGAATTTGCTACAGAATGGGAAACTGGAAAATCTGGTGCTATTTACATGAGCATTTCCTCTGAGAACTCCACTTGCTTTCCTTAACAAGGATCTGAGAAAGGTCCCCGAGGCTCCAGCAGGGAGAAGGTGAACACTGTGAAATGAAAGCCCAGAGATTTCTCCTAAAGGAGTGCTGTCGTCCAGAGAAAGGACACTGCCAGATCTCAGCTATGCAGACCAGCCCAGCAGTGGAGCAGAAATCCAGCCCTACCACACTCTTGGCCAGTGCTCCTGACATAAAGGAGGGAGGGGCGTAGTCACAGGAGCCAGGGCTTCCAGGAGATTGGTGGTGCACCTGCGCCAGGGAAGGAATAGAGATTAGAGATCAGGTGAGCAGGAGCTGCATATTGCTGGAAAATGTATAAAGGTTGCAAATGTATAAAGGTTGCAGTCTCAAGACACAGAATGAGATTTACTTTGAAGAGGCTCAAACACTCCTCTTGCCCATAATTTCAGACTACGCAGTGGAGCCCCAGTGAAACAACATTGGATTCTAGCTACAAAAAAGCTGCAAAACAAATTATATCTGATGAGTCAGCGAAGGAATATTGGTTAATATTGGTTAGGGTTCTCTAGAGGAACAGAATGGATAGAAAAATGTGTGCATATATTCATGCAAGAAGAGGTTGGTAATGTAAGTAGAGACAAGAGCACTCAAAAAAACAGATAAAGGAAATACTAGGCAGTAGCACAAGATAATAGAGTTGAAGAATGCACTTGATTGTCAAAGCATGGCTGAAGGAAAAGAAAAAAAATCACAGAATTTGAAGGTGAGTCAATGGAAACTTTGCAAACCAAAAGAAAGAAACAACAACAACAGTAACAACAACAACAAACTTCCCAAACTGAAATGTGGGAGGCAAAGGCATGTAAAAAAAATCTGATAATGATGCTGCAATTACAAAAGACATAACACAATCATCATTGGAAAACAAGAATAAAAGAAGCAAATGGAGCAGAGGAAATATTTGAAGCTATCATGGCTGAGAACCTTCCAAAATTTAAGACACAGACAAAAACCACAAATACAGGAGCTCCAAAAACTCCAAGCAGAAAGAATTAAAAAGAAAAAAAAAAAATCCAAGCATTGTTCATTAGATCTTCAAAAACAAACCACCCTCTCCGCAAAAAATCTTGAAAGAAACTAGGGTTGGGGTATTCAAGTAAACTAGAAAAACAAAGAAAATACTTAAATGATTTCTTACCAGCAATCATTCAAACAAGGAGAGGCATGTATCTACAACTTTGAAAAAAATCAACCAACCCAGAATTTCTAGCAGAATCACCTTTCAAAGTAAAAAAATAAAGACTTTCTAGGATACAAAAACTTGAAAGAATTCATAACCAGAAAAGCAACTTCGTAAGAAAGGTAAAAAAAAAATTCCCATGTTGGAGAAAATTATATAGACTTAAAACTTACACAAGGTGTGATTGTAACATACTATGTTTAAATTTTTTTAAAAACTTACTTCAGTAAAGACACATTGCCATTAAAACTCCTGAAGACACTTCTTTCTCTTGGAACACACTTATCCCACCGTTCTTGCCACTTTCTAAAGCAGTGCCGGACATCTTCTTTCCAGACAGTCTTCAGCCGTGCTGTGCTGGAAGCAGGGATGTCATGAATCAGTTCAAATCTTTTACCTTTCAGGGTCATTTGGACGTTGGCGAAGAGCCAAAAGTTGAATGGTGCCAAATCCAGTGAAAAAGGTGGAAGAGGACACACTTTGGTGTTTTTATGAGGCTGCCTTTCCATTAAAGGGTAGTTGGCAGCAGCATTCACCATATTTTTTCATCACAACTCATAAAAACAATCTTTGCGTCCCTGTAGATAGATCTTGCCAAATACATAAAAGTAATTCAAAGAATAATTTTTCAACAAGTCTTGGAAAGGATAGATGTTCATATGCGTCCATATATATGTGCCAATTAAATCGTTTTATCATTGGCTTAATTGTAAGATGAGAAAATTATTTAGAAAAACAATTATAAAAATCTATGACTTTAAGTTTAGTGGTAAGTCCTAAGATCCAACTCCCATATCATATATTAAGAAAGTAGAAAAATTCATTTTATTAAAATTAAGAATGTTTCTCTTCCAAGGACAGTGGTAAATAAAAGAAAAGACAATCCATAAGATGGGAGAAAGTATTTAGATATCTGATAAGGGACTGAAATACAAAATATGTTAAGAAAACATATTAACTTGACAATAAGAACACAACTCAACTTAAAATGAAAAAGAAATCTGAAAAGCATATCACCAAACAAGATACATGACTATAAAATAAATATACTAAGAGATTTGAAATCACAGTTCTATAAGAAAATAAAAATTAAACCAACAACAACTTATCACTGTATAACTGTTTAAAAGGTAAAGCTTTGAAAGTCTTACTATACTCATTGTAGAAGAGGATGCAGAAAAACAAACCTTACTCATGCTCAGTGGGAATATCAAATCCTATAAACACACACAAAGAATTTAAATTTCTCACACAATTAACATAATCTCCCTATCCAACCCCACAATTTCATGCTCCTAGGTATTTTACTCATCTGATTTGAAAACATATGTCCACGCAAAATTCTCCACGCAAATATTATAACAGTTTCATTCATCATTGCTAAAAATTGAATGCAACCAAGATCTCCAATAGGTTGTTGAAAAAGCAAAGTACAGTGCAGTTTGTATATCCATGCAATGGAATATTATTCCCCAATAGGAAATGATGAGCTGGCAATCATTAAAAATGTGAATGATTGTAAAAGTATTGCAAAAGGAAACAAACCAGTCTTTCTGCTTGGGAAGTTTCAACTGTTGTTCACTCACACATAATCGAAGATCCTTCTGCTCCCCTCCTCTCCCCTCCCTTCTCTTCTCTCTTCTCTTCCCTCTTCTCTCTCTGTCTCCCCATTCCTATCAGATTGGATAGTTTGTATTGAACTAAACTGACCTTCTCCTCCGTCATCTCTATTTGCCTACTGAATTCATAGAAAAAGATTTTTAAAATTTAATTTGTGTACTTTCACACTGTGAAATTTTCATATGGTTCTTTCTTAACGGTTTTATTAAGATACGATTAGCAAATAAAATGGTTCACTAGCATAATGTGCAATTCCATGTTCTTAGTAGATTTCTACAGTCAGGCAATCCTAACCACAAACTGGTTTTATTTTGTTGTTTTTTGTTTGTTTTTATCATTTCTATCTGGTTCAAGAAACCCTGTACACATAGCAGTCATTACTAATCCCCTCCTAGTTCACTTCAGTGCTGTGCAGCCACTAGTCTGTCTTCTGTGTTTTTGCAGTTTTCCTGATAAAGACGTTTTGCATAAGTGGTTTCATGGGATATGTTGTCTTCGGTGACTTTTTTCACTTGGCATACTGTCTTTGTGATTTATCCTGATGTAGCAGAGCTGCATCTGTCAGTTTCATTACCAAATGATATTTAATTGCATTAATACACTATTTGTGTGGATTCTCTGTTGACAGGACTTCAGTTGCTTCCATACTGTTACTATTATGAATAATGCTTCTATAAATAATCACTTGAAATTTTTCACTCTTTTTTTACTTTTATTAAAACTCATTCACAGTACATAATTATATTCACTATAGAAAATTGGTACATGTACATATTTCAATTCTATTTCCCCCTTCCCTCCACCCTCTTTTATTTTTCCAGCGTCAGAGTCATTTATTGATCTTATAAGAATGTATAAAGTTATCATTTATACAGATTGAAAACCAGACTAATAGATCAAAATACATATAAAATAGGTAAGATAATTATAACTAAATCAACGTACATTTTTAGACACATTGAACACATTGGATTACAATATCTTTTTTCCTCTATTTTCTATTACTGTATATGTCTTTTATTTTGATATTATATACACTGACTTTTTCATAAAAGAGAAACCATGTAATATCTAAGCTTGTACGTCTGAGTTACTTCACTTAAACTTATGGTCTCAAGGCGCAACCATTTTCCTACAATTGACTCAAGTACTCTTTGTTATGGCAGAGTAGTACTCCATTCACAAACAAAAGTGTTAGGGAACTGAGGTATCACCATAAATGCCAAGTTTTCTTTATCCATTCATCTGTTGACGAACACATGGGCTATTTCCGAGACTGAACTATTATGAACTGCCTTGTTATAAATTTGGTTGTGCGTATGTCACTGTAGTATGATGTCTTCAACTCTTTTGAGACGATACCTAGAAGGGGAAGAGCTGGGTCCAATGGAATTTCTATTTTTAGTTTTCTGAAGACACTCCATAGTGATTTCCACAGTGGTTGTATCAGTTTAGATTTCCATCAACAGTGGAGAAGTGTTGCTTTCTCCTCACAGTCTTGTCAGCGTTTGTTATTGGTTGATTTCTTGATGGTAGACATTCTTCCTGGAGTGAGACGGAACCTCAGCGTTGCTTTAATCTGCTTTTCTCAAATGGCCAGTGATGTTGAACATTTTTTTATGTACAGTATTTATCGGCCATTTGTACCTCTTCATCTGAGACGTGCCTATTCATTTCAGATGCCATTTTTAATTGGGTCTTTAAATTTCAGGAGTTTCTCATTTTTTGAGTTCTTTACATATTAATTCTTAGCACATATGCTAAAATTCTTAGTATGTTTTCTGAGAATGGTTTTATTTTAGGTATAACATAGGAGAATTGTTGCATCGTGTGATTATTCTACTTTTAACATTGTGAGGAACTGGTATCTGTTTTCCAATGGTGTTATATCATTTCACATTCTTAACAACAATATCCATATTTCTGATCCCAACATGTGTGAAGTGGTATCTCACCATGCTTTGCTTTTTGGTTTTGTTTGTTTGTTTGTTTTGGGGAAGGTCTTCATTATGCTTTTGAATTGAATTCCCATGACAACTAATAATGTTGAACCTTTTATCATGTTCATATTTCACTCTTGCACATCTTTTTTGGAGTAATATCTATTTATATCTCTTGACTATTTTTCATTACGCTGTCTCTACCTTTATTGTGAAGTCTTAAGGATTCTTCATGAAATTTCATTTAGTTTTTCTTTTGTGTTTTTGGCATCATATCTAAAACAACAGCCTAAAGCCAAATTTACGAAGATTTATTCTTATGTTTTCTTTCAACATGTTTGTAAATTTAGCACTTATACTTAGATCTGAGATCGATTTTAAGTTAATTTTTGTTTATGTTGGAAGGTAGGGGTCCAAATGCCCAGTTTTCCCGCGAGCATTTGTAAAGTCTTTCCTTACTGAATTACATTGACATTCATGTCAAAAATTAATCACCCCTAGGTGAAAGGCTTTACTCCTGAACTCTGAATTCCATTTCATTGATCTGCATGTCTAATTTTATTTGAGTACTTCACTGTCTCGATTACAATTGCTTAACAGAAATTCTGGAATTAAGAAGTTTGAGTCCTCCCAATATTTTCTTCTTAAAAAAAGACTGTTCAGGTTACTTGAAGTCCCTTTAATTTTAATATGAACCTTATCGGCTTCTCAATATCTGCAAAAGAAGGTAGCTGGGCAATTGATGGGCTATATTGAATCTGTAGATAAATTTGAATGTCATTTCTATTGTAACAATAATAAATCTTCCATTCCACATACATGGGATATCTTCAGATATTTTTAATTTCTTTCAAAATATATCTTGCACTTTTGCCCAGTATGCAGCTATTTTTTATGCTATTGCAAAGTGAATTGCTTTCTCAAATTTAACTTTGGAATGCTTACTATTAGTGTATATAAATAAAACAATACAATGGACTTTTTACATTTCCATTGTATGCTGCAAATTTTTAAAATTTTTAGGTGTCAAGCCAACCTTACATTCCTGCTGAATACCATTTGTTCATTGGACTTGGTTTGCTTTAGCTTTTGCTGAGACATTTTCCATCTATGATCACAAGAGGTGTTTTTTTGTAGATTTACAGCAAAACTACAAAAGTAATAAAAGCTTGGGATGTCTTGGTCTGTTTTTTGGTATCAGAGTAATGCTGGCCTCATACAGTGAGTTAGGATGTCTACACTTCTGTTATGGAATTTAGTGTTTCATAGAATTCACTACTGAAGCTAAGTGTTGAAATTTGTGGGAAGTTTTCAGATTATGAATTCAATTTCTCTTCTTTTTGTAGGTTTACTTTAGACTTTCTATTTCTTCTTAAATCAATGTTGGTGTTTTTCATTCTGAAGATTGCCCATTTCATCCAAGTTATCCAATTCTTTGGCATAGAATTGCTTGTAATATTTAATTATACTATTTTAAATTTTAGTAAGGTCTTTGTTTTGTTTTTTGAGTCAGAGTCTCACTATGTAGTTAAAGCTGGTCTTTTTTTTTTGGGGGGGGTGCCAGGGATCGAACTCAGGGTCTTGTGCTTGCAAGGCAAACACTCTAACCACTGAGCCAAATCCTCTAACCACTGAGCCAAATCCCCAGCCCCTAAAGCTGGTTTTGAACTCACTTTGTACTGCAGGATGGCCTCAAACTCACAGGGATCCTGCTGCCTCAGCCTCCCAAGTGCTGGAATTACAGATGTGCACCACCATCCTGGGCTTCTTTGTCTCATTCTTAAAGTTAGCAATTTTCATAGTCTTTCTTTTCCTTCTGTGACTATGAAGCTAACAGTTTCTCAATTCTGTTGAAGACCTTACAGACTCATTTTTTCCTGTTGTTGATTTTATTCTATCCTCTATTGATTTCACTCATTTTCACTGGTCATTAATAGTTTCTTTTTTCTTCTAGTTTTGGATTTAGTTTACTCTTCTTTTTTCCAATTTATTAAGATAAAAATTTTATTGATTTGAGATCTTTCTTATTTTTACCACTTACCAGTCCAAGTATTTAAATACAAGATGACAAAAAATTACATATGTTTACAAGATAATATAATAGTAAGTATAAAAATGACAATTTTATCAAACTTATTCAATACAAGAATCGACTGGTTGAAATGACACCTGCTCAAACAATGCTTGAGATAGTAAGTAAACAAATGTGTTGCTCCAGTGATTCCCGGGATAAACTATTAAGTGTTTAAAATAATCATTTACAACTGTAAATATATAATCATTTACAACTGCAAATATATAAGCACTCTGTTTTAACCACATTCCTTACATTTTGCCTATTGTAATTCTTTCATTATTTTCAAATATTTCCAAATTTCCTTTGCAATTTCTTCTTTGACCCCTTTGGCTTCTTAGGGATTTGTTTGATTTCCGTGCATTTGTGATTTTTCTCAATTTCTTATTTATATTAATTTCCAACACAATTCCATTATGTGTAGAGAAGATGTTTTTATTTTTCCAGTTCTTTATAATTTACCGAGGCTTGTTTTATGGCTGAACATATGGTCTATCCTGAAAACATTCCCTGTGTACTTGAAAACATTATACATTCTGCTGCTGCCATTTGGTGGAATCTTCTATTTGGGTCTAGTTGGTTTATAATACTCCAATCTTCTGCTTTCCTCGCAGTCTTTGTTTTCCTATCCAGCATTGAAAATAAGCATCATTATTAAACTGTTTATTTCTTGCTTTAATTGTACCCATTTTTGATTCATCTATTTAGCTGCCTGTAAGTTAGATGTGTATGTGTATGCATGTGTTTTTATAGCTTTTATTACTTATTGATTGTTTCCATTTTAATACTTGAATGCCTGGTGGCATATTTAATGCCCTTGCCAGTTCATCCAATTTCTGTCATCTTGTCCTGAGTGTTTGCTGATTTCATTTTCCCATATGAATTGAGACATCCCTGGCTCCTCAGATGCCCAGTGATTCTTGTTTGTATTGTGTTCACTGTTGAACATTACAGTCTGAAACTCGGGTACCTATTTATATTCTATGGGGAATGTTAACCATTTAGGTTTTTCCTAGAAGATGTGGCTCCAATGTCAGTTTAGTTGTATTTCATTTTTTTAAAATTTTATATTAGTGTATGTCTGTCATACACAATGAGAATGTTTATTGTGGAACATTGGCCCATAGGCATATCGCATCTGGATCTTTCTGTTAAACGCTCTGCAGTGCTATTTTTTTGTCCCGCAAACACAGAATCCAGTAGTCAGTCAGAGAGCTGACCATAGTTCCACCCACTCGCTCAGCCTTTGTAGCCGTTCTGAATCAAATTCAGGGTTTAACCCAACGAGTGGCAAACAAATTGCTGCTTTCTCACGCTATTTCCTTTCTTTGATGATATTAGTACTTTACAGTCCGTTAGGTTTCACTTTTTAGTTCTCACTTCAGAAAATGTGTCTTTCTGTGATTGCACAGTCTCCAGGACCGAGGAGCAGGACAGAAGGAACAAAAACCTCCGCAGGGTCTGGCCGGCCCTACGTGGGAGGCAGCTTCGCCTGAGGGAAAGAAAACGTGTCTTCCTTCCGGTGTGTTGGCTGCAGGGGTCAGTCGCGTGGGGCGCAACAGAAGAGAGAAAAGAAGAAAAATTCGGGAGAAATCCCCCAGTCTCTCCGAAACTTAGGCGCTTCCTTTCTGCCCCTCAAGGTGGAGCTTGGGGCTTCTCCGCTCCCTCTGCAGCTCAACCACACTGCTCATGTCCCGGCTTTGCAGGCAGTGCTTTCAGTCAAGAAACACTGTAGGAAAAAAAAAAAAAAAAGAAAGAAAGAAAGAAAGAAAGAAAGAAAGAAATTGTAAATTTGTGGTGCATCCGGCAGTACTTCTCATTCTGGGGTTCTTCCCTTTGCCCTCTGCTGATACTGGTTTCGCACTGTTCCCAAATGCTATTTATGCGTTTCATGCAGTTCTGTTATTCACATTCAATGAGAAAGGAAGGCTGGTGTATATTTATTTCTACAGGAACTAGTAAACCATCCTTTGGTATTTAATACTTTCCAACTGTTGAGAAAAAATTCAACTATTCGTAAAATTTAGAGATTACTTTGTTGTTGTTGTTTATATTTTGTGAAACCTTTTCTGGGAAGGAGGAAGTGCTATAGATACAGATCTTGTAGAAAGCAGTGGAGATCCCACTGGATATTTTGCCTAAGACTCTACGTGAATCCTATGAGCTCATCCCAAAGCTCATATAAAATATTTTCTTTAAATTTTCTCTTCTAATTTCCTAATTTCCAGTCCCCTCAAGACTGCCCCATTGTAGACCCTCATTTACATATATTCTTCAGAGATGTGGCTTTCACAAAGTGTCTGTTGGAAAGAGTAGATTCATACGCTTTGATCCCAGAACAGACTTAGTCTTCTTTTCAAAAGAATAAAATAAAACTTACATTCACCCCACCCTCGAATTTGGCATTATTAATTCATTTTCCCATTTTTTTCTTTCTGATTTGAGGTGGATTTTTGACGTATCTCTGTCCATAAGAGATGATTCAGGGAGTCACTAGCATAGAATGAAGTCTGTTAACCAGAACTAAGAACAATGTCAGTTTTCATATCTGAAGTCAGGCACATTATTAGATCGAGGTGTTTCATTAGACACTTTAGTTCCAAAGATTATACCCACTGTCATTCTTTTTTCAGATTTAATTAGTACGTAGATCAGTTTTTGTTTTTGTGTAGATATATATGTGTATAGTTGTTTCATGCCAAAAAATGTCTTAGACTTTAATCTATCCTGAATTTCGTAACAAAATAGATTTTAGAGAGAATAAGATAAATGATTTGGCCAGTACTTGCAAATAGCAGCAAAAGTGGAAGCGGATTAAAATCATCTAACATTTAGAAAGCTGGTATCTGCATCCAACACTGTGTCTCTTAGAAACTCAGGCTTCAGGAAACTGGCTTATACCAGTGTACAGTTTTCAGCATCCTTACTTTTATTCCATGAGGAGAATTACCATGAGACATTTATCTTCATGGTTATGATTAGATATTTTATTTTCTTAAGGAATCAAATATGTATGTAGGGAAAAAAAATGAAATGGTGAGCCTGACTCAGGGAAAAAAGCTAAAAGCTCAGATTTAATCAATAAGTACATTAAAGCCTCCACTGATCCGCTCTTACAAAAAATTCCATACATAAAGTTGCTCGACAAATTCATTTGGTGAGTTAAATGAGGGTATACCTCCTAATTTGTTTTCATATTTAATTATCCATTTATTCTTTTGATTCATAGGCAGTAATTTCATATTCTTGATTCCCTCTTGACCTTGTGCTTGTAACTGAATCCCGAGATCTGGCTTGTGGCCCAGGAATATGTAGAAAATTGTTTATATTAGCAGTGAACTGCCTTGGCTGTGAGGCTTTGATTTAACATTATAACTGTACTAAAAGTAGCAGAGCTTTCCCATGTACGCTCTATTCTGCTCAAATCCCTCGTCATATAACAGATGTTTGGATTATTGTTCTGTAAACTATGTCAGAATTTCAATCTCTAGTATCTGTTTATTATTCTCCAAGGGTGATATTACAAATGTTCTCAGGCACAGTTAGTACTTATAAAACAGTCTGTCTTATTTCCCATAAAAAAAATCACAGCAGAAAGTTTTTGTTAATCAGAGTAAATATACCTAGTTTAGGGAGGATTGTTTTAAGTGCGCATGAATCAAAGACTCCAGCTAAAAAGGGGCAACATTTCAGAAAATATTCCAGTCATTTAAAAAGAAAATATTAGAGCTTTCATCTTAACCCTCATGAGATACTAATTTTTAAGAATTTATTTAAGTACAAGTCTAGATAAAACTTAAGTGGCACATGAAATGTTTTTAATGCTTTTACTCTGATAGTGAGATATAACTTACTTTATATTAATGCCTGTGAAAACGATATTGGCTGATAAAACCTCATGGTTTCAAAATGCGTATCATGATCAAAATAAGATGATTGTGGGAATAAAACAATGAGAGCTCAGATGTTCATACAGATATTAGAAACATGCAATGAGGATCCCACCACTTAAAATTTGTACTTGAGTGGAGAACCTTCTTATGTTAAAAGAAAAAAAAGCCTACTGACAGCTTTTTCAAATACGTTTTTCAAGCCTGACC
Organism: Hystrix cristata; assembly: GCA_004026905.1. Classification (NCBI taxonomy): domain Eukaryota; kingdom Metazoa; phylum Chordata; class Mammalia; order Rodentia; family Hystricidae; genus Hystrix; species Hystrix cristata. Next base: position 119,352 of record PVJO010000787.1, on the reverse strand, counting down.
TATTAGTTTCCCCATGTTGTTTGAACGAGTTATAGTAGCTCTTACAAGGGCCTGAAATAAGATTTCCCGAAGTGACTCGGTCCAATTGGATGTTGATGAAGAACAAAATCTCTGAAATACCATTTGTTTCTCCACCACATTTCTATATTTTCATATTTTTATTCTTGTTTACAAGAGAATTGTTATGTTCTAATTAGGGCTCATATCAAATAAAGGAGTGTTGTGCCTTCTGATTACAAAGATGTAAACACACAGTGCTCTGAGGAGTGTGTCTGACTGTGTGTCTAGAAAACAAGGTTTGTAGCTGTTTGTAGTTGGAACTGTTTCTGTGAAAAGAACTCGCAGCTCTCTTTTACCTCCATGTATCCCTTTGTTTCTTGTTATTTCTAATTTTTAGTCCTTTCTTCTTTGAATTTAAAAGTGACATTTAAAAAAAACAGAAAGTGGTGGGAGAAATAAGAGGCAACTCTTTTGAAATGATTTAGAAGGGGAATGACAGAATTCTTCAGGGAAATAAAAAGAAAAGGGAAGGGAGAGTTTAAGGAAAAGGGTCAATTAGCTACTCAATCAGCCCCATAGAAGGAGGTGTGGTAGCTTTTACTTCATTCATTCTGCCTTGGAGAGTGGACAGATATAACGGGTCCAGGGTCTGCAGAAATACCAATGTGCATTATGTTTGCATTAAGGATTTAAAAAAAAACCAAGGGGTGGGGGGAGAAACAAGGTCAGCTTCGGAAATGATGAATGCCTTTTTGCTGAAAGCTGTACTGAACGTCCTTGAGTTTAATCAAAACTATTTGTTTTTAGTCAGCTTTGCTGTTGTCTCTTTTACTCTTGTCCACTGATAGCTTGACATTAATGACATCATAAATCATGTGAAGTGGCGGCTTGGGTTTGGTAGCATTTCAAGTGTTTGTTGAGATGTCCTGGGCTATCTGAGGGGCTGGTGCAAGGCTGGATACCATCTTGGGCTGAATCTTTAGTTTATGGCATTACTTGGTCAGTAAAAGCACGGAATGCATTATTGGGCTGATGGGCCTTCTTTAAAGAATATCTGGCCTCTCATCACATGCAAATTTTACAAAGAGATTACTGAATGGATGCATTTACTTTCATTCTTTTTTCTTCAAATTTTTAAAAGCTGATTTTTGAAACACCTCATTCAAATCAAAACTTTCTCCTTGTTCTAGTCAATTTCCATGACCATTCGATAATCTGTGGCAAAACATCAGTATCCATCTGCCCTGCTCGGTGTGCATATTGTACAGGCAATTGAAGCTGGAACAGTGTGTACAATTTGAACAAATCTATCACTTACACTTTTTAAGAGGCTCTTGTTAAACATAAAGCATCATCTGTACATTGGAAATGTATTCTTTGAAAAATGCCTAGCCTTTATCAGTTTTTTGTTTCAAAATGATTTCACTGCATCATTCTGTGTTTATGGCTTGTTATCTGTGTGACTGGGTTCTTAGAACATGTTTTCATGATCACTGTATTCTACTGTTAAAGAAACAAAGCATTATTCTTTAACTGTTACTTATTTCATGGTGTTTTTATATTACAAACATATCCATGTCATGAGAATAATATGTAGATCATTTACTTCCACATCAGGCCAATGCACTGGCAAGTTAAAGAGATTTCTTTGTTTTGTAAGGAGACTGGCAAAAAGAAATGTCGTCTCTTCAGTCATGGAAAAGCACATCATCTTGAAATGAGCAGTGTGTATTGTAATAGAACACTTTTTACGGGGTAGGTAGTTCAGCCAAAAATATAAATACTTGTCCAAATGCAGTTTTTCACCTACATCCCAAGTAAATCAAATTACACCACTGCTGTACAGTCCCAGAACAAGAACCAGATAGAATGACATCAAATAGTATCACTCATTTGACAAGCTGGATAATTCAGTCTATTTTTTTAAACTGAATTTGAGAGGGGAAAATATTGAGAATGGTATAAGCATAAATTCCTAAATTATCTTTCCAGATATTTATCTGTTTTTACAAAAATGCTGAGTTTATTTCTCCATGTATTAACAAAGATTTATAAAAATGTATCAGAAATAATGTAATTTGAGGTAGTATTAAAGATTTCCCCCCTTTTTAACAAGATATATTGACAGTATAACTGAGTTTGAGCAGTATTTGTTTCTTCCCCCAGATAGCATTGAGTCTTGTTCTAAAGAATGGTGTATTTTTTTTTTCATGACTCACATGGAGGCAACATTATTGTAACAATAAAGAAAACCACAGGTGAACTTGATGTAATTAGCTCCACATAGTCCAATTCACTGTGACATGCACCTCAACTCAATAGGGATGTTTTTGGAAAACGCAAATAAATATTATTAGGAATTTTTAGACTATTGCACAACTTTAAGGAGTGTCCTAAACATCCTTCTATTATTTTATGGTGTCTTATCACTGTACTTTATGGAGAATATTCTCATGGACCAGAAGTTATTTATTTAACTTTCCCCACCCAGACAGACTTTTCCACCTTTTGTTTGCACATCTGTTTCCCAACTTATGACAAGTTTGTTTGTTTTCCTGCATGAATGTTTAAGAACCTTTCCTTTGATGTGATCAATACATGACAGAATCAGGCAGGCATTATTTTTCTTCAGATTCTAAGTACATGCCATGGTGAAAAGATTAAATATTTCCTATCTGTACGACTTCTCCTGATTTAAATAAAGCCTCTGATTACTTATACCACAGGACTAGAAAGAATGAACTTCAAATTGCTTTAGAAAAGAGAATTTTAGCCCCCATGAGACACAAAAAGTTTGAATATCCTACTATGCACAAGGAATCATCACAATTTATCTAAAGATAGGGACTTCTGAGTGTTCCATTTTCAGTTTTCTCTAGCCTTCTCTTGAAAACATGTATAATGCAGTCCATATCTACTTAGCATCTCTCCTTTTTCTTGTTTACAAAAATAAAATTACTCATAAGCAAACAAATGGTTTCCTGGTGAATTTTGTCTTGTTAATAATGAGCAACATCAAATCGATTCATTACTTTTACTTACTAAATGGTCGATTCTAGAGAAATTTATGTCTAAACCATTGGCAAGAAAAGACTGGCAGAACTACTTAGCAAATCCATCCTGAACAGTACCTCACAACTAACCTTTGCTTGAACATGGAAAAACATTCTGTCCCACACTTACACACACTTGCACATACTTACATATGCCTGTGTTTACTCAAGCACAAAATCAAACCAAGCTGACATAAAAGTACAGTGTTGGATTATAGTTTCATTCATGTTGAAAATTTTCATTTTGATCTAAACTCCTACTAGAAGACAATGAAAAACTATCAGTTCTGTCTGTTCCAATATGAGCACACTCCTGGCCATCTATAAATAGCAAATAATAATAATCACAATGAAAGATGTGGGATGGTATTTATTTCTAACTAATACCTCCTGACAGTATTGTACATGAAATTATTATTAAAATCTTCTGTCTCTTTGCTAAACTGACTTATTTTGTAACTAATTCTCTTTTATAACTAAGCATGGACTATATATGTTTGGTAAGTAAAATAATTTAATTTGGCAAGGGACATATTAAAATGATGCACTGGTATCATAAAATATACAATTGCAGCTTGTTTTCATGGTTGTCAAATACAACTTCATATATTGTCATAAAATATTGTAATTTTTTTCTTATTTCAAGATGGTATTTTTAGAAGAAGGCACCATTCAGATTTTAAAAATGTGTTCAAAAAGACTCCAGAACGACAATACAGAATAACAAGAGCAATAAGAAGCGAGGGCCTTTCAAAGGCCTTTTTCTCATACAGTTATCCTAGTAAACCAAGTCCAGCGAATGCCCTTCCAGTCCCAGAAAGTACTGAGGTGAATCTGACAGACACTCCATTTAGATGTACTCCAGAGAAAAACAATACATTTTTATCAGAACTCCATCAATATTGTGCTCCTAATTTTTTGTTGAAGTCGATTTTAAAAAGCATCCTAAATCTGGCAGTGAGTATCTGATTGAAAGCAAGCAAGCCTTTGGAGATCCACAGAAAGCAGGCTGGCCACATACTGCAGTACAAGTTGCTCACTGTACAGAGATATTTACTCATGAGTATAAGAGGACAAAGAACGTAGCTCCCACTCTGTGCTCCCTGTCAAGATGTTCCTTTTACTATAGTGGATAAAGACAAAGCCTATCCAACTGACAGGCAGGAGACTACTTTCCTAAAGTATTTTTTTTTTTGTAATACACATAACGATACATATGGATCATTAGAAGTTTGCGGAAAGATCTTGGAGACAAAGCCTGACCTTTAAGTTTCACAAAACTAGAAAGTTTTGGAACATTTTCTAACATACCTGACTTCTGAAAGAGGCGACACCATTTCCCCCTTACTAGACCCTCTTCATCAACGGTTTCACTATTTTACAACTATTTGTCTTTTGAAGACTATTGTAATTCCACCATATTCAAACCCCTTTCAAATCACCACGCATAAATGTGCAGACAGTTTGTCCACATCCATAGCAGGGTTGGGAAAACAAAGACACTCACTTCTTTCTTCTTGCTCATAAAGATTAAAAACAAAACCTGAACTAGGAAATCTCTGTGGGAGAAGAGAGTTTCTAGAATGCACCCGAATTTTCAAATTGAAGAACTAAAGAATATAATTTGACCTTATTTCCTTGGGTTATTGATATGCTAATGCTAATCTCGCACTAGGTCAGGGTTAACCCCAAAGAATAAGCTATTGAGCTTGGTTAATATCTATGTGGGACTCGTCAATAGCAGTCTGAGGTGGCTGTGTTTTTCAAGTTTTCATCTCAAAAGTGTTTTCTATATCAAATATAGTAAACATAAACAAATTTTAAGCTATATAAAATAATTTTATTGATTAATTCAGTTAATATTTACCAGCCTCCCATATAAAGGCATTTCAGTATAAAAGAATCTGTTGAAAGTTGATGTTATAGAGTCATCTATCCTTCCACATTCCATGAAGAAATGCCAAGCACCATTTACTAGAAGATACATTATATTCAACCACAAACTCTGTGATCGTTTCTTACTTTCAATGAGATAGTCATAGAGCACAATTTTTTTCTATTGGGCACATATTAGATATTTTGAAGACATCTTTTAAAGATATAGAAACCTTTCATGTACTAGCTTGTCTTGAGATCGCTGGAGAGTTCCAGAGAATCACAAGAGGTATATGACGTATGGACTCCAAAGCAGTATTTTACCATAAAAGCCTGGAACCCTGCTGGCATATGTAATTTAATGTGCACCATGTCTCCCCTAATTCAATCAGGTCTCTACATCCCTCCTTTTATATTCCAATTGGATTCCATGTGCTAAAGCCATCAAGATTTTCAGGATGAAATGAATGCTTGTATTAATCCTGCAATTTCCATTTAAAACACGGCATCGATTTGATTAATAAGGTTTGATGCTGAATAATTATATGGCAAATATGTAAGCTATAGGGAAACCACAGATGTGACCACCAGCAAAAGCCTTGTGGGAGAAGGGGGTCAAAGGGAAGCAATGGCCATGACTGAGGTGATGAATTCCTTGGCTTTTCTTTTATGCAATTAACAAGCAGGGTTTCTATTAATTTGCCACCCCCAGAGCTTCGACTGGTCAGATGCGTCTGGGTCAAGGGTCGCTGGGGCAGAGTCAGGGTCAGCATCGCGGCAGCCCTGAAACAAAATGGGAAAACTAAAGAAATCCGAACGATACGGCTGAATATACATTCTATGGTTCAGAGGGGAGGGGGAGGAAGTGCATCTTCTTAATGTGAAGATTGCTCTTTTGGAATAATAAAAATGTTTCTTGCACATTTAATTCAAAGTAATCAATCTAAGGTGCAGTGGCCGAGCATCCAATAAAAGAAAATCAATGTGGTCTCTACAAGGGAAGACAAACAATGCTCACTTTTACTAAAGGGATTATAGGTTAACATTTATTCAGTGTATTGTAATCTGATGTCAAGTGGTATAAAATCAAACCAACAATCCATTACCACCCGTTACAGGCTGGGTGCTGATCTCATGCAAATTGACGTTTCATAGAACTTATTAAATCATTCCTGTGTTCTAGCTATGAAACATTTTTCTACAGTGGTTGAACTTCAATGAATTTTACTTCATATCCTGGACGGAGGCATATCAAAAAGACCAATATTTATCATTTCAAAATGAAGACTTTTCACAATTTTCATATCCCGCCAATCATCAATTTATCCTATACAACACATATTATTTTGTTTCCACCAAAATAAACTAAAGATTGACCAGGAGACTAGACCTGACTTTTTTTTCAAGTCTTTTTATTTCACTCGTGTAAATGTCATTGTACCAGCTCATCTACTTTTATAATGCTCTGCAGCAAATTGTACTGCATTTCCAAATATTGCCAGGATTTAGATTTGTTTAGAATGTAGGAGAAATAATTCAGGCTGTATCAGTAATATTCATGCTCAAAATTTTTAGAGTATCTCACAGACTAAAATCTGCATTTTAAATTCCAAATATTGTGAGGGCAGCATATTTTTAAAAATATGTCTCATAAAGTATATGGGTTTTCCAATTTTGGAATTAATAATTGCTGAAGTTACATAATATACATCACATATATTTATTTTAAAGCTAAGTAAAATAATTCATTAGCATATTAGTATAGTGGCTTCACTATTTGCTTCCGAAAAAAAGATTTATAGTGATCACCCTTCCACATGAATGCAGTGCTTTTGAAGTATTATAAAAAGTTACTGATCTCTCATTAACAGCAATAAAAAATGGCTATCAACTCTGTCAAAGTTAACATTTTTTTCTAAAGCAATCATGCTTATTGTTAGAATTAGGGACACTTTTAAGTGTGAAGAAAATCATTACCACATGTTTGAAAATATTGGTGATATCTTACAGATTGCATTACCCTGCAGCCTGGTGCTACTTCAAAACACTTCAGTGTTACTTGGTAGTAGAAAAGGAAATTGAATTTGACACAATTTTTGTTGTAAAAGCTAAGTTTAGTTTTACCACCCTGCTTTGATGGAACCTATAGCTTTTATTTGTTCAGAAAAGAAGCTTGCTTATTCCGAATTCAAGAAATAGACACAAAAAAGCCAGTTTCATATGTCTTAGTTATAAAGTCTAATATATCCATAAAATATATAAACTATCTCTGAATTATATTTTCAGGTATATATATAATTTAATAAAATTCACCACAGGTACGACATATATTATTGTCTTTTTATGTGTCCCACTTTTAATATATTTAGATAAAAATAAATTCTCCTGTTGTTCTGCATAGTAAAATGAAAAATTTTGAACCATGTTTGCTATAATAAACAACTTGGCTGTCTGTTATTGATGCCCTGCTTTGCATTTAACATAGTAAAAGGAACGTTTCAGTCTGCTAAAGCTATCAACAAAGCACGTCTATCACATTGGAAATAAGAATGAGATGATTATAAACCAATTTTGGTCAGTAAACCAAAAGTGCTTATATAGCTCACTACTTTGCTGTGCAAAATATGATTTGGGTCAAATTTGGCCATTTACATGAAGCACTCTGAACTCATAAAATTGAAATCTTAAAATTTAGCAATATTAATTTGATATGACCTTGTAGCATGACTTGAATTGGCTAGATGATTTAGTTCAAATGTTGAATCAGCCCTAAAATATTAAATTCTTGGTATTTAAAATTAAGTTGAAAACTAAATAAAAGACTAATATGAAAAGGAACTATAATTATTCATATTCATCCTTAACTGCAAAGCTAGATTCTTTCCAGGATGTGGATTTTAATAGGATTTTTCTTGATCCCTTAAGTTTATTGTTTTCTTTGCCTTAATAAAGAAGAAACACTTACTCGTTTCTACTATGTGTCAACTGTAGTTGTTAATTTATCTCTTAATATATAGCAAAAAATGCTTTAAATCAAATAATCGGATACCCTCCTTTAAAATGTAAGTGAGATTTTTAAGGAAAAAAATGCTTTCTTCATTTTTATTTGTAAAAGATTAGCTCGCTTTAGGGCATCTAGATAACATGAAATCACTTGCCGACCAGGAACGATGAAGATATGAACTCCAGGCTAACAGTAATGGCAAAAATAATTTCAAACTGAAGGCAAAACCACTTCATTCTGTGCACAATGTCTGAATGTCTTCCAATGGACTTTAAATAAAAAATGGAAAACATTTTAGCAAATATAGAGAAGCACTGAGTATATGGCACAGAGAGGCATTTTTGATGTTTTTGCATTTTTGTGCAGGGAGAGTCATAAAAGGTTGCCAATGGGGTATTGTAAAACCACAGTTAACAGTGAATTTTAGATAGATATAACCAGTTAAAGGTGATTGAATATCAAGGGTTGAGTAGTGCTTATTATACCTGCTGTTGGGAGACTTCAATTCATTATTGTAACAGAATGAAAACGGCATTGCTGCTGTCCACGACAAGCTTGTAGTATTGATTGGGTTTCTCCAAAGTCTTCTCTTAGGATGCAGAGTGCAGTCAAACATGCACAAACATCACTCAGTTCCCCTGATTCTGTCATGTGTTCCTTGTACCTCAAACTAAAGCAGCCTTAAGTCACAGGAAAATGCGTCTCTATTTGAAGGCAGACAGGACTCTAAGCCTGACTCCAGGGGCTATGCAGATGTGCTAACCTTTCTTTCAGAGACCAGATTTTACACTCAAATTGTCATTAAAGCTCGTTTTTCCCTAGAGGTCCCCAGTCAACTTGCACGTGCTCTCCATTAGGGCTAAAAGTCAGAGTGGCATCATGCCCACTACACATACTAAATAAAATAGAACATAAACAGAGCGGGATGTGACCCTTCTCCGTCCTTGGATAGATGGCATCATCCACAGTCCAGCCAGATGTAGTGAGGCTTGATCAAAACTACACAAAACCGGGTGAACACTTCAGTCAAAATTTCTGATGAGCCTTTGTCTCTAGAAATGAGTCTCTGAAGTAAAATATACCTCCGTCCTTTTAGCTTTCAGGACCAGGGACAACTATGGCACAGCTTGCGTGTGTCTGGAGAGTTCACATCTTTTTCACAACGTCTGGCTGTCTTTATAAACTAAAGGTAATTAATCTGATGGTTGAAAACCAAAGAGAAATACATAGTCTACAATACAAATCTGAACTTTTCAGGGGCCTTTAGTGACCAGGACGACAGAGGAACTGCGCACATCACTAGAATCAACTAATATATCACTTTATTCCTTTGCCTGTGCAGGTTGCCTGAGGACAAAGTGACCTTAAAAAAAATGCCAGGATCTTTCGATCTCATAATGCATCTCATTTTAAGGGTACTTTGCAAATGAAATTTGGAAAGGAAAAATTTCTCTAATGTCCCCAGTGAATCAGCCTAATATCTCAGGAATGGGAGATGTTTTTGATCTATCAACATGCTGTGTTTACCACAGATCTAAGCCAAGAATTATGTTTCACCAAAGGAGAAATAGTTCTGTGTACTTAAGCACTTCCTGACTTGAAAAGACAAGGCAAAGAGCTTTGTCTTTAAAAGAGAGAGAGAGCAGGAACTGAAATTATTTGTGAGAATATACCTTAGGACTTGGAGAATCTCCACTAGAGAGAAGCCGAGAACCGGGCACGGTGTATCTAGGTCACACTGACTTGGAGATTAAAAGAGCAATGATAGATCTGAAACTGTGATGTGCCCCAACATCTGTATGTAAGATCTATCCTTAATATCTGGATTTGGCCCGATGAGTTTAACTTTTATCCATAGATTTTAGGCAATTCTCTTCGTAAATGATATTTTCTATCTGTGTAAAGATGCAGACTATATTTCATAGTAGGAAGAATTGAGTTGTTTATCAGAAGACCTGAATTCTAGTCTCTACGTCTTTATTTATGGTATCACTTTCTGCAATCCACTTGCTCCCTTGGAACTTTTTATTTTTAACCTGTACATTGATGCTGACATACACTTTGACGAGTTCTCAAAAGTTTTTTGAGATACAAAATGACCTGAATTATATGCAAGTCGTGAAGACCTGGGAGAAACTAGCTAGAAGCTATCTAGACATCTGATTATTACCAGTTTGCTGCCTAGAATCTATCCTGCCCAAGATGAACAAAAGTCTTCTTGCTAACCATTAGCCGAATCAGGGCTTCTTCTCTCCCTTTTGCCTAACCCTCCACTCCAAATTTCCCAGAGACAGAATTTCTTGCAAATTATCAAAACCATCTCTGATTAGATAATTCCCAAGGTTAAGTTCATCCCTGTTGGTACAAAGATAACACCAACCTCCACTTGTAACCGGCATTCTCTCCACATACCTAGGACACCACTCTTCCCGAGTATCTAGTGGAGAGACGATTCCATATTCTTCCCTTTGTGGAAACACTCTGCCTACTAGGCTTTGGGTTTGTTTTCTTTTGATTAGTGATGTTTTGATTTCTACTGTGTCCCACACTGTACACTTTGAGTTGATCTTCAGTATGAATGAACCCTTCATTTTACATTATAGTGATAAGGAATTATCACATTTTTCTAGTAACAGTAGTAATCAGCCTGGTATTTAAAAATATTTTTCATTATGCCCCACTAGACTGTAACTCTAAAAGGGGAGGTGTATTTCCCATTCAAGTTCAAGCCAGATGTCACCATGAACCTTCCCCACCTCAGTCACAGACTTTATGTGACCTTCGTCATTACAGCTAACTTAAAGACTGCTCCACGTGTCCCATATCTCCTCCCAGAGTACCTGGGAAGGAGCACTTTAATCAGTCCCCTCTGCCCAAATGATTCTTGTGGCTTTTCTGTCTAAAAACGCAAGTACATAGACTATATCCAGAGGTGACTTAATGAACATTACAACTCTGTTGATCGCTAACCTTGTTCACAATCCTGACTTCACCCAGAATCTGTTTCACACTATCATTTATTGATGAAGGCCTACTAGGCCCACTACCCTAAAAAGCGTAATTTCCAATCTTTACTATGAGCAGATTAGCTAGATGATAATGCTGAGACATAAGACATTAAATAATTTATCCATACTATAAAGCTAGTAAAGCCTCTAAGGTAGGAATTCTCAAGTTCTTTGCCACGTCATACAGAATCTGAAGACTAATGTATTATAGCCACGTATATGGACTTCCTTCACTCCTTGATTTTCATGACCCCATTTAGGGAGAATTTATTTTGATATACACCTACATTCCGTGGATACCTCTGACATTCACCGTTGTTTGTATTCTTCTTCGTAATAATTTCCCATCATCACCTTATAGTTTCCTGAACACTTTGGCATCAATAATCACACCTGATGCTAATGGGAGAGCACAGGAGTGCAGGTGTTCAAACCACAGACCTTCCCACGGTACAAGGCCCCGTCCTCGGGTTAAAGGGATGCTGGAGCTGTCACCGTTATAAGCAGTAAAGTCACTTCAGATCTCCTGGCTGCACTTCCAGGCCTCCGAAGATGAAAGTATCACACAGTAATACGTGCAGCCGTAATAACGGTTTAGAAGTGATCCATACAAACTTCAGTCAAAATATTCAGGAGTTCAAAAAAACCCAACTTTATTTTGTCATAGTTGAACTTAATTTCTTCCCTGGAAACCACATTTCCGCTTAAATACAGAAACAACCAGGCCATGTTTGAAAAATGTGGACACATTCCTGATTACTCAGACAGCACTTTGGCAGCAGACACCCTCCAATTGTCCCTGTTTTTCTCTCAGCCTTTTCCCCCGGCTTTTGCCCTTCGCCTGGCAGCCTGTGTGCTCTCAGCACAAGGGTGAAGGTGTTTGTCCCCAGTGTCACGTTTGTCTTCCTAAATGGGCAGGAGAGAGATGCACATAGTCAGCCTGACTGTGGACACCGCCCTCCTGCCTTATTGCCAAGACTCTTCCACAGCTTCCAGCCAAACAGCCCATCCTGAAATGACAACGTCCGCTTGGTCCCAACCTGACTTTTATCTACTACTCTCGGCTTCCTGGAGACAGGACTACAGAATATTCTCTCCTGTTTCTCAGGGAAGCTGGAGAGCTTAGTGCTATCTCAGGCCCCCTTCTCAATGTGTAGCCCATTGCTGTTCCACACACATTTGGAGAACTCCCACAGCTGGCTTTCTGCTACCCTCTCCTTCCTCTAGCGTGCAAACCATGCCTTCCCTGCGCTATTGCCCACTGCTAAGTGTTATGTTGTCAGGTACACCTCTTGCAGCAGGCTTTGTTCAGCATCAATTGCATCATTAGTTACTTATTTTTAAAAAGTGTGTATAGCATTTATTACTTGTAAGGCACTTTTCTAAGTACTATTATTATTATTAATCCTGTTTTATGGATGAAATAAGATCCAAAAAGGCTAAGTAATCTGCTCGAAGACATATAACTAGTAAGCAGCAGAGATGGAATTTCAATCTCAAAGTTAACAATGGTAGATGGCAAGAGTGATTGACATAAAGTATATTAACTACACCACCAGAAAATGAAGACCCTGACAAAACGTCATTTATAAAATTTACCCAGATGGTCTTAGAAACATAAAGTGCTATCTATAGATTAGTGCATTGTGCTTATCTAGATTATTTGATGTCCCTAAAAAACTTGTCCTCGTGGACATGGCTCTACGTACATGTCGAGTCCTACACATGGCTCTTTCAAAGTGGAAAATGGTGAATCCATTCATGTATGTTCTAAAATGTAACAATACCAAGACTGAGTGGGTATCCCAGTAATAAATGTCTTACATTTAACTGTTACTTACTCAGAGAGGTGGTTATAGTGTAGCTAGTTCTTACTTAAATCTATTTTACTCATATTATTATTGACAGAGTTTTAGAAAAGAGGAAGTAATATTTCAGAGAATAGATTTGAAATGTTTTGAGTGAATTAATGTAGTTATAGGCAATATCTTAGAAAACCAATATTTTATTATTTCTAACATTTTATGAAATTAAACTTGAAGTCGCAGATACTCCTCATGATTAAATACCTTTTCCTGAAACATGAAGTTTTAAGAAAAACAACATGCTGGCAGTATGCTTTCATAAGAAAAATCATCCATTATAATATAATAATGAATTTCATCTTCTTGGTACAGTAATGTGCAAGATCAGATTTGCCCTTTCTCATGAAATAACAACTACAAAAGAGACAGTGACTTTCAATACATTGGACCTACAGCAGAAATCAGTTGTGAGCCTTGAAGGACAATAAACAAATGAGTCCAGCCCTTTGATTGTCTGTCTCACTGCTGGAGAATTTCCGGTGTGCGGAGTAGGAGGGAGGAGCCCAGGGGAAACTCAGAAAACACCCCAGGTCGAGATGACAGAGTGGAGTCTCCAAGGAAGAGCAGTTAAAACTCACAAGGAAGAGTAGGAGAAAGGAGCAGAAGGAATTGAATGAGGGAAGCCTGGAGATCTTCAGAGCCTGCCTTGTATAGCCACTCGGGCACTGAGCAACACAAGTGCCACAGGAAACCATCCCAGGCTTCCAGGGGTGGAAGGTGCACTGGGGAAACTTCCAGGAACGCAGGACCTTAAGTAGAAGAGCTGGAAAGATCTCTCCACTCCACAGTGGTTGAGCTTCTTAGATTGAGCATTCTTTGGGTCCTGCCTAATGTTACAAGCAAGACTCAAAAGGATCAAATTATTTTTAAGTAATTTAACTGTATCACAAAATAAGGCAAGGAATACTTTTAGGAATACAAAAATACTCAACACCCAACAAGGTAAAATTAATGATGTCTGATATCTAATCAAAAATACTAGCCATGCAAAGAAGCAAGAAAATAAGACCCATAAAGAGGGGAAAATTCAGTGAATTGAAATCAACCTAGAGTTGACACAGATGTTAAAATTAATAGAATAGGCTACTGAGGTGGTTTATTATAAATCTATCACATTCACAAATGGCTAACTAGATATGTGAATATATCTTTAAAAACCAAATCAAACTTACAGTGATGAAAAAATTGAAAAACAGTGAACAGAGCATCACACAATGTACTGGATGAACGCAGCCAGCTACTATAGTGTTCTTAGGGAAGAGGCAAGAAACAGACCACATTAAGTGTTGGAAATAATGTCAGGAACTAGAGTTCACAAAAACTGTGGGAATCTGAAATGGAACAACAATTTCACAATGTAACAAAAAATAAAAATCACGTGCACCTTGTGATCTAATATTTTCCCACATCTAGGTATTTTTCTGAGAGAAATGAAAGTACTGTATATGCCTACGCCAAGGCTGGTACACAAATTTTTTCACAAGTTTTATTTGTAACAACCCCCGAAAAGAAATAATTCAAAGGTTTATCAACATATTAGTGGATAAGGAAACAATTATGTATCAATACAGAGTACCATGTACCTGAAGAAAATTAAATTTTCCTTTGCACTGCAACAAATAATCACGCATAGAACTAGACAAAAAGTAGTGCATACAGTCAGATTCCGTTTCTAGAAAATTCTTGGGAGTGTAAATAGATTGACAGTGAACAGAAAAACACACTGGTGATCTTCTGGCGAAAATGTGGAAATCAAAGAGAGTTGAAAAGAGAGATTGCAGGGAAGATGGGAAAAATAGGGCTGATGGAAACGTTATTGTACCAGTTTCATGAATGTACATATTCCAAAGTATGTTCCAATGATTTTTGCCTTCGATATGTTCATTTTTTGTGCATTACTTACCTAAGAAGAAAGTTGTTTTTAGAAACATCATACAGATAAAGAATACAGAAGACACAATTTCAAGTAAGGAAGGAAGACTTTTAATGATTTTATAGTAAACGCCAGGGACAATCAAATTTGGTTTCACCCTTTACCTCTTTCTCTAAATTGAGCTTGATTTTTTTAACAATAAAAAGTCAAGTCAGTTTAAAGACTTCTTATAGTAAATACGACACTTGTTTCCTTTATATTTGAAGTAAATGAATAGAAATTTTCACTTTGTTTTTCAAGTAAATAATCAAATGTATTTAGGAATTGTTCATGCTTAATATATCGTATTTAGGGTTTTCATCAGAAAGCAATGACTTAAATTCTCATGATTAAAATTTTATTTACCAGTTAGAATTTATTGGGAAAATAAATAATTTTATATGAAGGAAAGAAAGAAAAAACCTCAAAGGTTCAGATATATTCAAATATATACCCAAATAATGTATATTCAAATATTATTCAAATATAATTGTGAGGTTTTGGAGAATACATTGACGTATAAATCTCATTTTCTTGCAATCTTTTTAAACTAAAACACACCATTAAAGGACAAGAGACCAGAGCAACTGCGACATCTCAGGTGTGACTCGGCACAGGGATTGTGATCCTCTCCACCAGGAGGCGGGTGTTGTGGAAAATGACTGTTTCAGAGACTGTTTCTGCGGGGTAACAGCAGCTCTTTCGAACAACCAGGGAGAATTTGTCATGGGAGAAAAGCTTCTACTAAGTTTCCTTCCTCCTCTAGTTTCTCAATGCAGTTCACTTTTGACACCGTTTCCAGAGTTTCTGAAGTGAAGATGTGATCATGTCACTCTCCACTCTGAAATCTTCCATGATTTTGGAGCGTGAGAAAGAATTAAGTACCTGCATTGTTATTGCCACTACTCCCTCCTATGCACTCCAAGTTTTAGCTACAAAACCTCCAGAAAAACTCCTGTCTCTTATCCGTAAAGACATACGTATCAACTATTCTATTTAGGTTCTATAAGGAACACTGCTTGTTGAGCGGGGCATGGACCGCAGGAGAGCGGAAGGACGCAGAGAAAGTGCGTTGCTGACTCTCAGCGAGAAACGGTGGGGAGCTGAGGTCAGATGAGGGCCACGAGGGCTCAGCGGATCTCAGGGGCTGTTCCCCTCTGCTTTTGCACCTACACTTCCTAAATACTGCTCAGGGTCTGAGGCATCTCATTTGTGAATGTTTCCTAAAACAGATTGCTTTTTTCTCTCTGTATCGCTCCCTTTTCACCAATGGTACGTGGCCCAATTCAGTCTGATTATTTGTTACTGTCTTTCATTTTCTGGGTCTTTCTTAGAAGCTAGTATAATGATACTCAATACGTTGGTCAGGGTCTCCTTAAAACAAAATAAGACAGAACAAAACCAAAAACATCACTTGCAAAAAGGGTTTCTGAAGAGAGTTTAAACATGGGCTTCTGAATGACACATGAACAATTACACCTGCAAGGGTTCCTGTAGCATCCTGGGCCAGACACTCTTAAACAGTTACTACTCAATTAACCCTGAAGACACAAGAGAACAGAGCACCTGCCACGATCCAACGTGAGTCATAGCTAAAGGAATTCAGTCTCTGACAAACTGCAGCTTTGTTGGAGGGCAGCACAGGACAAGGACTTTCAACTTCACTCTCCACCGGTCCTCTGAAGGCAAGGACATTGGTGGGCATCTGGTCGCAAGAAGGCTGTGGAGCTTGGGTCTGGAGGGCAAATGAGAAGTATTCAGAAATTTAATAGGTGGAAAAGAAATAAGACATTAACATAACAGACAGAAATAAGAATGAGACTCCCTACATGGAAAGAAAATGGAAACCTGAGAGTTTTGATGTGGATCTTCTATCTAACAGTCCAAAAGCATGGCTACACATAAAATCCCAAGTCCCTAAAGATGAATTTTTTCTTCCTTAAAAGTATTTTCAAATGCTGACAAGGTTGTGGAGAAAAAGGAACCCTTCTACACTGTCGGTGGGAATGTAAACTAGTACAACACTATGGAAATCAATACAGAGACTCCTCAAAAAACTAAAATTTGAAATTCTATTTCACTCAGATATTTCCTTTCTAGATATCTTTCCCAAAGAGTTAAAGATCTCATATTACCATGATACATGTCTGTCCACAGTTATAGCAGCACAATTCGTAGTAGCTAAAACTTGGAAGTTGTCTATATGTTATCAACAGATGAACGTATAAAGAAAATGTGGTATTTATATACAGGGGAGTACCATGTTGGCATAAAGAAAAAATAAGCATGAGTCATTTGTAGGAAAATGGATGTATCTTGAGACCATAATGAATCAGACGACACACAAGCTTATATATTAAACAGTTTCTCTTATACAAGAAACCCAAAATACAAATTGAGTAAAATAACAGGAAATAGTGATAGATCTTTTGCAAAAGAGAAGCTGACCAAAAGATGGAAGGAGACCAGAAGAAAGTGAAGGGAAGATGAAGAAACATGATTATGTGTTTCAGAATCGACATATATTTAAACAAAGATTTCCAGGCACTATCACAGGTCACTGAATCAGAATCTCTTGGGGAAAGTCCCAGAATTTGAGTTTGGGGAATGTCCCAGAATGTATGTTATTAACAATCTTCTTGAGTGATTCTAATAATTGTTTTAGAACTATTGTTGATCTAGAAGATTTTTAGAGTCACAGCCTTCAGGAAGTTGTAGGCAATTTTCTCCAATGTGTCACTTCATCTTTATTTTAACCTTCATGGGAATCACTACACCTTAGTTCAGGAGTGTATTTCAATGGGGAGATACAGGAGACAAGCAAACTACTGAACAAGTTTCCTAGGCGGTAAGCCACTTGGGGGTGAACTGTCACCGAATCAGAAGGAAATCCGTACTGTGGAGAGGCACTTTTCTTTCCTCCCCTTCTCCTGTGCAGTGTGTCTCTGGGAAGTCTCTACTCCCCAGCCCTTCATCACAGACAGGTGGTCTGGAACCAAACCTACTCACCGCTGTGTGCCCTAATCCCAGAGCTTCCACAGTTCTCGGATCAGCAGAGTGAGCTCATTCTCAGGAAGCTTAAAGCTGGTGCTACTTCATCGGGTATTTGCAAATGGCTTCCTAACAAACACATCACCAGGAGCAAGGCCGCCGCCAGCAGCCGGAGCTAACTGGGGGTGACAGAGCAGTTGCTCGCAGAGCAGCTCCAGGGACTCATTAGGAGCTGGTGGCGACAGGATGAAAGCACTCTGGTGGGCCACATGTGTGGGAGCCGCGCAGAGGCCTCCGGCCACACCTCTGCAAGCCAGAACGTCGGGGACGGTGCTAGCGGGGATGCGGACTAGTAACTTGGGTAGCAGAATATCAGACTCTTTCTTTTTCCCTTTTGCCAGATAGACAGAAGAAAAATATTAGGGAAAATTTTCTTTCTCTATCAGGAAAAACAGAGTCTCTACTTCCCCTAATGATAATGAAAGAACTAGTAAGATACATCGTGACTTATTAAACATAATGTAGTCAGGGACGTTTTTATTTGTTCTCTCAGTGGGGAATGCTGAGGATCTGCGAAATTAACTGTTACTTAGAAAAATTTTACAACCCTTTAGAAAATAATATCCGTGTGTAATAGCAATAATGTTAATGGTACAAATCGGTACATCCTGAATAGTTACCATGCTCCAATATACACTGTTTTGCCTATACAACTGGCATAATAGTTTTAACAGCAACTTGACAGCAAATTTATGATCTTATTTTTTCCAGTTTTAGAGACAAACAGCAGCTCAACAAAACTTTGACTTAACTTCTCAAGATCCTATAACTCATAACTGGCAAAGTTGCAATGCTAACCGAACAGCTATAAAACTTACATATTCCTAGTAAAAACAGACATCCAACACTATTTGACATATATCCACTTAAAGTTTCCAAAAATGATTAAAATTCTGGAAATGTCATTTGAATAAACTTTAAAAGTGACATGTGAAACATTACATACACAAGAGCAGTAAGGGAAAAATCCCAGTTTTGAAAATCGATTCAAGGTTGAAATAATATTCAGGTATTAATTAGCTAAGTGACTATGGATTTCTGAATTATAATTTTTATATTTAGGAAATACTGCTGAGTAATTGATAGAATGTGAACAGAGTGTCTATTCATTAAGGGGCAGGCTTTTTTTTTTTTTTTTGGTGCTGGGGATCGAACTCAGAGCCTTGTGCTATTGAAGCAAGCGGAGGCAAGCGCTCTAACCATTGAGCTCAATCTCCAGTCTGGGGCAGCCATTATTACAGTGTACGTATTCATTAGGTTGGCTGCAGTGGTGTCAACTCTTGTAATAGGTAGCAGAGCCTTCATTTTGAATAAAACTCAGGCAGCTGTTTTTTAAAAGTGGATGTAATCAATCATATTCACTAGTCAGCCCACTTATGTAGTATTGTTCAGAATAAAAGAGAATGTATTAAAATTTTGGATGCAAGAGAATCAGTCTTAAAGATAATAAGTATTTTCACTTTTTTTTAACCTTAAAATACATGCTATCAAATTCCAATGCCACGACTTACTTCCTAACTTAACAAAAGTCACTCTCAACTTTTGATTCTTAAATCTGAAGTCACCACTTCAAATCACGGTGTGGCTAAGGCCCATGACAACATTGCATGAGATGTGGGTGCATTCACAAGTTGCTTAGGTCCAGGGAAGATTTAGGTTACGGAGCTGACCAGGTCAGGTACAGTGGAAGGTGTCTGTCAGCAGGTGTCACACCGGCCCGCAGGCAATACCTTTGTGTGGGGGAATCTCTGTGAAGGCAGTTGAGAGAGTACGAATGTTCTTCCTGCCGCCCTTCAAAGCTATCCCTGCATTGCGTCATTGTCTAGATCACACTGAGAGCTCTCGTGCCGTTCTAATTAATTTACTGAAATGCTTTCACTTCATTTTTTCTCACCAGATGAGATCAGTGAGGTTGACTGAAAGCTGGAGGACTGGGGTGTTTCATGAGAGGTGACAATGTCTGGGGACAGATGGCAGGGGACAAACCAAGAGGCACAAAGGATGCGCTGGCAGCTCTGGGGATCCCTTTCTCTTAGCCAAGATTCAGAGAGATCTGAGGGTGCGAAGAGGAGGGCCAGCCCAGGTGGACAGTCTTTCTTAACTAGCACTAATTAGTCTTGGCTGAAAACACCCACTCTACATAAAAGAGCACCACGGATCTTACGGGGTTTGTTCAAAGACCCTGGATTGGGTCTGCCAGGGACAAAATGCCACAGGCACTAGAGATGCACTTCATCATCTCGAAATTATAAGTTATCAACATGTCATCAGCAAAATCCCCGTCTCGACCTAATGTCGCTATTTTTTAATTCAAGATAGGTTACACTTCTGTAATTGTAGCTTTGGTATTTAATATTTTTCCCTCTTTTAAATGTTATCTAAAATAGCAGTCTTTGAAGTCTTTGGCATGCAGACTGTGAAGCCAGATGGCTGGATTTCTAATGCAAACTCTACCACTTACCAGGTACATACCCTTGAGCACTTCATTTAATGCTCTGTGCCTCAGTGTTCTCATACATGAAATGGGAATAACTAATGCCAGCCTCTTAGTACTACTGAGAGACTTAAGCCAATTAATATATGTAAAGTCCTTAAATATTGCCTGGCAAGTAGTTTGAGTCAGCCACCAGCCTGGCACATAGAAATGCTCTATAAATGTTAGCTATTGCTGCTGCTAGAAGCTGTCAGAGTAAATTCCACATGCTATATTATTACTTTAAAAACAGTACACTGATCTATCGTCCCAGAGGAATTTATTCAAGTTTGCCAGATAAATGTCTAAACACACTTACTCATCAAACCAAACAGAAATTTACCCTGTAAGTTGAAAAGAAGCACAGTGAAAACAACCATTTTATTTTTTTAACGGAATCTTGTTTAAATTTTAGTAACTTGATATAGAATTAAAATAGTTTATCAAAGCATTTGGCAGACTCTGATGTTTATCAAGTTCGGAAATAATGTGAGAGCAAAAATAAAGTGATTATTCAATGAATTACTGATTCATTAAATAAGCAATTACTATATGCCTTGACCTGTAAAGAGTCTTGGAAGAGGCACAAAGAAAAATAAGATCAGTTTCCTTTTTTCTAAGAAGTTACGATTCACTGAAAAGAAATCAGGTAAGTAAATAATTTAAAACTTGCTATTGTTCCATGAGCAATAATAGAATCAAGTGCGAAATGATAAGAGAAAAGACCAAAGAGGGTGATTTTTCATATGTGGCGGGCACTTAGTGAGACTTTGAAGCTGGGTCTTGAAGAGCAAAGATTTATCCTTAACTTCAAGTTGGTTATATAGGGAGAAAAAAAATCTCATGGTATCAATATGTTCTCTTGTTCTTTTTTTTTTTTTTTTTTTTTTTTTTTTTTTTTTTTTTTTTTTTTTTTTTTTTTTTTTTTTCTTTTTGGTGCTGGGGATCGAACTCGGGCCTTTGTGCTTGCAAGGCAGGCACTTCAACCACTGAGCTAAATCCCCAGCCCCTGTTCTCTTGTTCTTATACATAATGTTTTCAGCTAAACCTGTGGGAAAAGTATATACTATTAAACATACAAGATTGACTCTGAAATACAAAACCGTCGGACACTTCAAATTTAGTAGGAAAAATTTAATTTTATAAAGAGTATGTGTGCACCATGTTAATGCAACATAAAGTTAATACTTTGAATGCCTGGAGAAAAATTATTCCAAAACTTCACTCACTAACCTTAGGCAGACCTTTAGGAGAGTCACGTGAGACTGTTTCCCCGGGACTCGCACATCTCTGCGGGACAACGTGGTCGGCAGCGGCTGAGTGATACACAGCTACATGCGCAGCAAGACGCGGGACAGGAACATGGACCGTTCCTGGGTGTCGGTTCCACCGTTGGTCCTTTGGCCTCTTTCATACCGACACTCGCACCCTCCTCATCTTGAGCAAAGTCCAGACACAGATGCCTTCTCCATCTCGTTCAGTGTTATCTAGTCACGATGAAGTTTTTCCTTCTCCGTTAAGCCAACATTTATAAGAAAGAATATTTTTAAAGCTATAATTCAATTTGGGTAATAGTAAGTGAATTTTTAAAATGCATAAATCCCTTTCTAAATTAACTAACCTTGGACACCAAAGGTACAACTTAAAAGTTTGATAAATGGTAGATTGTATAGTATAGATTGAAAAAATAAACTACCAAGGTTCCCCTTCCTGTTTGTGTAAACCAGGAGGGACGGGGGGTGAAGGAAGGGAAGGGGAATGGGAAAAAAAGGAAGCAGCAAGATGTATAATGTACAGATGCAAATTCCCTATGATGAATGTTATCATTATGTATATCTAAAATGTACCACTAAAATAAAATTAAAAAAAAAAAAATATATCTTCCTATGAAAAAAATCAAAAACCAAAACAAAACAGAAAAAAAATGCTGCCTACTTAAAATTGTGACTTAAAACTAGGTTATAATTATATTAGACATCAAGCTAGACCAGTGGCTCTTTGAAAACGCATATGATTGCCCTTGAAATATTTTGAAATAATTTTAACTCCTTAGTAAATAACATTCTTACAATTTATTTGCCTTTTTCATGTCATGCATAGTCTACTTTGCAACTATATGGAATATTAAAAAAGCATATTAGCAGAAACAAAATTTGTCTCGAGTAACAAAAGAAAAAGAATTTATATTATTTCAGCTCTGGACCCATTAAATCTGCTTGTAGGAAAGAATAGATTTACAAACACAGTCACACATACACACACACACACACACACACACACACACCCCGATACACAAGCATGCAGAAAGTTTTTAGTGAGCAACTTTTTCTAACAGAAAAATAGGAAACAACTTAAATATCCACCATTGGATGAGTTATGAAATAGGATATGCTATAACCATATGAATTAATAATATGAGGCCCTTAAAAGTGTGTTTTCAAAGAATATTAAAAGATTTAGGAAAATATACAGAAAATTGATGACAATAGCAAAACAGCATAAAAATCTTTTAGAGTATGTATACATAAAAATATTGGAGTGCAAACACAACCAAAGAATTCTGACTCTCATAATGTTTCAAATTTTGTTTCTCTGAATATGTTGTTTTAAATATTCCATATGGTCTACTACTCTAAAGTTTACATTATTTTTATAATTTCAAAAGTTAGTAAAAGTAATTATTTTAGTTGTCAAGATGTTTGTTTACAAAAATCCCCCAGAATTGTGGTTAGAACTAGTGATACAGAGTATAACAGGATGTGTTGGCTGATCTGCATAGTCTGTTTGTTTCACTGGAAAGAATTCACCCTCCCACATACTTCCACCTCCTTTTACATTGAGCTGTGCAATTTTTATATTATTTTCTTTCTTTTGGAGAAGAACACATATGGTAATTGATTTATTTGTTTCCGAGACTGAAATGCAAGTGTTTGATTAGTACGCTTGTCTACTCTAGAAGAAAATTGTAAACTGATTCGCAAACACGGATGGTAACTGAACATGTAGTCACTTTAGTGTCCTCACATTTCTTCAGCATACCACTTGATTTTTCAGGCCTTCCTTTCACCAGTTAAATACATCTTTCCAAGTCTCATTTTTCATGTCCTTTCTCAGTTCTAAAATCAGTTTTTATGGCAGTGCTCTTTCCATGTTCACTCCACTTGAGTCACCATAGTCTTCCTAAATCTATCCAGGGAAGCAAGATTTTCTGCTACAGAATAGCCCAATGTAGCGGAATCCAGATTAAACTTACATTTGGTCATAAAAGACCTGGATTGTTCATTGGAGTTTCAGATAATACGTGTAAGTAAGATCATCCACTGAGTTAGAAACAACAGTTTTGATGCTAGCTGCACTGAGCTATGAAATCTTAATTTGAGGGCAATAATGTTTCTCTGCACCACAGTGAGGTGACTCTTTTTCCCCAAAAGAGTCCTGTGATTACCAGCACAACCTCAGAATTCTCTGTGACAGAGTAATCTTTTCTTCCACAATCTCAGATGACTGAAGAAATAAACTCCAATTGTGCAGATCCATTTATTTTCCTTTTGGTTTATTTTCCAGAACTTTAGCAAGGGCAAATTCATCCCCAGACTTTTTACCAGTCCCCAGTGGCTCAAGTCATATGAAGCCATCTCAATGGACAGAGAAGTCAACACATATAGAAAGCATCTTAAACTGGTTCTTCTAAAAGGCAAAACATAAGGTAAAGATTAAGTTGTTAACACTTTTAAGGAGGTGCTAACCCTTCTGGGGAAAGTGAGAGAAAAAGAAGCAAGACAAAGGAAAATGGAAGTAATGTGCTAAGAGGAACCACTGCACTGTTTGCTCTCACTGCGGGGCGCCTAGAGCGTATGTTACCTGGCCTCTAGTCACCTGGCCTCTAGTCACAGTTCTATCTCCAAGCCACAAAGTGGAAGGGAAAACAGCACAGACAGAATGCTGATCATGAAAGAAAAAGGGGAAACATATGGGAACCAAAAAGTGATCTGGGGGAGGATTAATAAGAACAAAAATATATCCCTGGAAAGCCAGTATTTTGCAAAATTAATAGGCACCAATAATAACAAGTCACCTGACATTTGTGGCATCTGACATTTCCTCTAAAGACAATGTTGTCTATGCAGTTTTCTCACATGCAACAAACTAGATAAGTTTTCACACCCAAGTACAGTCAGACCTCAGTTCACAAATGTCATTTGTTCCAGGGTTCTGGGGAAGATGGCCGTGGTCCTGCTCATCACCCGTGCAGAATTCGCAAACGGAAGCAAAATTTTGCTGAAAGTTTCTATTTGCAAACTGAACTGTGAACAAACAGAAGCATTTGTGAACCAAAGTATTACTGTATTTGTATTCCAAAATGCTGAATTATTCTTCCTATTAAGCATATTACAGAGGTAGCAATTTAACATTCATAAGAAATAGAACATGACGAACGTGTAGAGAATGTAATAGAATATCTTAATATGTAAAATCTTCTATATAAAATAAGTTATGCCAGTAAAGGATTTTGTTTTTAAAAAGAAAAGCTACAAAAGTGTTCAAAATGCTTTGCCTCTGTTTCTATTTTGTGGTACTGGAGATTTAACCTAGGGCCTCACACGTGCTACCCACGTGCTCAAAAGTGTTTTCTGAAACGCTACAGCAAATCCACACGTTTTCTGAAAAAATCCCTCTTCAAGATTATCATTAATAACAAAGTACAGTTTTAAAATGAAGTTTTGAATTGGTGAAATAAAATATATTAAATTGTGGAGTTTAGAGTATGCTGTTATGCCTGCATTACCAATAATATAAGTAACACTCAGGAAAAGCAATTGTTGCCTGTATTTCACTAAAACAAGTTGCTTGATATCTTTGTGTCCTCCAATTATAAAAACAATAAATGTTGGGGCTGGGGATTTAGCTCAGTGATTAGAGTGTTTGCCTTGCAAGCACAAGGGCCTGAGTTCGATCCCCGGTACCACAAAAAAAAAAAAAAAAAAAAAAAAAAAAAAAAAAAAAAAAAAAAAAAAAAAAAAAGAGTTAAAAAAACAATAAATGTTAATTGAATGCATAAAGAAAGGTACAAATAAAATAATAAAATCACCCATCCATAATCCATCCACCAATTATAACCCTTAAACTTTTAATCTTCTAATCTTTTTATCTAAACATATGTTTTTTGTGTGCCAGAAATATTAAAATTGATAATACTAGTTCATGCATAATTTTGCTCTTTTTTTTTTGCTTCTTTTTTGGTACAGTCATTTTGTCGTATACTGTATTCATCTCTAAAAAGTACCAATTAAACGCTTATGTAACATTCCCTGATAACGCTGATATTGAATAACAGATTCAAACATTCCTTCCTTAGATCAAGTCACTTCTCTTTTTATTATTATAAATGACATTTTGATGCATTAGTGTTTGAATTTTGATTTATTTTCAATGGATTGGTGTGTTGAAAGAGAAATAAAAGACCAAAGAATATCAATTTGTGACTTAACTAAGGGATGGTACCATTTTTTTGCTAGAAAGACTGTCCCTCTTCTCACCTGACAGTAGCATATAAAAATATTCTAATGAAAACACTAAGCGGATCCCACAGTGTCATATTACACTCAGATAATAGAAGTCCAAGAGCCTAAACCCGAGTTTCTTTTTTGTTGGTTTTTTTTTTTTTTTTTTTTTTTTTTTTTTTTTTTTTTTTTTTTGGTGCTGGGGATCGAACTCCGGCCCTTGTGCTCACTAGTCAAGCACTCTAACCACTGAGCTAAATCCCCAGCCCCTAGAGTTTCTGTGCAGATTTCAGCATTTCCCTGCCCTTTGAAGTGATGAGACAGGGAGGAAGAGGGCAGCTGAAGGACTCTGGCCCTTCCTCACCGCCCGGCCGTGTGGCTTTCTGGCTGGCTGCTCCAGCCTCCTGTCTCGGCATCACTGCTCAAGGTAGGTCAGCCTCAGCACCACCCGTTCGCCCTACAGGTGGTGCGAGGACGTGATGGCGCCCTCGGAAGAAGGCCCTGAAGGCTCCCTTTGTGGGCTTGCACTACACAACGCTGCTGCTTGGTCCCTATTCTGCCCTTTCTGCAGATCCACAGAAGAGAACGGCCAGCGCGGATGGCCCTCAAGTTCAAGGCAAGTTTAGTACTCTCGTTGAAGCTCCTCAAACTGCAAACTCTCCTCTGAAAGACTTTCACACAAGAGAAGCTGGGGAAAGATCACAAAGGCAGGGAAGGGACTGCAGGAATACACGATCTGCTCAAGTTCTTCTCTTCTGTACCCAGAAGTGAAAACTCAGCTTTATAATTGTTAAGATCATGCAGTAGAAGTGGGTAGGAACTTCTTTCCATATATAGAATTGAGATTGCTGCTTAAACTTTAAAATAACAGGAAGGGCAGCATCTAGGATTATCTTCCATATACATGTAGTGTTTATTTATATATAAGGGATACCCCTGGGCGTCCATAATTACATATGAGTGTATTCAGGGTTTGGTGTATCATCATAACACAGAGATGGATAGATTTGGGGAAGGACAAGAAGAGCCCAGGACAGAGGGAATTTCTAAAAAAAAAAACTATACGATATTTTAAGCCCAGGATAAGATTTGGTGTAGCATTAAGACGTCAATAAATGTTAACTATGCATTTTACATACGTTAATTGTGATAGTTTTGAAAATTTATTCCTAGCATCTCTATTTCTATCTCCATCCTCATTTCCCACCTAAGACCTCATGGCACACACCATATTCCCTCTCCCTCTCTTCTGATCTCAGTTCTGATGATGTGCAAAGCTACTTTGTAAAATCCTATTGTTAGATGCTAGTTCAGATTTTGAAACTGATCTGAGGAAAGATGAAGAAACAACATCTACCAAAATTACCCTCAAATTCTGAGGAAATCTAGTTCAAAATTTAATTTTTAAAAGCCCTAGGATGAAAGGAAGTATCTCTATGAGGGTCTGATGCCTATAAGAAAATATCAGCGCAGGGACATTGCGAAGGTTTGTATCTGACCTTTCTTTGGTTTTAATCACTGAAGTTCTCGACAGCTTAATAAGTTGAAGGTGTTGGGTCACCGTCTAACTTAATAAGACCCGCCACAGAGACTTGGTCACCTCTGATTGCTCCCATAAGTCTTAGGACATCTGGTTTACTGTCCTTGGGTGAGAAATGTTTTCCATAACTTTGCTCTTGTTCACTACCCTGCATATAAATTGTTTTTATTATCCCAAGAATGATACAGACCATATATTTGTGTGAGCTTTTGCCACTTTCAGCTTTATCCTACTGAAAGAGAGTTGATTATTTTCTCCAAAATGGAATTAAACACTGTTTATCACTGAAGTCTTCTTTTCTATTTTTCTATCCTTATTTAATATAGGTCAAAGTAACCTTCAGTTGGACTGAGATTAAAGAACTAAACATTGTAACAAGACTCTTTGGGGTAATTTACAATATGCCATACTTGCAGGAAGAAAGGAACCAGATAAAAATAACAGATAATTATGAGAAATTTTTACATAGGATGTATATCCAGAGGTAACTACCTAGGGTGTTTCATTGTATATGGAAATAAATGTATATTTGGATGATTGGCACTTTTTTTGCTCAAATGATAAAAAAAATAGGTAGACAATCTATTCTGTTTATTTCAGTAGATTTTACAAATCTAATGAAAATCATATTTCTGCTCTCTTTGCAATTCCCCAAATGGATAATAGAAGTATGGAAGTTGATCCAGTTAGGTGAAGCTGGAGTTTTATAGTAGAGTGTTATAGCTCTATCCTCTACATGAACCTTTGTCTTGGAGAATGAATATCAGGACCATTAGTTTGGAGTAAAGAAAATTGTGCCTTTATAAAAAGTGGACAAATAGATAACATGATTATATTTTTGAGAAGTTCTGCAAATGGACGTAGTTTATGCTGGAATCCATCTTGTCTCCCTGAAAGCCAAAATATCTGCATGGGGAGGTCACCTTCCATTCCATTATTCACATGTTTTAAACAAAAACAGTGTTTGAACTTTTCTCTGATTCAGTGCTGTCTAACTTGAATTCATACACACATACCACATTGTTCACACAATAGTACATCAAAAATATTAAAGTACAAGACCCTGAGTTCGGTCCCTGTCACAAAAAAAAAAAAAAAATTAAAGCAAGATAAAGAAAGATGGGTAATGTCGGGCGAAGGGTAGCTAGTTACTTTTTGATACAAGGTAAAGAACAGTTCTTGTCACACTTTGGTCAATTTGGTGATGATATAGTTTGAGGGCCTCCAACATAAAGCCGATAGCAAGTTTTAGAAATAGTAAAAGCAGGGTTTTAGTTATGCTGATCTAAATTTGCACATGGAAATGTTGAATTAAAAGCCATCTCATTTTCTTCCTGTCATGTACATCAGTAATGTAAACTTTCATATGAAGCAGTGAATTTGCTGTGTCACTTCAACATTAGCAAGACTGAATTACGACTCTCTCTCCTATGTTCTTCCTGTTTTCAATACTCAAATTGCCTGGAGCTCTTTGGTTTTTGGCTTGATCTTGGTTTGAATATTTTGCCTTTGCTACTCAGCCACTCTTTCAAATTTCCCTTCAACTTCACATCATTACAACTTATTTGTAATGAAATTTCATGTGACTCCAATTTAAGATGTGTAGATTAAAATTCTAAACAGGCTTATCTCTTCTTGTGAATCTGGCTACTGCATGCAGATATGACTAAAATCACCTTTTCTCTCATTCTGGTCAAGTGTAATGCCTTAGTGATTCAAACTGGATATTGCTAAATTCTAATTTCATATAGTTCTTACCCTATATGAATATATGGTCATTTTCTCCATCATATTTTTTGCTGCCCAATCATTTAACTATCTAATCATTTGCATATCTAACAACTTTACTTTTTGTTTTATGTAACATTGCTCACTACCCACACATCTTAGCTGTCAGACTTTGAGGATCTCTGTCTTGGATATTCACCGAATCCTATAATTAGAATTTGCAATTATAACTGTATATTTGTTGAGGCTGAAAGAGGCTTAGATAACTCCTCTTCCATCTCTCACATTTACAGCTAAGAAAACATGCTCAGGATAGCAAGGAAGAACTGGAATACCTATCACTAGATTTGAAGTTCACGGCTCTTACAGCAACAGCTTGCACTTACAATCCACAAGAACTACTGCAAACTAGTCCTCTGCAAGCAAGCAGTCCTAAAAATGTCACTACTAGCCACACTCCCGAGGCCTTCCAGGGACTCCAAAGCCATGGAGATGCCTACGTTCTACTTCCATTGCACCAGAATACCTACCTTCACTTTCTACCTCACTATCCATTCTTATATTCTTAGGCATCCTGTTCACTTTAGCTTTGAACATTTTCCTCCAATCTATTACAACCATTTTAACTTCATCTCTCTCCATTTAGAAGATTTCCAAAGTCTCACTTTCTTTAATGTCTCAGAATAACTCAATTTATCTGTTAGTGATGATGGTATCTTATTTCCGGTGATAAAACCTACGAATATGTTAGGACTCCGTGTGAGTCAGTCACTGTGGAAATGCTGAGAATACTCATCAGACACCTTGTGTGAGTCGCTTCAGGCCCTCTCTGCCCCACCTGTCCCCTGTCCTAGCACCCACTCTGTCATCTCCTGCTCTAACCAGCCGTGTGTATGTGCACCCAAATAGCACTTTAACCATCACTTTTTGCTCAGTTCACTTACACTATTGGGTGCCAGAAGGTAGGAGGTGTCACAAGGACCAACAAACAAGAAGAAAAGAATTCAGGCATTTTCATAAATGTTGGTGGTAGCTAAAAATGGACTGCGATTGTATTACATATCCACTGAGAATTAGGGCAAATATTACCAGCAGATAGAGATAAGATTATTAGACTTGGTCCTTTAGTCAATATAGAGGGAGAAGCGATCTGCTGTTTGGCAATACATGAACCTGTGGATAGCCGAAATGGTCGAAAGCAAAAGAAAATCTTCAAAAGCCTAAAGATAAGGAAGTCTTGAGAAGTACTGAGTAGAATTTTGAAGCAGATGTAAAGCATACAGATCTCTGTGTTTCCTTTTGCTCCTCGCAAGAATGTATCCACCACACTGAATGCACTTAAGTAATCAGTAACAAATGGATTGGTTGACTTGTCTTGTAAATATTCTCCACCCAGTTTGCTTCCTCGGCTGTCCCAATCCCTAAATGTACTTGTGCAATAGGGCCATGAAAGGAGCAGCCGCAACGTAAGGGTTGTATGTTGTATGCAGCCTCCTTCTTGCCAGAACAATTCAGTTACTGTCAAGTCTTAATGTCCATGAAGAGCAGAGATGAAACCTGAGCCAGTGACACAGGATGCTGCCTTGAAGCAGCCAGCCACTTGCCCGTATTTGGATTAAGTCTATTGAACCTCTCCTTCCCTTAGGAATGAGCATTGTTCTCACCTGAGAGGTAGCTTAACTGAGAGAAACACTCCCGCGGGTAGCTCCCGTGGGAGGAAAGGCCTCAAATGAAGAGCGCTCATGCCCGATTCCAGGAACTGCAAAGTTTGAGTAAAGTTCAGAGATACGGTAATAAAAAAAAAAAAATGATGCTGAAGAGAAAAAGCAAACACTAGTTCAAGAAGACACAAAAATACCCTCAATTCTCAAAGGAATATTTGAGTCTATTATCACATGGGTACCCTGAAAGAGGTAAATCCCGTCTTTAAGGGTGCTTCTCTTTTTTATATCAACATTAACTTTTAAGATCACTAGTGAGATTCCTGTGTTTGAAGGTGGATCTTTTTCCAGCTCTTGAGATGTAAACCTCTTATCTGCTGTCTCCTCCATTATTCTCTCTTTAAAAGAGGTATTAGAAATGTGGCAAACGCACAAAATATTTGAGGCTTTTATCTTCAGTGACCTCGTGGAATTTTATAGTTTGAAGGTATGTTAAAGGGCATCTATTTCAAGTTTCTTCTTAACTCTGCTATTTTTAAATATCAAAAATGTCCTACACTTTTTACAAGAAATATGAAAATAAAGAAAAATAAGAATCAAATAGAACTGTTCATATGAATTTAGTGGCCAGGAATACAAGAAAAATAAAAAAAACACGGAAGTAGTAGAAAACAGTAAGGAGTGATACAGAAATTTGTAAGAACAGGAAGGAGTTTACCTCTCTTAAAGAGATATGTACTTTATTTTTTTCAAAATTGAGCTCTATGTCTGTGGGCTCATTCATGCCTTCTAATAATATTACCAACCTGTATATACACTGTAGTTGATAATTAGTGAAATTAAATGACCACGAAAATCCTAGGGCCATCTACTATAGCAGTCAAATTTCCATGATCTGTATTTACCATAAAGCTGTTGTTTCCTGGAATTTGTCTTAGTTTTGTTTGGCCTTGTAATTTGTCCCTTTAATCAGGAAAATCACTGACTTAGATATATTTACTTAGCAAATGACTTAATGCTTAATATCTGTCAGAGATTTTCCACATACTACCAAAGGAGTAGTGAGTAAATCTGTTTTCCTAATTTCATAAAGCTTATATTTAAGTAACATAATAAAAATGAGCATGTCTCTACTCTTAATGTCAAATTAATAAAATAATTTCTGCTTGCCAAATCAGTCAGTAGTGAGTTGTTTAATGAAAAGATACTAATTCATAGGTAAAACAAAACATGTAAAATTATAATAGTCTTCCAGTCTGTATTACTTTGGAAATAGCAATTCTGCTTAAAAGTCTTTATACAAGTCAGTTCTGCAAATCCAGTTTTATAAAGTTATGAGAAAAGAATAGCTTCTGTAAAGTTTACTTAATTAATACTAAATTATTCATTACATTTTAATATCATTCGAAGTGCAGTATAAAAAAATAAAATAGCTGGAAAATGAAGTTCACCCATTTTCATGATTGTATGAACTGGATATAACTTTCAACTCCCCACCTCTAGTACTTCTCTGTCTCATCTTTTGTTTTGTTGTATTACTTAAAGGCTGAACACAGGAAGAAGGTTTAGAATCTAGAGGACAAAAGAAAGACAAATTGTTTAAGACAAGCACATGGCCTCCTGCCACGATGGAATTTTCCTCAAGAAACTGGCAATTTTTCTTTTGAGTCTATCAAACAGCTTCTTCCATTTCCACCCATCCCAGTCTCATCCACTGGGTGGTCAGCATACTCTGTTTAAAAACAGCCATGGGTGGAAAAACCTCCCTGAATAACTTTCATTTTGATATAAAAATTACAACTCTCAAGAGACTTAAAGCATTGTAGTCCTGACTTACTGACCTTGACCAACAGTTGTGGCTGCTCACCCAAATGGAGCCACCAATAAGGAAATTAAAAAAGCTCTGGAATGTGTTTTGTGTCCAGAATAAACTCAATCTAGAGGGAGGGAGAGAGACAGTCCACTTTATTTTCCAGGGTAATGCCTACCACATGGAAGACCTAACAAACACTCAGCCATAACCAAGATTTTTGTTTTGTTTTGTTTCACATTTTTGGCTACACACTGATTTCAGGTGGACACTCCTTTATCTGAAGCTCTTTGTGGGCAAGCAGCTGCACTGTGGAATATTCTGGTAGTTAAACAAAAAGAAAATGCTTTTCCCTTTGAAGTGGTTTAAACAAGATTCCTTAGATTTCAAATATGGTATCATGCAGCACTAGCTAAAATTATTCCCTTATTTATTAGTCCTAGTTATTTCTTCTTATATATTCTTTTTCAAATGCTTTACGCAGTGTCTTCTAGTGAAAGACAATAGACAAAGAGCTTCTTTTGTTTGATATAGAAAAAGATGAAGTCCTTTTCTATCCACGTCATTCAGAGTAATCATGCTATCATCATGCTTCTTCCAACAGATCACTGCATTTTTATTTGGGGACAAGACATTGCTGGATAAATTCAAATTCATAATCCACTAAAACAGAAAACCCTATAACCACATATGAGAGAAAAAAGTGCTGGAATTGCCAGATTTAATAACTCGTATATTTCCTAGGAACAAGTCTGCCTTTGGGTTGCTAAAGCAAAATAATTCCTCATGATTTTTCTTTTGAATCTTTCCTGTTAGTATACATCTGCTCCTTTCAGGATTTAATTGTAGAGACTGCCTATATTGACCAAAAAAGAAAAATTTCGGCATTTGCTTCAAATCATCTCTCATTTTGCGTTTAATCAAAGACTTGACTTCATTTGATCTCAGTTCCACATTGTTGTTCTTCACCCTTCAAATGGAAGGCACTGAGCTTACCAAACAGAAGTACTAAGCGTTTGGCGGGAAGGCGGGGGGCAATTTCCTCACGATGCTGAATGCAGTCTTGGACAACAGTAAGCACAAGCGTGGTTTTGGGCTGGTGGGCTTGTCTTCCCCGGTGAACTGTTTGCCAAGGAAATCCAAGCCATGATAAACAGACAAATGTCTGAGATCGCTGTGGCTCAGGCTCTGATGAGGCAGCTGCCTTCATGCTGTGTTTGTTGTTCTGAGATATTGTAAATACTAATATTTTATAAGCTCCGGTGCCGTTTAGAAATGAATCTCATAAACATAATTCACTATTTCCAAGTTTTCAGAAACTGACAGCCTGAAAGAATCTTTTGCTTGGTCAGCCTATTGATTTGACTCTCACAGCCTGAAGTTATAAAAGGCAGAAAGATTTTCAGATGTGCAAAGTCTCAACTATCCTGTCTTTTAGGCAGGCGGAGGAAGCTTGAGTTTACATAAGCATATTAAATCTCTAGTGACTTAAAACAACAAAATAAAAAAGAAGAGCCATACGTGAAAGACAGGATAAATTAAGAGCACTACAGTGAAGGTGGGTTAAACACACACAGGGCTGATTATTAAAACGTCACCATGATTATTCACTTTCCTTTCTAGCAGAAACAAAAGGGAGTCATCTCATATGACTTGGAAAGCATTAGCTGGAGCTTTTCTACTAAAACACTAAACAAATACAGTGTTTGGTGCGCACATCCTTTTTTAGCATTCTCACCCTCCTATGGAAAGTTCTTGGATGTAATCTTTATCTGTAGTCTATTTCTCCATTATACGTTCGTATCTTTATTCACAGAACAAAACCTCCTGTGCTCTTTTATTTTCATACTTTCCTTCCCTTTGATACTTCATGCAAGTCTTTTGGAAAGTGGAGAGTTTTCTGCCCAATCATTTCTTAAGCTTGATTTGCCAGTTAGTACCTATCCAGGAAATATATTTACCAGTCTGCTCATTTTCTAAATGTGGGACCAAAAAAAGAAAAAAAAAAAAAGATGTTAACTCCCTTTCAGATACTGGCAATTGATTTGGTTAATTTTATGAAGCAGTGTAGTGAGCAAGCAGCCAAAAGGAATGAAGGCTAAAATATAATCTACAATTTAAGTCGTCTCAACCCATAAACACATATTCGTACATGGCTGAAACAGAGACGCTAAAAGTAATAAAGTAAGTGAAAATATTTTGTAAATTCTGTGGCATTGTACACACATTACTGTGATTGTTTTTCCTTTAAGACACCTCACTGAGAATGGATTAAATAAGATGCCAATTGCCTATTAGAAACTACCCTTAATTAGCGTTGGAACCCCCCTTTGTATTAAAGGGCAATGATGATGGAAAGACTCGCTACATGTGGGATCTTTCTTTTCTTTATCCTAAGTCGGTGATGCTATTTGGGTAATAACTGATGAAAGGACGAGGGTGCCAACCAATTTGCAGTTAAGTGGCTAATTAAGACCCAAAGCAAAGCTGCCAGGAGGTTGGGTCTCTTTGCCTTAAAGTGACACATAAAGCAATTAGAATAGTTCTGGGTTTGCTAGGACGCATTTAAATTTGGACAAAAGTTTGGGCCAGTTATTATTTTATGTTAATCTATTCCTCTCTATGACAGCATCAGAAAGAAAAAGGAATCACTTCGGATATAAGAAATAAATTAGAATATTACTTAGATTCTCTGAACTTCATATGTGGATAAAAAGCAAACCTGTAAAATCATTTCTCTGTTTGCAGTCATAGCAGTGATGCTACATGTAATTAGACTTCCCAGTCTCAGAGGAAAAAGAGAGAAGTGCACGAAGCACACTGTTATCCAAGAGGAGAAAATCTCTTAATTCTTGGTGATGTTGTCACCTGTCTGTCATAGTGCATGCATGTGACACCGAGCCCAGAATGGCAAGATTTTCAGAATTGTTAGATTTCAACTTGGGACAATCAGATGTTATATTTAAATATAGCTTTTCTAGTAGCACAGGGGGTGGGCAAACAGGTTCTTTCTGACTTTAAAAAGGATTTGAAGTTGATAAGGAAAAACAGAATTGGAGAAGATAGAAAATATAATGCAAACTATCAGGGTACAAGGGAATGTTGGTTGGGCAGAGTAGGTGGCTTTTAAAAATCACAGCTCCAGCAGCATCTTAGAGATGGGGAAGCACAGTCCATTTATACCTTGCTCTTGTGATTTATGATGTCACCATTAAACCCCCTGATGGCATTATATCCTTGTAATTTGCAGTTGCCTAGCATTTTTTCCATATACAACTCAATAACTCATTGTGTAGCAATTTCACACACATATAAACACACACATTAGTGTGAATATGTGTGTTCTGTACCTGTAGTCAGTAGAAACCATGGTTTTTGATGTAATAATAAGTTGGGTTAATAAAATGCAAGAAATCACGGGCTGATATGTAGTCACTGTGACTCTGGCTTTGTCATGAAGGGTCATAAGGAGACACCTTTCTGCTTATTACTATGAACAGATTTCACCAAGAGTTTGGATATATTCTTTTTAAGAATTGAAGAAGCAAATCTGATTTTAGGGTTAGCCAAAAGTCATTATTGCAGGAAATACGTGAGATTGGACAGAGATAAAGAAGGAAATACATTAAATTCACCTAGACGTTATAGTAATGGGATTAGAAAAATAACAGGATTACATATATTACACTTTCAGGGATAGATCCTCTGCCACAGGAGGCATGTTACAGGATCTGCCCGCTGTCTGGGGCGTCCCTGTTTCCTTCCAGGGAGTCTGGTCATGGCCTGTGAATGTGACACCATAAATCTGAGAAAGGGAAGGGTTTGGAACCTTTGCTTTAAGACTACAATAAAGTAGTCATTAGCACTTCTGTGCACGTGCGAGGTGGTGTTTCAACATCTCCTGTGCTAGCTTTTAAACTGACTTTTGTGATTATTCTCCAACAGAAACATGAGTGCCAGCTTCTTTCTGGGGAGTTATTTTTATTTCTATTTGAATATTTTAGCTACAATGCTGGTTATGCACTGCTGGATCTCTGAGGATGTTGTTCTAAAACGCTGGTATTTATAAAGTGACCAAGAGCACATGCTGCCTGGATTGAATTTATCCCAAGATGAGAGGGTTTATCTCTAATCATCTGCTCATTGACTAATCTGAGGGCATCTACGGCAGGTTTGATGACTGAGACATACCAGGCAAAACTGATCCGGATCCTAAAGGGGTGACCCTTTGTCTTTACTTTGCTTCCTTGAAACGTGGAGGTAATGAATGTGGCTGCTCTGAATTCGTCATGGCTTAAAGCAGCATCCTCGTTGAATGAGACTACTACTTTAATATGAACTAAATGGGGTGCTATTTTTAATGCAGCACAATATATGAGATCATAGAATTTCGAGTTTCCCGGGAAGAGTTTTTTAAAATACACGATAGCATTTCCAAAAGGTGTTTAAAATCTACGTCAAGTATAATTTTGAAGAATATTTCTTCCTGTGTTTTTATCTCATCCACATCGAGGCTCACATTGCTTTGCAATGTTATGACATTCACATGAGCCTCACTAGACCATGAGCTGCTTGAAAAGAGGAATCTTTGTTTGCTATATTTCATTTCCTGCAAACTTTCCACACAATTTCAGGCACATTGTAGGTATCCACTAAATAGAACTTAGGAAAGGTTAAATGCCGCTTCATGTTTAAGACGATAATGTGGTAATTTATAACCCTGTCATATGCGGTAACTTCTTCCATAGGGCTACATTTCCTTGCATTAGATTTACTTTTAAGTGTCTGAATTCGGATTCTATCCTGTATTTTAGAGATCTCCCTTCATGAATTGAGGAAGTCAGTAAGATATCCATACTTGACTCAATATGCTAACCTTTCTCTTTGGAAGATTTTAATTTCAGACATTAAAATTAAACAATATGAAACTCTTAGCAAATAGAATTTTGCAATGAGCATAGAATCACTTGCCTTTGGAATATATTAGCCCCCATTAAAAATTGTAAGCAGCTTTCCTGCTTGGTACCTTTTCCTTCATGAGTTACTTCTTTTCTATTGAGTAATTCCTTAACGCCCAAGGTGTTAAGCATTCAGGTGAAAAGAGAATACTTAGCATCTTCCTTAGAATAAAAACTTCATAGATTTAAGGTTTGCTGCCATGTTTTTCTGATCTTGTAGTTTTATTTCTTTTTTTTCTGATCTTGTAATCTTAAAGTGCTACCTGTATTGTTACATATCTCTGTCCTCATATATTTATTTCAGTAATATTCCTAAAGTTGAACACATTTCCAGGCATGTATCGGGTAATAAAAACCTAACTTTTAGTCCATTCAACTCCATTTCACTATGTAATCTAATACTTTCTTGTGTCTTTGCTAATTCCTACATCCAGTTTCTCATTGCCCTTGCTCAGGGTGGGAAGAGCTTTTGGAAATGATATGCTGTTCTTTAATATCATAGTGAAATATTGCCTGAAACCTGACATAGTTTTAGTAGTTTAGGATTTTTTTAAAGTTTGCAGAACTATAGAGACTTAGGGGTGTGTGTGTGTGTGTGTGTGTGTGTGTGTGTGTGTGTGTGTGTGGCTAATCCTAAAATAAAATTTTAAAAAAATCTATTCTGGTAATAGCTGTGTACTTGGGCCCATCTATAGTTTGATTGTACATCAGTTATGATGTGTCTCTTTCTAACAGGAAGGATACCGATCTTGATGAATAGCTAAAAGGTAAGATCATTCTTAAAGGTGTGAGTGATTAATAATGGCCATGCATAGATTTTTTTCTATGAGTGTAAATAAAATATATCATTCACATGAAGGGCAGGAGTTTGGCAGAATGATTCATAGTGCATTTGAAAGCATAAAAGTCAAAGCTAGGGTCTCTTCTAAGCATGTCAAAGAGGAAGTTAACTCAGCCACTGGAAATATTTGAGTGGACGTTGGTATAGGAATCATATGACTTACAGGATAATGAGTACTGATGTAATTTTTAAATAACCACCAATTAAACAAAATCAATTTTGTTTTTCTTTCAAAAGCAGCTAAAATATTATAGTATGACTGGGATATGTGAATAAATGTTCAGATACCACTTGCATATTATAGCACTTGGACTAATATACTTTAGTCTAACCAAATTTTTCACTATAAAGCCTTTAAATGAGAGGATTTTATGGGAAGAAAAACCATAAGCTCTCATATTAGCACCAATCTTAAGTCTAAAATGATTAATTCTTCCCCAAATTACAGTGGGGCACTATTCAATTTTTAATTAGCATTATATGACTGGAAGTGTGCTTCCTTTAAGACAGAATTGCCTCTAGAGTGATCACTAAGTGCAATAATATGCAACTTTCATGGTTAGTCTTTGCTTATTTTCTACCATCGGCTTAGAGGTCGTGATTATTTTCACGATTGTAAAAGAACGAACTTGATACTGACCTGTTACTGCATGTCCAGCTCCTCCTACGGCCCAGCACAGCCCTACGCATCTCAGGGGAAAGGCTTTGACCCCACGGTGGGCTGTGAGTTTTCTTCCACAAGCCACAAGCAAAGGAAGAGCATTGGTTATGTCTGTCCATTGTGAGGGGAAGATCAAAATCAGATTAGCATCCTCATAAGCTAAAAAAATGTTGATGAGTATCTGGAATTGAATGTGTGTTTCAATTAGATATAAAAACAAGAATCAGGGGCTGGAGATTTAGCTCAGTGGTTAGAGTGCTTGCTGTGTAAGCACAAGGCCCTGAGTTCCATCCCCAGCACCAAAAACAAAACAAAACAAAACAAAACAAGAATCGTTATTTGTAGTCTTTTAAAAATGGTCACGAAATGTTTTAAATTTATTGACTGAATATTCCATAAAAGCTTTGATGAATCTTATTTTCTTCACTTGACCCCTGTCCTGTGAGGAGATGAGAATGCTACATGGGTATACCAGAATGCACCGTAGCAAGTCCTCTGCAGATAGCACGGCTTTCTCCCTGTGATCTTTGACTTCCAGTACTCTCTCCGGGTGGAGATTGAGCAAGAAATCCAAGCAGGAGGCTTACAGACTGAAGGAAATCTGAGGAATCCAGCAATATCATGTGAATCATCACCCCTGAATGGGAAGGATGGGACTGTAAAGTACTCATGTACCATGTCATAGGTAAGATTTCCCTATATAAAGGTCTCCATAGCATTTTTCAAACCTAATTCACCTTTGAAAAAATCTAATGTAACAACCTAAACACAGCAGTCTCTAAGTCTGCCGATTTCTCTTTTCCTGCATTCCCCTCCATTATTTTATTCTTGAAATACACATTTTAATGATCAATCTGCTTTTGGGTTAGGTAGTGCAGATATGATAGTATACTGTAGTCATTTTATGAACATCTTTGGCTTCCAAGGTGGTGGCATTTAAAACTGGTTCCATTCTAGTATATATTTCAGGATTTGGAAATCTTTGGTTTAATGTGGAACATATTTCTTAAATGTATTGAAACACAGAGCTACAGGGTATAGACCAGAAATGCTTAAATTGGTCTGTGTCTGGTACATGCTCTCATTAGACCCCACCGTGTGTTCTGTAAATTCTGACTTCAAGTTATAACTGAAAACACACAGTATCAAAAGGGCTCAGAGAGGTCAGGTCTGAGGAAGTGGTAGTCAGATTGTTAACTAATGGGATGTGTCAAATATCTATAGTATCTGAGTCTCCTCCACAGGTCCTTGTTGGGATATATCTATGTAGAGATTTAATCAAGACACAATTTTACTTGCATTCATCAAATATTAAGTATAACACACTAACCTGAATGACAAATGTCATTTCTATAAAATGTTTCATATATAAATCATCATGTTATAGTCTATGGGAAAATGAAATATGCTGACTAGTCATCAATCATACAATTAAACAACTATCTCTGATAATTTGGCTTTTTTCCTTTTGGCTTCTCCAGATTAAGCAAATAATTTCTTCCTTTGTCTTCCCATCTGCTCTCCTACCGTGGGAGGGAGAAGCCCGTGTGATGAGCGCCTTCATTCTGTGTCGCCTGGGTGACTGGGGATTGTGCTGATTCTTCAAACTGCTGCCGTTTGAGGTCCTTCTGAAGTTGCCCTTTCTCCCGCCAAGGTGAGAACCAGATGACAAAGATTTGTGACATGGGATGAGCCAAATAATGGAAGTTGTTTGACTCACGGCCATACTTCCCTCTTGTTTTGGCAAAGGGTAGACCGCCTAAAGTCTATCTTCTCTGATTTCATGTCTTTTATTGTTTTGCAGAAGTTCACTCTTGCTTTTGTAACTTCCCCTTTTTATCTTGCTCTGACCACCACCACCTCTGTCCTTCTGCCCAACATTTCACCTCCAGGGTTTGGAAAGACCCAAAATTTGCTCAGACAAAAGACTTCCTGTGCTGAGATCTCTGGCTGCAGAATCACTAGTGGTTTCCCATCTTAGAATATAGTTATTATTGTTTTCTTTTAACTTTTCATTCTCATCACCACAATACTGTTTGCAAAGTAGATCGCACTTAAATTGGAGCCAACTCCATATCTTAATACATCAGTGAGCTTGTCACCGAATGACCAGGACAGAGAATCTTTGGCATAACAATAATAGAAGGTGTCATTTTC
The DNA here is from genome assembly GCA_004026905.1 of Hystrix cristata. Taxonomy (NCBI): domain Eukaryota; kingdom Metazoa; phylum Chordata; class Mammalia; order Rodentia; family Hystricidae; genus Hystrix; species Hystrix cristata. The sequence continues at coordinate 78,254 of PVJO010000787.1, read as the reverse complement.
AGTAAGAAGTGTAATAGATATTGTAGAAAAGGAAGATAATATTCAAAAGAGAGGAGAACTAGAAAGGGAGAAGGGGGAAAAGAAGGAAGAGAAAAAGGAAAGAAAGGGGAAAGGGAAAAATGGAAAAAAATATATATATATATATAAAACTGCTATAAATAGTGAAGAGGGGAGCAGAAGGGAGGGATGGGGAAGAGGGGAGAAAATCAAGATACATCATGTCCAGGTACAAAATCACCATGATGAATGAGATCACTAAGTATACAATGTACCAATACACGTTCTTGGTAAAAAAGAAAATAATTTAAAAATTAAAAAAAATGTAATGACAGCACAGGCATAGAATATATTCTAGTGATACCATTGTCTGCACCAATTAAATTTAGTCTCTCTTCCAGTTGGGATTAACATCTTAATTCAAAATGTTAATTCAAATTTTAAGAGAGAATAGTTTTTCACCTTTGCACATTACTTTTGTGTTGATGATCAGACCCCACCAAATTCTTTCAGAAAGATTAATTTGCCTGTTTTAAAGTTTGCTTGTTTTAAAAACGCATCTTGTTTGTTTCGTTTGATTCAAAGTGTAGAGCATCAGTCCAAACAGGTGTTCTGTGAGAAGCATGTTTACAGAACAATTCAGGTAAGGTATTCCCAGGTTGCCTAGATGCAATTTTAATGGCACAGTCATCCTCAAGCGTGTGCTAACTCCTACTACATTTCCATGACTTATTTATCAACATCACAGAGTACAGGAGAATTTTTTTTCTCTTCACTTTCAATTTTTTATAGTAACAATTTGAGATCACTAAGAAAAAGAACACAGAAAAAGAAACATAACACTTCAGTGAAAAGTACAATAGCATCACAGGAATGAAAATATATTCTAATGATACCAAACTCTGCCTCAATTAAATTTAGTCCCTTCTACATCCGAATCACAAGCTTCCTTTGGAGGTATCATGCTTTAATATACTTTTCTTCAGAAGGTTCCAAAGAAACCGTAAGGTATTAGGGTTCTAGACATATTATTTGTTGGAGACCAAGTGTAAATAGATACATGTTAAGCATCCGAATGCTGCAGAAAACGTCTCCAAAATGCCCCGTATGTTCTTCTAGAAAAAGCAGTAGTCCTGACAGTGAACCATGAAATATTCTGGAGGCAAATGGCCGAGTGCCAGTGTCTTAAGGGATAGCATTCTCCACTTTAAATAACAGACAAAATAAAGCTTTCAAATGTTCTTGGTGATGTAGGATTCAGTAAAACCTTCGAAGCAATGTAAAGAAAATCATTCCTCTTAAGACTGATGCCAAGAAGAAACAGAGAAAAATTAAGAATTGTTTTGCCAGGCAGCATAAAAAATGAATTGATCTTTCTCTAAAATTCACAAAACTCAATGAATCAATAGACGGTTAGGAATCAGGCCACACACACTCAAAGTGATTCCTTATGAGCAGAGATAGCAGAGATAACACAAAGCCCTTCAGAAAGTGCTGAGTACAAGTATTAAAAAACACTAAATTGTGTGCTAGCGGGAAATGAAAACAGCTTATTTTTTAATAGGCATCTGCAAAAGGAGACATTCTGGCAAGGAAAAAACCAATGCTTAACTGAAAGATAAGCAGTTTGAAGGTAAATATCAAATTTTATTTTTTCATTTCTCATTTGATTTTTGTTATTTCTCATTCAGTTAGCCTGTCTCTAAAAATGGCGAAATCGCTGTCATAAAATAACTTGGACTTAGTTGACATTCCCCAAGGCAAACAAGCTGGGAATACAAAGATTCTTTTGAAAGTAAATACCCTTTGATGATTACAAGAATGGAGTATTAGCAGAGATTCGTTTTTTTGGTCATTTTAAAGAGCCTATCTTTATGTGGCCTATGTATGACACAAAAATTAAAATATATAAAATTGTCATTCCAAAATGATAAATAATTAGTAGGGCAATTGGCTGCCTGAAACAATGGTCCCTTGCATTACAGTGGATGGTCCATTAAGTTAAATCACTTATTTTATCCATGGTTTTATTTAAAGTCATTTAATTTCCTGTTAAGACCTGAAATTATTCAACTGAAATCACAAGTGATTTTTATAATTTTGTTTAAAAAAGTCTTAAGGAAGTGAAAGAAGACAAAGAACTTTTAACATTTCTTAAGCAAATTCATAAATTATTATAGATACTCGTCTAAAATTTTGTTATTACTACTAATTTTTGGTTTCTTGACCCTGTATTACCACTGCATTGATTCACTGAATATTAAGCCAGATCCCCAAACATGTAAAATACACACACGCACACACATACACACACACAGACACACATATATACAAAGAGAGAGAGAGAGAGAGAGAGAGAAATTTGAATTCACTGGATGATGAGATTTATGATTATGATTTCTCTTTATGGTAGAATTTTAATTTTATCTAAAAATTTTGAGAAGACTCTCTTAATATAGTATATGTAAAATTTAAAATTTTACATTTGCAGTAATGTAAAGTATTAATTAAAGTAATAATAGTGACACTCAAAAACAAGTTACACTTTATATAGACAGATGTAGGAATGAAGTCAATGTTGTGCTCTCCACTAATCTGGAACAATTTTAAAATATATTTAAATGTGGAGTGCAGCAAGCTGTAGGTGACCAGTGACTATTCTGTGTGTCCGAATTATATCCTCATCTTGGGGTTTATGTATATTTTTGTGGGCTTGACTTATGCAGGCAACAGCGTCTACTCACATAAGGAAAATATGGACTAGCTGAAGGATATTGGTGTATATATTCTGTTTATCCAAATAACTCCCTCCCAGTTTAAAAATTGTTCTCAGTCTTTCAAAAACATTTTCATATGCTGTCTTAACACAAAATGTCCCCAATACGATGTTATCCTTCTGATGTTTCATGATCACGTGGACCCCCAGATCATCCTTTGCGTTTATCATTAAGCATACTGAAGATGTTTTGCGCAATACACTCCAGATCTAAGTCTCCACTTAACCAAAATCAGCAGAGAATTTAACTATGCTGCATATATGTTTGGTTTTTCTACATTTATAAACTCAAGCCAAATATACAAAATAGCTTTATCTAAAGGTTGGTTTCAGGTGACCATTTTTTCCAGAGGGCCGATTTCCTGAGAACATTACAAAGAATTGATACAACCCTCCGTGGTGCCGTCACAAACTCAAGTTATTTAGCTGGACTCCACTTTAATTTCCCTGTAGACGGGGCTGTAGAAGACTGGTGGGCTTGTTGTTGTTTGATGGCTTGCTGTTTGAAGGAAGACATTTCACAGTTACTAGCGTGTGCGTTCGTCTGGCCGGGAATGTGATTCTGAGCCGAGAGCCAACTGACATGAATACCCAGCCCAGGAAGCCCCGCACTGGAAGGACAACGGTCAGTCCTGAGGAACCCAATATAGACAGACGCGAGAATTCCTTTAACGGTTTACGAATCCCTTTGATACATGTATCCAGGACCAACCCTACTTTTAAGGAGCCTCAACAAATATTTTTGCAGAACTTCTGTCTATATAAACAATTTGATTTGTGATGTATTGTGGAATCGATGGGCCCACATGAAGTAGAAAGGCAGATGTACCATAACATAAAAAGAAGTAGTTACATATTTATTGTCCGCCCAGCGCACTTGATTATTTTGGTGTCCAAGCAACAACTCTTCATGTTCAGGTTCAAGAAGCATCTCTTATTTATTGTCTAATAGACATTTGCCTAAATAACCTGATATTTCACACCATATGAAAAGGTAACACTGCAATTATTACAATCACAATGCCACAGTTCTTCCAATGTGTTTGCATTGAAGCAATATAGTTCTGGTCACCCTAGTTCCCTAATGCCTTTTACGTACTTGCAAAGGTACTTGTGATCTTGCATCATCCAGTAGATTCCAATGACTCCATCGAAGTTTACACTTATATTTCATTAATGGTAATCACAAAACACTTCTTATGCAGAATATATAAGGCACGGTAAATTCATTTTTTAAGGTTAATTTTGCCATTCAGAATTTTATAGTTTAAACAGAAAATAACACATCTAACCTTCAGTGTTAGGCACACTTCTCCCTTCCAGTGGAGGGGACTGGTGACTGGTGAAATCTTCGTGAGCTGGGAAAGAGGACTTGGTTCATTGTTCAAGGAGCACTGTCCATCCCCAGAGCAGCAGGGCTAAATAAAGACTAACACAGGAAATTATGTAGCCACATCAATAAAAAGCAGCAGAGGATTCCAATCAGAAGTGTTGACTGGCATTGTGAAGATACATAAACAATGGTTTGTACAGTCTTAGAAGAGACAGGCATGCCGACCCCATGTCCAAGGTGGACTTGGCATGGAGTAGGGATACAGAGTCATGCAAGGAAAGAACACCGTTTGTGGCCCATATCACATCCGACAGACACTGTGGATAAGAGGAAGCAGGAAGCTGAGCACAAGGCGGTGAGAACTGGCCTTGTGACCCACAAACATGTCTCAAGGCCAAGGATCAGACGTACACTATCAGTAGCTCCACGCTTGTAACTCCTCCTGTTTTCAAAGTTAGTGAAAGTCACGCAAAGTGAATATAGCAAGAGCCCTATGGCAGCCCAGTGTCACAAGGTTCTGTGAAAGAAGCGCTGGGATCTGGGCTGGGGGTGCCAGATAGGAATGGCTCTGATGGCCCTTCTAGGTCTTTGTTCCAGGGAGGGCCTCACAGTTGAGGTGGAAGGCACTCCAAACTGCAGCGCTCCTAAAATGCAGGCCGCAAATAGAGTTTTTTGCTTGCTGGTACTGTTTTTTTCCTAAGTTTCAAAAATAGGTCTTAGATACAAGTTCCTATAGCAACAACATAGGTCCCTTTCTGTATGATTAGTAATTTTATTTTCAAATGTATTGCCAGAGAGTGCGCTACTAATAAAATGAGAATAGTCTTCCAGGAAAGACTCTATGCTTTACGTTTCTAATATGGTCTATAAAAACTGGCCCAGACCTAGTGACATAAACACTGACAAATATTTCTCAGTTGATGATATGAATTTACCAAATGCTATTAACAAGTAAAGAGTACCGTAGTACTATGAAACAAGAAAAGTCAGGAGTCATTAATGTTGTCAAAGTAATTATTGCTAGAAATAAATTCACAGTAAGAGCAGGCACTCTTTATTAGGATTATTTCAAACAAAGGAAAATAGCGCCATATGCCAATTATTCGACCATAGTGAAAATGTTAGATAGGCTCTACAGTTTCTAAAAACACCAACCAAATTCAGTATTCTGTATTGCTTTTCTTCTGTTTCCCTATTTTTTTAAGTAGGAGATGTATGTATCTTCCAGGTTTCCTTTTTCAACAAAGCAAATTTAATATAGTAGTTCATCTTACATCAAATTTCATAACACTTATTTCTATGGCTAACATCATTTCACAATGATCTATTATTTAGAATTGGAATAACTCTTTTTATACACTGTCTTTATCACAGTGATTCACATCCGCATGTATATGCATGTGTGTGACTAGGTGTTTGTACACTTGTACATCGTATGTTTATGTGTGTGTGTCCCAATGTCATAAGAAAATTATATCCTTTATGCTAATGAGCATATTTCTCACAGAACATGTAATACTGTTCCAGGTGGAGGAGGAGCTGAGAATTCCCACATTAGGTTAGACTTTGATCCCAATATTCTGTATGCCTGCTCTTTGAAATCCTTTGAAACTCTTTGAAACTCATTAAAATAGAAATGATATGTAAAGGTGACAGCCCTCAATCATGAAGCAATATTACATTTAAATAACACTGTGATAATAGAAGAAATAGGTTAATAAATTAAACTGTTGTGTGTTTCTTAGGTGACATATAAACAGATATTTATTTAAACACAATTCTTCCCCAATGGTAACCAAAATTATCACCAGCTACTTCCACCTTCTACCACCACTACTACCTGTATAACCAAATATGCTAAGTTTTTAAATCCGTGAGGGCTAAACTCTCACATTATGCATGTCTCTATCCTCAAGTAAATAGCACATACCAGTACTCAATAAACATTTATTAAGGAAATAATTTAAAATCTACATTGATTTTCTTCCTTATACTGATCTTAGTCAACACATAACAGCTAATGCAATTTCCATTCTTTCACAAATTTTTACCAGAAGTTGTGTGGCAATAATAATTAGTTTGCCGAAGCTGTGAACACCGTACAGGAAATCTGTTCCATGGTTAGAGAGATTCACAGCTCACTTTGATCATTTTTCGCAAGGGAAACTAAGCAAGAGGATATAGGTGGCTTTTCTTTTCCTTTGTCGCTGAGGAAAAAAACAATGAAATCATGTGTCATCTTCATTTTATGAAGCCATTGTATTAAGCCAAACAGGAACAGAGGACCTTACTCTTTATAATATTTTTCAAAGGAGATAAATATGGCATGCTGGAAAATAAATGGGTGAGGAAAGAAATCAAAGTTAATGAGATGCAAAATTTAGAGTCTGGGTCAAATATTAAGTTATGACACTAAGTACTCAGTATTAATAATAAAAAGTCCTTAGAAAATGACCATGTGATACTTCAGATAATAAGATATTGTGGGAAGGTTTAGTAAATTGCATTATCTTTTGGAAAATGTTAATGTGTATCTTCATATTTCAGCTCTATAACCATGTGGGATGTATACCACTAGGAGTTATACATATTTTCTGATTGTACTAAAATAAAGTACTTATTCCAGTTAAAAAAAATGGTCTTCTGCCTCATCATCGGGAGGATTCTGGAGATAATTATTTTGCATGCTCAGTTCAGGTTCTCGGTTCCAATATACGTGGTTACTCCAGGTTTCAGAGCAGATGAGAGCCAAGATACATAAACTTTATTGTTATTGTTGCCCATTTGACAAGATAGTGCCCCAAATGAATGGGCATTGGCCGTTCCGATGGAAAACAAAAGCCTGTTTATCAGCTGCTTAATTACACTCAGACATGAAATAAGTTTCCCAGCAGTGACGCTCCCTCACATTTCCACTTCTCACCTAAATTATAAACTGTCCATGAGCAGGATCACTGCCAGCATCCAGATGTTTACCACTAGAAGCACATCTGCCACAGGTGACAGTGACCTTTCAACTCTGGTCAGCACTGTGGCAGCTGGTGCGGTCATAGGAAAGGGGGAAAGAGCAAGTTTCCGGCCACTGTCATTGCTGTATTTATTTGGCTTAACTCTGAAATGAGGAAATAACTAAGCGAAGCCAGAATACTGACACAGTAATTGTGTTGAGTACATGAACTTCCCATCAAGTTTTCTGAGTTTGTGGCACACTAGTTTTCTTCTTGCTGTTGTTATCATTATCAATTCATTTTATTACTAACATATTTGTGTTCCAAATTTAGAACCTGGAGAAAATATGTATTATGCAGTTGTAAAACACAATTAATGCTTAAATTAGCCCATTTAAGGTCTCTACAAAGTCACACAAGAATCACTAACAATACTTCTTTACCAGCGGGAAGAGAGATTCAAATATAAGGTTTCATTTGTCCTCTGTGGACGATCAGGAAAAAAAAAATTCCCTCTGCAACACAGGACAAGCCTTAATATCCTAGTAGACTGCTACCAAAAGTAAGTACAATGTGCTAAATACCTTTAATCATGTGCTGTACTAAGACCATTATTTTACACCTTGTTAACAGGTGTGGACTTTCCACCTTGTGCACAATGTCAGCGAACATGGAACATGTGTCTCATTAAGGCAGATTCCTAGAACAGGTGCTGCTTTTACCTAGTTTTGACCCATGTGGGGACCCAAGTACTTACTGTAGCCAATGACATATGTAGAGCAGTCATAGAATTTCAGTAAGTATTGATACTCAACCTTTCTACATCCTTTTTCCCTGCAGCAAACACCTGACCTTCTCCTTGGCCAAGGCATCAGTGGGTTATTGTAGCAGATGAGGCACTTTAAAGCCTACTACCTGAGGGAAGTGAGAAAGGGCAGGACTCAATAGAAGTAGTAAAATGAAAGAATTCTCTAGGCAGAGAAAAGGGGTAAGATATACTCAAAGGGTAACAAATAGATCAAATTAAATGAAGTGAGGATTTCCTCAGTGTTCCTCCCACCACACTCGTCTGCCTGTTACCTTCTATTAGACACTGTGGGAATGTGGTAGACAGGTAAGATAGGAGCTTGACACAAGGCACCACAAAAGCTTTTGAAGTAAACAGGTACATTTGAAATATGTTAAAAGAAAGATTTTCACCTGACCCCAGTCCTGTTCTGTAGGGCCATAGTATCTCCTCCAAAATAAATTTTTGGTATTACTGATGCATTAATTACAGGTAGGAAAAAGAAAATAATACTGGGTTTAAATACACTTACTTAAAATTGTAACAAGCAGACATTTGAAACCTTCAAGGGTAGCACTGCCTGAAAATCGTGAGAATTTCTAGCTTCAATTGATTCTCACTTTAACACTTTGAGTAAATGTAAAAGTATTCGTTAAAAAATAACCTATATGTGAAAGAAAACTTAATTTTACAATTGTAATTCCATTATGCGTCTCTGAAAAACTCCTTACTCATACATATACTTATTTCAGGCAGATTTTGGAAGCATTTTTGTCATTTTATCTCCTTAAAGCGTGAAGGAATCAAAAATCCTTTTTACAGGACCTTATAATGTTAATACAGTTTATATCTATTTTCTGTATCTTGCTATACTGTTGTGGTTTGGGGTTGTTTTGTTCGGGTTTTGATTTGTTTTGATTTAGTTTGGTCTGGTGTGGTTCGTTTTGGTTTGGTTTTCTGAGACAGGGTCTTGCTATATAGTCCAGGCTGGGTTTGAATTTGCTATGTATTCCAGGCTGGCATTAAATTGAGTATACTCTTGTCTCAGCCTCCTGGGTGCCCAGATTACAGGTGTGTGCCACCGTCCCTGGCTTAAACTTCCTCTACTTGTAACAACAATTTCCAACTTCATAACAACATTGAAAATTTTCAGAAATGTGGGTGGCAAATAGTCCTAACTGCCATAGCAGAACAGCTTCCCCATCTGACATAATCGGTGAGATGTACTCGTTTAATCATCGCATCAGAATGACACCTAGAAACTCACATACACTGTTCAGGTGCGGCCCAAAAGGTACTGGTCAGCATCGAGTGTTACATTTCGGCTTGCCTTAGGATACTGTCAATGGTTTCGATTTTTCACAATTGGAATTAGGCAATGGTGGCCTTCTGGATACAACATAATTTATTTAATCAGTCTTTTACAGTTTCCATTTAAGTTGATGCCATTTTAATTACCTGAATTATCTGATTATTTGTTTTGGATAAATTCCAAGTAGTAGAATTGCTAGTATTTGCACATTTTCAAGGCTTTTGACCTGTAGGGCATTTTTTTTCTTCAAAGAAATTATAGCAATTTATATTCACACTAACATTTTGTACGTCAGTATTATGTTGTGTTTGGAACTTATGTTCCGGAGCCATGGAGAAGAAGAATACGGTTGGTCAATTCAGTTGCTGTATGAATGTCTAATTTGAATTTCCATTCTCAGTCATATAACTCATACAATAAAGTTTAAATTGTGAAGGTCTCAACTTTTTCTCTGTTCCACAGTAAGTAGTTTGCAACATAAAATAAAACACTCCATTTATTAAAGTTAAATATCAATAGGGAAGAATAGACTTTTCCAAAATACCTCACAATTTCACTTCCGACCATGAGGCTTCCATTTGGCATCTATCACGTTACCTATCATGTATCTGATCCGTCCATCCATCCATCCTCCACACATCCCTGCAAGGGAAAGTCGGGGATCAGACATTCTCCACATGCACTCGCCTTGGTGTCTGTGTCTTTGCCCACTTCATTACTCTTCCAGCCATTTCTTCTCTCTTTCATCTCCCTCCCTTCAGTCTTGAGGACCAGTCTCGCTTCTGTCATGGTGCCTCCCTGGCTGCCAGGCTCACAGCAATCCTTCCTCTACCTCTCAGCCCTGCTACTGCATTGTTACAACCTAGAGGACAAATACTGGCCTCGGTACGGTTACTACTGGATTCAGCTGTGGCTGCTTTCAGAAAGAAAGCATTTATCACTTACTATTTAGGGTGAAGATTGGCTGAGTATTGCGTCCTTTCTTCTAACCACCTTGTTCTGTGACACTAGACAAAGAAAGCACCATCTCCATAGATATAGCTAGCTCAGAAACTAAGTCTCTCACTCAGAAAATATATAAAGCTCTCGCTCTGTCATTTCGTCATGATGATGATGGACTTAGATTTCTGTATTTTTAAGACTGAGCTTTTTCATTGAACTCTCCACTAGAAGTTGTCAAGATACAACTGACCTGTAGGTCATTATTTTTCAAAATAATTGGAATTCTCTCAACTGTAGAGCAGGTATCTTGTTAAATATAAATGAAATGCAGAATTATATATCTTTATTTGGAAAAGTCTCTGGTATGAAGCAGTTGCTATTACCAACATAAGTCTTCTGTACTTCCTCACCATTCTCCTGACACACATACATACACGCACCCATATACACTCATACACAGTCCACAAATGCACCTTTGGTTTCAAGTAATAGTTATTCTATTATTATTAAAATAGCCACATAGCTACTCAATAGTAAACTATAATTTTGTTCATTTGAACCTACCCCCCTGCAGCAGAAAATAGAAAATGGTTCCTTAAGTAGGCATAAAATTCATTTCATTTGTTAAAAGTTAAAAACCTCCTGCTTCCTTTCAAATTAATTTCACTCCTATCACTAGCCTATATGATTTTCATAGCCACGTTTCTTTTAATAACCAAAATAATACAAGACTTTGCTCCTGGATTTTAAAACAATTTTACCTCACTTCCAAGTTTAGTATCTGTAAATCTGTCAATATCAATTATGACTGGGAGATATTTTAAATGACTATTTTCCTAGGAATTTTTTGTGACTGAATTCCAGAAGGAGTTACTACAAATAAGGACTATGTGAAAACATATTTAGATTTTAGTTATAAACATTTCTTCTTTGGCTTCCTAAATAAGCACTTGGGTGCTGCAGTTTAAGTCGTACCTACTACTGTTAAGTAAAAAGTAGAAAAAGTACAATCAAACTGCCCTATTTACTTTTCCATACAAAAATAAATTTTACATGCAACGATAAGTTTGTCAAACAGCCTGCAAAGCAATGTCTTCAAGAGTGAGATGAGTCTGTATGAGGTGACCTTTTCCTACCAAGTATTTTCAATTTCCAAACTTTAAAAATATGACACATTCTAAACCCTATATTGTAGTGACGTATACACCAGTCTATCAGGTTCTTTCTTTTAAAACACTTTTTTTTTGCTTTCCTTTATCAAAAGGAAAAGAATGTAACCCGGAAAACTAACTTCCTCTTTTCCTTTTTTATTTGAGTCGCTCTCTTTCCTTCTCGTTCTGCTGGAGAAGATGCAGCTTGTTTGGTGGTTAATGCATGCTGGGGCAGAAGACAAGGCGGATCCTCCCCACGCTGGGCCTGAGCGTCTTGGCCCGTCTTCATTTCCACCACGGTAAGGCCAAGAACTTCAGGCGCTAGGTAGGTGTGCCTCTTACCCAGCCCAGCCGAATTGAGACTAGAATCTCTGTCCTTCCACTACAGACGCTCAAGAGACAAATGCGCCAGTAATCCGAGAGGAGTCCAAACTTACTTTAGTTACAAATTACAGCACCGCTCCACGTGTGTTACCTCTTGCACCTGCATAGTTCTGCATCCAGCAACCTCACGAACTTAACGGAAGTAACCATTGAAACCTTTCCTATTTCCACCCTCTCCACCTTCCTTTGGAGCACCTGCACTTCGTAGGGATTTATAACCACAAGCGCCTGAAGTCAAGTTCCAGTTCTAGCAAATGTAGGGTAGAGGAGACTTTAAAACAAGCTGATCAGACGTTGAAACAACAAAGACAGGAGGACTAAGGCAGTCTGCGATGATGAAAGTATGAAGAGATCTTGCAGGAAAATAGCTTGAGAGGAGCCTTTTAGAAATCAAACAGAAAAACTCTCATCACTTGGTTCTTCCTCCTTTTAAGAAAATTTAGTAACATGTGCAAGGAGTTTTATATATCAAGTCACATCTCTTAGGGAGGAAAAAAAAAGAATCAAGAGACAAGCAGGTTCATAACCCTTCAGTAATTTTATCCGAAGTTATTTAGTATTATCAGCAATAGAAAAACGCTTAATAATTTGAGAACATTTTCCAGGAAAAATACGCAGAACTGGAAAGAACCCATGTGTCCATGTGGAAATACTTAGCTGCTTCTCCTATACTGGGCTTGTCTGCATTCGTAGAGAACTTATGCCATTTTTCCTTGTTATGTATACCCTTCTCTTGTTCAACAGTGCCAGAAAGCGATAACTTGGAGACTGAGAATTATACTGACTGTCACCTGTCCTTCAGTGCCCTTTATTAACTGACAACCCCAGGCATTCAGGCACGGATTTATGGGTTCTCCCTTTCACTTTATTTTTAAAGGGGCTGGGGGAGGAGGGAGAATATCAGAGGATTCAGTTCTGAATAGACTTTTGTTTTGCTCTTTCTTTTACCTCTTGACTGTGTCAAATGCAGTGTGTCTCTCATGCAATTTCTCTCTTTAGAGAGCCTTCGTTGGGCCAGCTAGTTAGTATTCAGAGACAAGGCAAAGAGGATAAAATTCTTCTCTCTGCTTGCTGAGACTGCAAATAAGCAATTAGACTAAAAGCAACGTATTGGATAAAGAAGGCCATTGTGGACATGATTGTTGACTGGAATCTGCCAATATAACTTTAAAATTGTAAAAACTCCATAGCAGGGAGAAACAGTCACTTAGAGACACATAAGTTGGTTAAGACACTAAGTTCGTATCTGCTACAGACATTTCTGCTGTGTAATGTACTCTGTGAACTGTAAGATTTTCCATTTAATCTTGTTTACTTATTGTAACTAGAAGCAAATGGGTGAAATTAGCAATGGTGATAGAAAATTCCACCTTTCATTGTATTGCATGTTATGAAAACATTTTCTGGATTGGCATGTCACTCCCATTTTCATTCGAGCTCACATTAAAAGATGGTAATGGAGGGCTGAAGGTTGCAAACTGTTTTATGTCTGACCAAGCCATAGCGTGTGATTCTGCTGCATGGTTATATGAGAGCCTTAGAACGCTGTATGCCAGCTACTTCCTAGTTATCAATGATGGTGTGTGAGTTAGTTCTTAAGATTCTACTTCCTCACTTCTTTAGTGCAGAGATTTTATGCTGTGTTCTAACAATTGATGCATTTACCTTGTAAATGCTCAAGTGCATTTGCTCCATCAGTAAAACCGGGATTACCTCATCCCATTTTGTGATAGACCCTTCTCCAGTAAGCCGCCCCAGCTGATGGGACGTGGCAAGTAGATCTTCTTGATTTTCTATCCGTCCCTTTTCCTCTTCCCACCCCCACCCTTCCAAATCACATTTCCCAAAAGTTGAGAAATGCTAGTCTGATGAATTTATTTTTACACGTTCTAAGCCAGGAAAAAGAAAGGAATCTGGATTATTGACATTCTTTTACCGGAACTACAGTAGACTAGAGTTAGCAGAAAAAACTGCTAATCATCACAGTTTTCGTGTTGGAAGCAATTTGCCTATAATTAGTAAGTTGATAAATACCAACAAAATGGGTGCTAAAACGAACAACTCTTGTGCTGAGAGACATTTGACTCTACATTACACTTTGCATTTTTATATATGCAGCATTACATTTTGTTACAAAGAGCGACAACTTTAGTGGCAGCTGAAGAGCTCTAATCTGTCTTCCGAAGAAAGGCAGACATACATCTTAATATAACAACTGCTTTTATAAAGCATATCTGTTTTTTCAAGGAGTAAGCAATACTAGGATAAGAAAAGAAGTTGTGTTTTTATGCATTTTATATAAAATGGTAAGAAAAGATGGAGGACTTGTTTTGCTCTGTAATGAAATGGCCTAGTATGTAAGATTAAACGGTACCACTGTGTTAAGGTGAATTCTCCATTGGTAATACCAAATTCTGATTTGGTTTGTAGATATTTGTGTTCTACATTTCATATAAAATAACTGTTCCACTAAATGTTTAATGTCATGTAAAATCAAACCCATGGCCGTATCTGTTTCAATCAAAAAATGAAATGAGAATAGTATACTGAAAAGTGAGACAAATGTTTCATTCAAATAAAGAAAATATAGTATGTCTTATCTTTGAAATCAAGCATGTTCGTATATTTGAAGTGCTTTCATAAACTCTGTTTTTCATAAGGCTCTAAATGATAACAGGTGGAATATACATAATAAACAAAGGCGTGTGACCACTTTATTAGTGGAATGCTGGGATTCCAGCTCCTTCTTAGTCATCAGGGAACTTAATATTACCCTAAATTCAATCCGTATGACCCGATAGAACAAGAAGTGGCCCTAAGAAAGAAATAATGAGGGTATGAAATTATTTGTGTGAATATGGTTGGGAAGATACATCTGTCTGGTGCTGTTTAAAATGGTGACTGGTATTTATAGATATTATTTCCGGAGCAGTCTCTCCTACAGCACTGTGCAGGTCACTTCATTAGCACATGCGGGTATCAGAGAGAGAGTTTGCCGTGTCCTCACAGGACAGAACATGTGATATTTCTTATCAAGTACCTTAATGTAACTTTCGATGGATTTTAATATATTTTGACTGTTTTTTCCTTTCCTTTTATACAGTCTATGCCTGTGCTCCAAGGAGTGAAAAAGGCAATAAGAAATGACCACAGACAAAGTAAACGAGAGCTTTTCTTCCCCTTTTCAGAATATTCTACAGTGGGTGGTAGAATATTTAAGCCATTTCAAAGTCATGTAAAATATCCCAAATATGTCAACGAAAGAGGAAGAGACTGTAATTCATTATTTTACTACAATGTATAACATAAAGGAGAATAGTTTGAAAGATCAAGTGGCTTGCTTTTATTTACACTTCATATGAATGTTATCATATCATAAGTATTATTCTTATTTAAGATACAATATATCCTTGATCAGTAGCAGATTGAGTCTTATGAAATAAAAAAACGGATATTTTGAGGAAGGAAGAATACATTTCAATCATTTGTGAAGTTTATGTTCCATCCCACTTATTATTATTATTATTTGTCCTGGTTAAAACTTTGGCTTCAATTCATTGGGCATATATGTTTTTAATGAGATTTATTTCTAAGATGGGATCAAAACTCATTTCATATGTGTAAATTCTTCTTGGTATATTATTTTATCAAACAAAAAGCAAAGGAAATATTTGAATTTTAATTTTAATACCTTTGGAAAAGCCCTTCTTTTATCTATTTTCCAAGACCAAGAATAATATGTTATTAAGAACCTCAGATTAAAGAGCGAAGCTATGCAAGTAGGATTTGGTCGATTTTGCTGCCATTTCGCCAATATTATTTAGTTTATTTTAGGTCATTTTTTCAACATATGGTGCCGTTTAAGGGATCGTGGTATTTTTCAATGTCACAGAACTTATCTCCGTGGAATCTTTCTTTCTTTCTACAATAAAGTTGCACAGAGTGAACTGTAAAGCCTTTCTTTGTGCTTGGTCCATCCCCCCTTTTGCCATTCAGAACCAATGCTGACACATGCATGGGGTGACAAATGGCATTAGTGTAATAAAGGAGTTCAGCCAAACCCAAAGCACAGTCATATCTTAAATCGTTTTAAAAAAACCCCAAACTAAGCACCTCTGTGAGATGTTATAAGTAAGATTTGAAGAAGAATAAAGGTATTTGGGTGTGCAATGGGCTCTCTTTCACAGCCCCCATAATTGCTGATTTGCCGTCATGTTTGCTTGGGATTTCTTTGTCAGATATTATTTCGTGTGTCTTTGTCAAAGGAGAGGCTTGAAGCCTTTTTTTCTCCATCTGGGAGACTGCTGTCGGCTCAAACCAAGCCTCCCAGAGCTGCAGCAATGTGTCCAAAAAGGCTTTTGGTAAAAAGCCTTTTAAGCTGGCCCTCATTTCCACTCACCAGATCAACACATATGTTTTACCAAAAGAAAACTTCTAACATTTCAACATAGGCTTCAAATACTAGCACTGTGACTGACTGACTATGTTTCATTAGGACTTAGTGTTGAATAACTCTTGCCCCTTCCTATACAGAAGGAAATCTGATATAGGTGTTATGTCATCTTCCTCGGTGAGTGGTGATTTTTCTAGAATATGGTGATTTATAAGGCTTTTCTAAAAACGGTTGGCATTCCTAAGTCGATGCTTTCCAACACATAGTAAGTCTGTAGACAGGAATACAGAGAAAAAAAGAAGTTTGTAATTCATTTGCTGCTTCCAGAGAAGTTATATAAGATGTCTACTGAAAAGCTTTTCATATCTGCAACTAAAAACAAGAAAGGAAATAATTGCAGAACATAAAATAATAGAACTATTTTCTGAAAGATCCAACTATGTGAAGAACTATTCAATTAGGCCCCACAGTTACTTTTAATGAGGGTTGTTGTGGAATAAGTGGAAACATCTGTTACCCATGAGCCACCACAGTGGCTACACAAGGAAAAACAGTTCTCTCTTCTATTGATTGGGGCTGGTCTTTATGGAATATTCTTATTAGCATGCTCTGAACAACCATGCAAATCCCTAAGCCAAATTAATTATTCTTGGCATTCCCAAGAGACAATGGTACGTTCATTTTTTACCAAAGGCAAGGAGCAGGGAAAGCCTTCATGTGTACATATTTTATTATGGTTAGTGATGCCTAATTGTCCTACTGTATGTCGCCCTATTTTACCAGCTACAGTCTGAATTCATTCCCATCCTTTCCTTAAAAGTTTGAAACCCCCTAGTGACAGGAATATTAATGTGCCAACACTGTCATATCTATTTCAGCTCATACATATGCAATGTCTTTGTTTTCAAAGATTTATGTCAGACTTTGCTGAAGTGAGGTATTCTACCGTTTTAGATAATAGCATGCCAAAGTGATGTTATCAGCCACATTCAGCACTCACTCAAGCAAAAGGGAGGAGCATCCATTCCTTCATGGTTTAAACCATAGAAACTGTTATTTATCCTTATTTGATGAGAAAATCTTTCAGGGGGAAATGGTGTATTTTTAGAAGAAGATTATGGCCATCCTGTGGATTATCTTTTAATTAAGAATGGATGATTTGTGCCCACTCTGCTGTAGCAAACGTCTTGCTGCTAATGAAGTTTAAAAAGACTTACTTTATTTAATTACAGCTAATCACCAGGGTAAAATGTGGAATTTTCTTTGATCCTACATGTATTCTGGTAATCCCTACAGCAGATAGCATCTCCTCAAAATGTTTTGAATTTTTTGGCTGGTCACATCTTGGCAAAAGGTGGAACCACCTTACCCTAAGAAATGTTTTCATTCTCTCTCTTGTTGCCTATGCTGGCATAAAAATTGCAGGAAATTTTCTTAAAAGCCAAGATGAACTTTTAGGCAGAGAGTGTTGCTGTACTCAAATATTTGAAAATTTATTTTGTCCAATATCCAGAACAGGGTTCTTTCCTCTTGTTTAATGGTTCAGTTCAACCAAGATTAGTGGAAAATATCAAGGAACCAAATTGTCTAGGCCCTAGGAGTAGAAGTGTAAAAACACATTGGGCCCACTACAAACCAACCTTTAAAGATACACTACGCTTACTTTCTATTGAATTAAAACCATCTGGATAGAAATATGTAAATGTGCTATAAAACCAAAAATTGTTTTTATGTTCAGTTTGGTTTGTTTTCAAAATATCAGATTAGAATTACTTTGTTTTGTCAGATAAAGTAGGCCTAGTTTTATTTTTTTTTAATCTTGAGCGTCATCCGGCTCTTTTCCTTTTGAAAGTGCAATATGTTACCAACAGTTTTCTAGCCTTATTCTTTGCTTCATCTTTTAGAAAATTATCTTGATGTTAACCCAGCCTTCATCTCTGGTGCTGTCTGTCTCCGATTTCCCATCTTTATGAACCCCAAACTCAATCGTTTCTGAGAACGTAGAGTGTAATTCTTTGGGAGACTTTCTGATATTTACTCTCTCAAATGTAAATTACATTTTATCTGAAGCAAAACTCCATCCCAGATCAATTAGTGTGATTTATGTTTATATTCTCAGAAGACATCCTGTTCTGGAAAACAGAAAACAAAAAAAAACCCAAAAAACAAACAAACAAAAAAAACCAGAAAAATAAACCTTCTATCTCCTGTTTCTCCTTTTGTTCTGTAATTTCCAACCCATGCAATACAGTTGATGGTGACTTCTTGCATAAGGCCCCTACAGGTCCAAAGTCCTGTGGGCTCCTTAGGGGGGGGACTGAAACTGCCAAGGACAGTACAGGGGACGGAGGGCAGCAGAGACCCGCGTCAGGCAGAAGGGGGCACCAGCAAACTGACCTACGCCACTCACTCAGACACCCGCTTAGAACTGTGAGCAAACCTGAGTGTGCACAGAACAGAAGGGCGGAGCTTTTTGGAAAACAGGATTTTCCTGGGAAATGTGGATGTCTAAACTAATCAATGAAAGAGAAATACATATCTTAGCATATGACTTCATGGTTTTGAAATTGGCTGATTTCAAAAATATAAAACCCTGTTTAACAGTCTCTGAGAAAGAATTCTCACAGAAGGAGGGTAGGAGTAGTTAGTGAAATATAAATAATTCCTTTTAGAAACTGTTCAATCAATTAAATTGTTACTTTACAACCTGAAAAAAGAAAATAAACTTTATCTGAGTAGAAGTATTTGCTTCACATCTCCAAGTGTGCTCTAATTTGTTTAACAAGTTTGAGTTGTTTGAGTTTCTGTGGTTTTTTGTTTTTTGTTCTTGGGGTTTTTTTTGGCTTTGGCTTTTCAGGACATAAGTGTTAAAGCAGGTTTGTTGTCAAATCAGTGTCCAGTCTCTATGTCTCACACTTCTGCTTCCATTAACACAAAATAATGAACACTGTCTTCCCGTATGACTCCAAACACACACTCCTCCTCCTTGGTACAGTTCATACCATCCATTCCCAAGTCACAATTTCTGTGCCACTTACCCAGAATTCCCTGCATCCCAGTAGAAAGCATTTAGACTTTCAAAGTGAGGCTGGAGGAAGTTCTTCCAAAGTGCAATTCATGTATCTTTTTAAAAAAAATGAAACATTATAAAGTAGGAGAAGCAAAATAGAATTTGTGGTTAGTTCCTGTAATACGTTAAACATCTGCAGTTTTGTCTCTCCGTGGGGAACAGGGTTGTGCTGAAGTCACATCCTGATAACATCTGCACATTACTGATAGCTTTTGCTTTATTCTTTATGGTCTGCTGATGAGAGATTCTTTAACATCCCTTCAGTCATCAAGACCCCAGTTGGATTTCTTTGCTTGTGACAGTCTTAAAGGTGGTTTCATTTACACTTGCTAAAATGTCACAATATAGGAAGATATTTTCAGTTTGATGTTTCATCCCTTCCTTTTTTTATCCGGATGCTAGTTTTAGCTTTTCAAATGAATGTCGAACTCAAAATAGATTTTCCATGAAATATATTTTGTCTGATTCTTGAAACACCATGTCTGCAGCAGAAGACTGGGGTTTTTTTGGGGGGTTTTTTTTGTTGTTTTTTTTTTTTTTTTCCAAAAAAGTTTTCAACAAGTGATGGCATTTCTGCTCCTCCTTGTATTGCAACAGCAGCTGCAGCGCCATGGAAGGGCTAGCTTGTTCCACACCCAGCAACACGGAATGTTCCTACTGTTTTAGAGGTCAGATATTGACAGAGTCTGAGCAGCTGTTGCTTCCCTGATGACCCCAGTTACACCGGAGTTGAGTAAACAGTCAATAAACAGCACCATTAACATTTGTAGAAGAAGTGTTTATTTTACGTTTTCAGAACCTTTGTCAATCCCTTCTCCTGTTTCAGGAAGACTGAGAAGATTTTAAAAAATGGGACCCTTGCGAGTAATATAGGATAATGATCTAAATGATCTGAGCCTATTTGAAAGGATTAATTATATTGGTGAATACATCTCTCTTTAGGGTTAGTACATAAGAAAACTTTAAGAAGTCTTATAAATATTAAATTTCAAAATTATTAGTTTTTAGAGTTAATTTTCTTGACCAATTTAGTGGAGATTAATCTTTATTCCCTGTGATTCATAGCATTAAATAAAATGTTTCACTGACATTTCATTTTTAAAGTTGAGATCATAAAACATATTTTATTTCAAAATATTTGGAGTTTTTTAATATATTGTGATAATTTATCATGTAAATGTGTTGTGGTTAAAGAATACATTCAGTAGGATTTATTTTCCTTTATTAATTTAACGAGAAATGCTTTGGTCTATTCTATGCCCTTTATTGATGAACATCCTGTGAATACTCTAAAAAGAATATGTGTGGTGCAGTATAGGGTACAATATCTATAAATATTATGCAAGTCAATTATGTTGATAGAGCTTTATACTTCTAATGATATTTTCCCCAGGCTCTTCTATCAATTACTAAGAGCACTATTTTTAAAATGCCCAACTACAATTGCAGATTTCATGAAACTTTTTGTATCGCAGATTATGGACCTCTTCTACAGTTTTAAGATACATCTTCTTGATGGATTGACCTTTTGTCATTATGAAATGCACTCTTTATTTTTGGCAACACTCCTTTTCTTCTTATTAACGTAACCACATTAGCTAGGAAACCCAGAGGTATTTACTTGTTTTAGTGCAAAACAGGTGCTTTCTTTCTGAGAAAGTTGCAAATTTGTCAAATCAGTAAGTTCTACTTTTTGTTCCCAATCCTTACTGTAGATCTGTCTAAAAGAAGCCAGCAGTACCCATACCACAGCCTGAATGCTGGGATGCCTTGAAGTTTTCTCCACCAGATCAGTTATTCCACTGCCTTTACATTCAGCCTCACATAAAGCTTTTAGGGTATGAACGAAACATACAGAATATAACACCATGACCTGTAGATCACTTCCCAATCTGAAGCCTCATGAGCCTGATATTTATTGTTCACATTTCTATCAGCGTCTCCTCTTCTGAGCTCTGATCAGAATCTCTCGTCAGTCTCTGCTTAGAGCATTCTAAGGCTTCTTGCAGCCCACATCTCCAAACCTTTACAAACTCCTCCTACAAATCAGTTCTAAGGACTTCTGAACCACATGGTCAGGTATAGTTACAGTAATGACTCCACTCATGTTGACAGTTTTCTGTATTAGTCAGCTTTTTCATCTCTGGGACAAAATACCCAATACCCACAAACTTAAAGGAGAAGAGGCTTATTTTGGCTCACAGTTCATTCTGCTGTTGCCTAGATGCAAGACAGAAATGCCATGTGCGTGAGCATAGCAAAGGAGAGCTGTCAAACCCTTGGCACCCAGGAAGCAGAGAGAAGGTGGAGAATCTGGGGACCAGAATATACCCTTCCAGGTAATGGACCTAGTGACCACCTCCTGGGGCCAGGCCACACCTCCCAATAGCACTTTCAACTACAAACTCGTGCGTGGGACAACCTACTGATGACTATAGCAACCCCATGGTCCAGTCTTCTTCCAAAAACTTTATGAAACTTTGGGGGATTATTTTAGATCTAAGCCATAACATTTAGAAAAACCATATCTGTTAGTTTTATAAGTATTTTAGTATATACTGAAATTTTAAACTTGATTATGAACTGTGGTGAATTGAAAAATATCCTCCCAAAATTCTTATTCTCTCAGAATGTCAGAAGGCTACTATATTTAGAAGGTTTTTGTAGATGGAATTAAATAAAAATCAGGTCATACTGGATTAGTGTGTGCCTTAAGTAATCGGTGCCCTTACAAGAAGAGGTCAGATACACAGAGAAGCACAGAGAAAAGAGTACCATTTCAGAAGGCAGAAGTTAAAGTGATGCGGGTACAAAACAAGGAATGACAAGGGTTACTGGGACTCAGCAGAAGACAGGAGAGAGACAAAGAAAAATTCTTCCCTAGAGCATTTAGAGGGAGGCGGACTTTGCCAGTACCTTAATTTGAGGGCATTTAACCTCCACAGCTGTGAAAGAATAAAGGTCTGTTGTTTTAAGTCAACTAGCTTTTCATAGTATGTTATGGCAGCCCTACGAACTCTCTGAAAACTATCAGTTATCTCAATTAACAATTATTTTTAATTAGATGGCTCGTGTTGCTGTAACACAATGCCTTCTAATGGCTGGCTTAAGCAAAAGGAATTTATTTCTCACTGCTCTGGAGCTAGACATTCCAAGATCAAGGTGCGAACTAATTTGGTTCCCTGATGAAGGCTCCATTCCTGGCGTGTAGTCTGAGAACTTCTCGCTCCTTCACATGGAGGAGAGAATGCTGGTCACTAAGTGGTTTTATTATGAAGGCACTAATATCTTCGCGGAAACTGCACCCTCTTGACCTCCTCTAGACCTAACTACCTCACACAGTCCACAATTTCAAATGCTATCACAAGGGAGTTAGGGTTTTAATGTATGGATTTTGAATCACACAATTCAGTTCATAACATCTATTAATAAAATTATTTAAGAAAATTTTCAGTTAATTTAGAAAAAAGAAGTTCCACACACCATGTGAGCCTGCTTAAGTGAGGGCTATTCCATGTCAATTACCAGGCCACAGCTGCACTCTGTCATATTAGACAAACTTGTGTGTCTATTTTTCCACAGCTGGGGATTAGAAGGTCCATGCTAAGTACAGGTTCCTTTTTTAAGGTAAGGAACGAGCAATGTTTCAACAATGTTGAGACATAGATTGATACAGAAAGAGAATGAGAGAGATCTCAACATATTTGGTAAACCATAACTAAAAATAGAGTAGCATTTGAGTTTCCTTAAACCCCTTACTGTACGTAATACTCTTTTTGTGCTTGAACTCACCCAGAGAAATATTTTTATGGAATTTTGTTTAGCATCATACTGTATAGTGCTCTCATACTCTTGTTGTTGAGCCAGGAGAATATCTTATTTTACATATCAGGTGACCTTGATAAATGTAGGGGGGAAGGTATAAAATAATAGTATTAATAGCAATATTAATAAAGTGTAAGTCTGTTCTAGAGAGCTCCACATTCTTTGGGGAAATTTTTCTTCACAGATTATCAAGGTAACAATTTCCTAGTATGTGGAACCTAAGTTCCTAAATCTTGGGAGGAATCCCTGCAATTCAGTTGCCAAGTTCCATTCCTGGAAGACTCTGGCTCTTTCCTGTGTATTTGAGGGACAAAGCACATTTTCAGATACAACTTTGCCTTGTTGGTTCTTAATTGCTTTCATAATGAAGTGAAAGATGGGAGTTGCCCCCTAATCGTTCAGCCTGTCGGTTCCTGATATTCAAAATGGGAGGACCCCTGGATGATGAGACAGCCCGAGGAGCCTACTGCTCCGTTTCCTTCCAGTTGCCTTGATAGGATTCAGACACGCTGTACTTGGGATCTGCAGGCAAAGTCTACTAAGGACTCTTCCATTTTCAGAACCGACGGCCTACATCATGATTTTACCAAGATAGTCTAAGTGTAGCCCTCTAGAGTTTGACTGAGGGTTAGTGGTTCTGAACAAACCTACAGATGTACTGAAACATAAATTACCCAGGTGCTCTTCATTCTTTTGTGAGGACACTTACATCTTCTAACTTGTACTGGGCTTTGTGGTGGCCAGTTCCAATCTAACTGTTAGTGTTTTTCTTTAAGTTGCTAGTTTCAAGCAAAATACTAACAAGATTCTGAAAAAAATCTCTCAAGGTTACTATGATTATCGACAAGGATTTTTTTGACAATTTCTCTTCACCAGATTCCTTTGACTGCAGAATTCCCTAAACCTCTTTCTGCTTTTCCAATTACCCCTTATTCTTTTCCAACTCTCCTTTTTCTCCTTTCCCCTAAGATCAGATTTTCTCTCACAGACATTTCCAGGCTGTCTTCTTTCTTTTGTAATTCTTACAGATTGTAGGATACAAAGATGACTCCCAAATCTATGCATCTCTAGAGGTGTATAGTCCACCCTCATCTACTGGCAATAGCCTACTGGGAGTGTCAAGAGTGGAAAACCCAAGGCTAATACCTCTAAAAACTTTTCTTCTTGTACCGTTTATTTTTCTAAACTATATGTCAACAAACTTCACTCTTGCGTGAATCACTACTTATCTCTTCACATTCAATCACTTTCTATAGCCTATAGGATCACCTCCAAATATTTCTGAAAGTATTATTTCCTTCCCATTTCTACTGCTAAAGTCTTATTACCAGCAGTATATTAGAAAAATTTTAACTGGCATCTTATACATGGCACATGCAAAAAACTGGCATCTTACATATGGCATATACAGATATACATATATGGCATATATAAAAACATAAATATGTCCATTGAAATTTTATTGATATACTCACACTTTAAAAGTTAGAGTAAAAAAAAAAAAAGTTAGAGTAAAATATGACTGGATGTGGTGTCTCATGCTTATAATCCTAGCACTCAGGAGACTGAGGCAGGAGGATTGCAGTAAGTGCAAGACCTTCTTGGGCTACATAATGAATTCTAGACCAGCCTGAACAACATAGAGAGACTCTGTCTCAAAAAAAAATGTTATAGTAAAATGTACACTCTTGGGCTGGGGAAGTATCTCGATGGAACCATGCCAGCCTACCAAACGCAAGACCCTGTCTTCAATCCCCACTACCAAAAATTCCAATGTTTTGGTGATTTTTGATTGTATTCATAGCCAATCCATCTATGTCAACAATCTATGAATAGATGTAGTTCTCATATAAATGTTTGAAAAAATAAAGATGTGTTAAAACTTCATTCAATGACATTAACAACTTCTGAATAATTTCTTAATTTCCTAATAGTAGAATATTTCATAAATTTGTGCGCAACTCATAATTCAGTGACTATAAACATGGTACATTTTAAAACTTAATCGACTTTAATTTCTTCCAGATAATTAACAGACAAGAAATCAAATCATGACTGTAACATTTGCCGATTGCTGCAGTGTAAATACTCCGTCACGACTGACTGGCAGCTATCATCAGATTGTCACTAAACACTGAGTTGAGAAGAAATGTGCACTAATACACCATTTTGTATTATTTCTCCCACACTGAAGCATGTAACATTGAAGACCTGGATGATAAAGTATAGTAAAAGAATTATGAAGTGATTAGTTTAAGCTATTTATTACCTATATCCTTAATATGTTATCTGGTTATAAGTTTACATGGTTTATTTTTTTTATAATTGACAATTGAAACTGGCTCACAAAACTCCTAAGACCTAAGCCAAGTCCAGGACAGCAGTACTTAACCATTTTCTGACCGATCCCTTTTATTTCTTTCTGCGCTACCCATTCGACACAAAGTTTTGGGGTTATGTGTGGACACGTGACTCCTATTCAAAACCCAAAATATTTTGTTAAGAGAATAATCTAAACTTTCAGACTGAGTGCCACTCAGGATTTCAGCCTGGCCTTCCAAATGTGTCTTACCATTCCAATTCATGTTCTCAGCCACCCGAGTCACACTGAAATTTTCACTGCTTCCGGGATTCTCCCTACGATTTTATGCTGGACTCTTTGTGTGGAGCTTTTCCCATTCTTGCATTTCCAAATCATGAATGCCAGAAGATATATCTAAAAGAATGAATTCCGGGGGTTGGGAATTTAGCAAGCACCAAGGCCCGAGTTCAATCCCCATCACCCCCCGCCCAAAAGAATGAATTCCATGTGAATTGTTCCTTCTTTCTTCCTAATTTAAAATAGTGTATCCCTTTGCTTCCTCACATCTCACACTTTACCTGTTTCTCATTTTCCGCCCTATATTCAAGAAACTTATTTAATGTCCATGTTAAGGGAATATTTTCAACAATGGGATATAGAAGAAAAGACAGATTCTTTGTTTGAATGAAACTTGTGGCTTAGGAAGGAAAAAAGCTAATACACAACTGTAACATAGTATAGCAGATATTAAATACTATGGTAGAAGAATGCACCTTATGCTAAGAAAGCCGGGCAGAGAAAAAAGAAAATGAAAAGGGCTAAGCAAATTGCAACGCCTCCTGTCCTGTAGGAGGACAATACATGTGACACAGAGCTACAGCAGGAGTGAAGGGTACACGGAAGGAGGAGGCAAGAAATGAGATATGAAGACTGGGATGACAGAAAGCTTGAAGTCCATGCTGTAGGACATTGAGACCATTCGAAGGATTTTAAAGTAACTATCACTTTGACAGAAGCGTGGGGGATGGACTGAAAGGATGAAAGACTGGAGATGGGAGACCAGACAGAAGTCTTTTGAAGCAATTTGGGAGAGAAATTCTAAAGCCTTGAACTCAGTTAGTGACACAGAAGCTAGAACGTAGTTCATCAAGGCTGTTTAATGACTGCATGTCTGAGTCAGGAAGAAGAATCTCAAACGTCCTCCAGGATTATGTCCTGGCCAGATCAGTGGGCAGCGTTGTCTTCTGTTTCAATAAGGAAGATAACCTTATGATTGGTCGTACAAACCCAGACAGAGTTAAGAGCTAAAGAAGATTTTTAAAAAACAGAAATTACATTACTTGAAATTATTTTTCATGACATTTTTATTTTCTATCACTAGAATTATAGAGCAATTCTACCCAAAAATTATTTCAAAAATTAAACTATCCCCCAAATTCTAGCATTTACATTTTGATTTGTATAATACATCAAAGCTATAAATTTGGGGCACATTGTGACCAATTCTGAGTATGTTTATGTTCTATAACTTTCTTAGTCTGTTAGGAGCCTTGTTTTTACTATGATTTTGCATTACTTCAGTACTTGTTTTCTTTTATTTTTTTTCTTTTTTTTGTGTGCCAGGGATCAAACTCAGGGCCTTGTGCTTCCTAGGCAAGTGCTCTAATCACTGATCTAAATCCCCAGCCCCAGAACTTGTTTTCTTATGATCTTTGCACTACAAAAACAAAAAATTTCATATGCAGCATCGCCCTTTTTAAAGAATTAATGATTGCACTCCCAATAACATCATGTGCTTCACTCATGACAAAACGTACCGCAAAAAGCTTTGCTTGGTTTCCATGAATTAGATGCAAAAATTGAATTAGATGCAAAAATTGAATTGAATTAATTTCCTATTTGAAGTATGTGGCATAAGTGTGACATCATTTAGCTGTTTGTGAGTTTTTTGTCTCTTAATGAGTAAAATATAATAGCTATCACTTCATTTTTATGTGCAAAGGAAATCTTGGAATCAAAATAAGTGAAGTTGAGATGAGCAGTCATCTGATCTGAAAGATGCATTGTGCTTCTAAGAGTGATACATAAACACACTTGACTACATCTGCAAGTGTTAAATAGTTTTCTTTTGACCCTCTCTCCAAAGGAGAGCTATTAACTTCTGTAATACATATTGATGCTGCTGTAGCAGGTTTGTCATCTTCGATTTACATGCATTTAGATATGTCCCCTGATGATGGCTGGCAAATATTTTGTGTATTACATATTCAACATCAAAATACCTTGAAATATGGAAAACATATGTAATTGTTCAATATGTGTGAGCTTTTTTTGATTCAATTTTTTTATTTAAAAGACAGTTCATCGCAAAATTTAGAAGTGTTACCAAAAGTGAGAAAGCCAAATACTTAAAGATTTGTATGATATAATAGATAATAAAATAATTCTAACAAGAATACTTAAATTGCTTTTTATGGCTTCCATGTCTGATCTGCTCTGCCTTTGTTACCTGCCTATGTTTCACTTACAATCGACTTCTAATTTCCCATGTTTCTCATTGACTCCACTGACTGATAACTTCGTGCATCTTATAGTCAGTATATGGGCCTTTTCACTAGTGGCTAGTATACCAAGGATCACCAGGGCATCGGGGTGCAGTACCATGCTATCACCACTTGTTGACACAGGGAGTTAGTTTCCTTTGGATAAAATAAGAGTTTAACCACATCATGTCTGGAAAGGTTTAGAAAACAGAAATAGGCTATTGCCAGCCATATTCCTTATTTTACCATTTGTTAGAGCAAGAGCTCTGCCTGCTTTGCATATATCTCCCAGAGTAGCAGATGAACTCATGACAGAATTCAGAGGAAAAGATGGAGTCCGACTAAACCCACGCAAGACTGCTTTCATTCAACCACTAGTAATAATTTATTAAAAACAAAACATTTGGAAAATATGAAACCAAACAGGATGTTGGGCCAACAGGAATAAATTAGAACTATAGCAGGAAAACCAGGATGTAGAATCACCCTAGTACTAAGTCTTGCCTCAGCGCACAAATTAATTGATTAGAAATTCCAAACCACACCTTGCTTTCAGTCTATGTGTGGACAAACATTTTATTACCATACGGTATCGCAGGCAATTTTCAGATTATAATCCTTTGTCAACTTCCAAGATGCCCTTTCTGTACTTTCATATCTTTGCCTCTAATGAAAGGAATTTGCCAACGTTCACCACAGCCTTTTGCTTTGTGTTCAAAAACTGCTTATTTTTACATGCTAAAGAGAAATAATACAGTAGTAGGAAGGTGCCAATTTTGGAAGAAATATGATGTATTTCATTTTTAAACTGAAATCAGTTCTGAGCTGAAATTTGAGATATCTAAAAGACATGCATAAGAACTTGTTAAAAAGTTGGCTGTATGGATCTGAAGCTCAGGAAAGAGTTCTTTGCTGAAAATATAAATTTGAAAATTATTAATTTAGAAGTGGTTATTGAAAACCATGGTTTAAGTAGCATATTTGCAGGGAAGGTAAATACCATGAGATGTCTCAAGTCTGAATACTAAGAAATATGTTTCTGTCCCTATCACTGCAGGGCCATTTTTAGTTTGGAATAAATACTTCTTGGTTTATTTAGCACACCTGCAATAAGCATCATTTTCACCTTCACAGTTACTTCCCTTTCTCTAGGATGGGCCTTAAGCCACCACGTTTTATTCACATAACCTCACTCCTGATCAAGAGAAGTAGGCCAAGTCTAATGGGTAGACATCATTTTGAGTCAAAGCAACATACAGGTAGGAAATGTAAGTGGACTCTAATGTAGAAGCTCAGAATGACAGAGTATCCACATATTCTGTCTATCAAGTGAGCAAGAGCACAAACCCCAAAACCAGGAGATGAGATATGGAAATCAACCACTTTCTGGGTTTCCTCCTGCAGACATTTCTGTTCTGGGCTCAGTGTTTACTTTCTTTTACGATCCTCAGTCAAGTACCAAACCACTGGATTGGTCGTTGTGGCTGCAGTGATAAATGAGTAAGTTCCGCGGCCCGTTGGAACATCTCTTCCTTCGGTTTTGTATTAGACAGTCTTAACAATGGTTCAACTTATAATGGTTTCATTTCAGATTTTTCGATTTTGCCATGAGAAAGCAGCATGTGATGTGATAAGTAGAAACCATACTTGGAAATTTGAATTGTGGTCTTTCCTGAGCTAGTGATATGTGGTATACTCTTTCCTAGTGTTGGGACACAGTAGTTCGTGATTGCAGAAGCTTCAGTTCATGGCCGTTTGGCCCTGAGACGAAGTAGAACATCATGGTGGAGGGAGCTTGTGGTGGGACACAGCTGCTCAGTTTATGGTATCTGAGAAACACAAAGAGAAATGGGCCAAGGGCACAATATCAGCTTCGAGGGCATGCCCCCCACCATTGCCCAAGGTATTCTATTTTATTAGAATATAGCAATCAATTGCTGATTAAGTGATGATTCTTGAGTGTGAATGAGTGTCTATAAATGCCTAACCTCAGTTGGGCCTTTAGATTTTTGAGCCTTTTGTCTCTAATCATGGAGTGAAAGACTGTCTTTCTACTGAACAAATTTTAGGCATCCCCAAGAAGAAAGACAAGAATGCTTCTGACGGGCAAGACCTGCAGGTTCTTACAGGTCTGCTCGAATGACACGATATGTATGTACATATGTTCAGTAGGAACAAGAGCTCTAGCTTTTCGATATCCCTTAAGCAGCTGGAAAAGAATGTGTTCAGAGGGGCTGTTAAATCCGAGTTATCTGCAGAAAAAGATCAAGACATAATATTCATAATTAGGGTTCCCAGGAAAGCTTGGTTCTTGGGGAAGACACAGCAGAATACACATATTGGTTTGAGAACCAAGACTAGATGAATCGCCAAGATTCCAGTAATTAGAAACAAGGGCACAGAGGCAAGAAAGACCCCTGTTCCGGTTCTTGTGCTTTAAGGAATTGTGTGTGGCTTCCACCAGCCATGCTGCTGACTATGGGGCAAAGAGCACACGTTGCTAAGAAGACAACCTATCTGGGGCCAGCATCTCTTCAGTCTAGATCATGTTGAGAAGATGTGGCCAGTTAGAGCCAGCGCCCATCCTTCTAGTATCTCCCCAAGTGATTATGAGGCCACATTGGGTCTAAAAAGCATTTTCCTGGCACCTTCTCTCGGTAAGTGATGGTTCTGCCTGTGTGGGCACCACTGTCCTGAGCCGTGGCTGCAAAGTAGCTGTCAGGTGGCGCTTGAATTTGGATATGTGGCAGAAATAGCCATCTACAGAAACACAGGACCAGTCCAGGTGTGGATTAAAGTTAGAGGTAGGAAGAGAAGGGTGGGAGGCTTGGGGATTCCATTCATGCCTTTTGCTTGGTGCTCCTGAAACTCCTCTGATCAGAGAGAAATTGCCTTTAAACTTTCAGGGAGGAATTAAGTAGGTACAGGTCACGGAGTTATTGTACAGCAAAGGTAAAGAATCAATAATTCATATTATTGCTCTTTCATATGAAAGGACACTCTACTTCCCTTCCTTTCTAACCATAGCCCTTTTCTCTAAAGAATAACCAGATTTAGCCAATGTATAGAGTAGGGTTCTATTTGTTTACTTAATGCTTAAAGTTTTTGAAAAAAAATCCCAATTTGAAAATAGCAAACCTACCTCTCAAGCCCAGGGGTAGTCAGAGATCTGATATGGCTTCAAAGTATAGGACTCATCCAGTAGGAGTCCACAGTGAAAAAAAAAAAAAAATAGGCAAATCAGAAGAATTTAAGTCCACTATTTTTGTCATCTCTGAACAATTTTTTTTCTTCTTGAATTTCTAGAATAAATCACTATGCTGTCCATCAAATTTCCAGAAATGAACTTTCTGTCTCATAAAAAGTTTCATTAGAATATATATATTAAAAAGATGAAAGATTTATATGATCTGAAGAGAAACCAGAGTATTAGAATATATATGTATTAAAATTAGTGACATACACTATTTTTTATCTTAAGTTTGCTGTTGCTTTTCCTTAAATTTACCAGGAAAAGTGTATTTGTTTAATAAGAATGTTCCCTATAACTGCATCTCTGTGCAATATAATGTTTTATATATCTAAGAATTCATCTGATACAACACACACATGCACACACATGCTACCCACGTACACATACATACACACAAGACTCAGCTTTCATATAACTACGTGTTTTGTTCCCCTCTAAATACATTAACAGAACATACTCTTAAGTGAAATAAATCAGACATTCATGAGTACACATCGAATTGTTTCTCTGATATGAGTAGCCATAAGGGTAAATAAGGTCAGAGAGGTGTAATAGATATTACATAAAATGAAGATAATATTGAAAAGAGAGGAGAACTAGAAGGGGGAGGGAGGAAAGAAAGAAGGGAAAAAGGAAAGAAAGAGGAAAGGGGAAAATGGAAAAATATAAATAAACCTGCTGTAAATAAGGATGGGGGAACAGAAGGGAGGGGTGGGGAAAGGGGAGGAAACCAAGATACATCATGTACAGGTACAAAATAACCTGATGAATGTGAACATTATGTAGATGATGTACCAATACATAGTCTTGGTAAAAATAAAAAATAAAAATTAAATACGTTAACATTTTAAAATCACACAAGAGATGTTTAACATGTAGAAATGGTCCCTTAGCAAGTTGATAACTATGGAAATATAAAATGTGCAATTATTAAATAATGAAAATAAAGTTTAAATAACCAGACCAGGATGAATGCAACAAAATGAGAGTCGTCAGTTTTGAATGAGTCACTTTAACAGGACAGAATTTTATTTCACTGCTCAGAATATTTTTGGAAGTCCTCTTTTGGGAATTTTTGGATATCTTTGGTATAGACCCTTTGAAATATTCTTAGTGATGGTGTATCTTCATCAATTGAGGTCAGATTTTATTTTTAGAGAGAGCAAAAAGCCAATCAAAGCCAAGTCTGCTGAGTGAGACGAGTGATCAAGCTGTTTCTCCACTTCTGGTCACAATCAAAGCAGGGTCATAAATCCCAGAGTGCAATGTTTATGTGGCTGGTAAGTTTCTACTGGCATTGAAGATAAGTTTAGATAAAAGTTACAAGTACGCTCTGACTATCTCTGGCATACATAATTAGCCACCTAAAATAAACACTTTCAACAAAAATTACATTCGAGTGTATAAATTCATATATATATTTTTTTAGGTAGAAATAAATTATTTTCCCAGACCATACATAAAATGATTTTTCAGTAAATAAAAATGTGCTTTTTACATTAAATCATAAAGCATTAGAAGACTTTACTGCCGACACCATAAGACAAAGTGAAAATTTTTATGGAATACATTGATATGATTTAAAAAATAATACATCAGAAAAAGAATTCATTTGGAAAATTAAAAAGGTAATGTATGAAAGAAGTTTAGTAACTTCGTAAATTTTTAAAACAAGATATTTTCTTATATTAGAAAAAACCGTTAAATTATTATACTCAATAAAAAGAAGCAATTCCTTGAGAGCATTTTCAATATGTAAGAAACAGCCTGAAAAATGTACGTTTGACCCAGTAAGTTAATTTATTAGAATGTATTTCGGAAGGTTATAATGAACGTGTGCCAAGATTTCAAGATTCAAGTAAGTTCTTTGTGGTAGTGAAAGAAAAGGAAATAATCTGAAGCCCAACTAATAAAGGGTCAAAATAGTAAATTTTTGGTATTTCTATCAAATGGAATACATGATCACAGGAAAAGGTTTATAATTCACACATTGTCCAACGAAAATGGAGGTATTTTAATTCTTTCGACAAATATTTAATCTAACTTTAGATACTCAATTCAATCCTTTAATGCCACAGACCATTGGCATTGCCTATGTGTGGGTTTCAAGAGTTTCTACCTTTGAAACCCTCCCGTGCTTGCTATGCTGTGAGATTTCTTCTCTGTTGTGCAAGTGTTATCACCGCTGGTGGGTTTTCTCACCAGGAACGCTGTGGATGTTAGTCCTCATTGGTGTGACGTTGTCTCTTTCTCTTTGTGTCTCACAGAGCCGCCTCCATGGGTAAGCACATTGCACTTACTGCTTCTCTTTTCTCTTCAGAGAGAGGAGGCTTCTACTTTCTGAGACACTCAGAATAGTTCATTTGACATTTCATCATCAGTTCAAACTTGAGATAATTCCTGAAGAGGAACTTAAATCAGTGAACAATGTTGTCCAAATGTGCCAATTAAGGTTAACTATCAACTTGATTGACTTGGGAGCCACATAGGGAATTAGTAAAGCCCACTTCGGGGTATGCGTGGTGATCAGGGAGGCATGATCTTGAGGTCTATATCTAGCTCTTGGTCCCTTCCTTTCTGGCACTGTTCTTCTTTCCTGCTTTTTGTCCGCCATGCTCCAAGCAGCTTTGCCCTTCTTCCATGATGTTT
This sequence comes from Hystrix cristata, assembly GCA_004026905.1. NCBI lineage: Eukaryota > Metazoa > Chordata > Mammalia > Rodentia > Hystricidae > Hystrix > Hystrix cristata. The sequence goes on along the minus strand of PVJO010000787.1, from coordinate 44,589 downwards.
CTGCCTTGGAGCCAACCAACCAGAGACTGAATCCCCTGAAGCCATGAGCAAAATAAATCCTTCCTCTTTGCAATCATTTAAGTAGAGTAGTTGTTCCCAGTGACCAGAAGCTAACTAATACAGCCATCTACCAATATCCTTTCTGTATCAGGTGTCACTTAAACCTATATTTCTTCAGATCTTTGCACCTTTTCACTTGTGTTTTCAAGCATGTTCTAGGTTTTTTTGTTTACTTTGTATTAAAGTAAACATTAATAAACATTAATCAAGTAAACAATAATAAACATTATTTCATGTTTGTGGTTATTTATTGTTACTGAAGTAACTTATAGGGGTTAAAATACTCTTAATGAAATAACCAAACCTGCATTCTGCCATATATTAGAATGTATTTTCTTAAGAATTGTTAAGAAAATCCCCCAAAGAGGATCTTTTGGAAATGTCGGTATGTTTCAATTAGAATGAAATAATTTTATATTTCCTAAGATAAAATGAGGCAAGTGAGATCAAGATGATATTGAAAAATGGGGCATTGCTTAAGGTACCCTAAAATAAATCACATTTTCCGTGACTTTTCAAAAATATTGTAAAATAATTTTGACTACCAGATCTATATGGTGGACTCCAGGGGGAATAAAATATGTATCATGCTTGTTTTACTAAAGACATGCATAATAAAATTATTTATTTTACATCTTCTTAACATGAATCATCTTCTATATAAGTGGGGACTATAATAGAGTGATACTTCTCAATTTAGTGAAAGATGATTTCAGAAATGTGCAGCGATCGGTTGTTTGTTAAAGTCACAGACATCAGATCAGATTCGTGATCGTGCCACACATTATCTCTCTTACTTGGGCAAACTGATGTATCTCCTCCCAGATATAAAAATGCATATTAATTTATATCAAAAAGTTTATTAAAAGATAAAATAAATAATATACAAAGGACTTTATATAGTTCCTGGTTCATAAGAAGCGCTAAACAAATGGTTGTTTTCGTTATTACCAGGAATAACTCCAGTTTTGGAATTCACTACCTACCACCTTGTTCTCTCCTGAATCACCTCTTCACTAAGGAGTATTGCATGTCAAGTCTTCCTTGACTTCCTTGGTTTTTATTGATCTTTCTGATTGCTTCATGAAAGAGTCTTACCTGCTACCCCAATGAATTGTACACTCCCAGGGATTAGGAATCATGCTTTGTATTATTTCTATTGCTTCTAAATTTCTTAAAATGTATTTATTGCACCTTTGCTGTGGTTATTTATTGTTATATCATTAACTGCCCAAGAACTTAGTACCTGAAAACAACTTCCATCTTAAGCTGTGTGATTTTTGTAGGTCAGGGATTTGGACGGAGCTTGGCCAGTTGATTTTCTGTTTCGGGTCATCTGGCAGATGGACTGGTTTGGAGAGTCAGAGATGACTTTATTCACCTTCTAATGCTTTGACAGGGCTAGTGGGCCTGGGAAATTGTGTAACATGTCTGTGCATGTCCATGTTGAGTGTGTGTGTGTGTGTGTGTGTGTGTGTGTGTGTGTGTGTGTAAGATTTGAAGTTAGAAGATGGGATATTTTCCTCTGGTAATTCCGGGTAAGTCTTTTGGAGCCAAACATTGTAATAATAATAAAATATTGTAATACTAAGCTTCTGTTAGATGATCTTCAAAATGTCTAAACTTCACAACTATGGATTTATTATTTTATAATAATATCAGGAGAATGGCATTGCATGGTAAAGGAATGCTGCTTTTGGCTACAAAAGATTTGGATTTCTGCTCTGGACCTTCCTCCTGCTACTGATATAACTTTGGGAATAACAATTTTAGAATTAAACTGCTAAGTCCAGTAAGATAACGTATGGATGTAAAAAATACTGATGAACTCTGAAGAGTGCATAATAGTGGAGAAATCTTTGTGTTCCTAAGAGCTTATAAGGGAGGGAGAAGTTTATATGGGGCTTTGCCTTCATAAGAAGCCTAAGTTTGGAGCACTTTGATGAGTAACTTTCTATGCTGAAATAGCTATAGTTCTCGAACCTGCAGCTAAGCCTCGTCCATGTAATAGCATCGCCTTTCCTTACTTGGAGTCTGCATTTCTAATCGCTGAAAACATGCACATTGTGAGGCAAAGGCACTGATAACTCAGCCACTGAGCCAGTATAGAGAAGTTATTCATTACTGGGTTCAACCCAAGGTCAAAAACATCAAACCCCAACCATTAAGCAAAATGGTGACAGGCATGGTAGTGACGACCCCGAGTGAATATATTGCACATGGGAAGCAAGGTCAGGAATAAAGCAGGCCTGAAAAAAGGCTTCCAAGCCAAAGTTAGGAGCAACCAACCCAGAATTCAGAGGTAGGAAGAGAACCAGCCTGGAGTTCAGAGATCTGAGTAGAATGTTCCAGATGGAGTAAAGGAGGACAGTGTAGGAGAGGCCATCTACCAAGGGAAGGGAGAGGATATGGGAATTCTCAGTGTCTTGTTGCATTTGGAAGCGTGACTACTTGTATCTTCCAGGCCTCTTCACCTTAACAAATGCAGCAAAGATTTGCATTCTGTCTGTCCTGCTGATAAAGACAATGTATTTTGGCCCCCCGGACTTAGGGCATGAGGCTCACTTCTTGAAACCCATCTGCTCACTCTGTGTCATCCCTACCACTGTTCTCGGCATGTAGATTAATGTTCTTATTAGAAGGAGGCTAAACCAATAGAACTCAAAAAAATTTTAAATTATTTCTTTTGTTCTCAGCAACAAGAATTTGCTCCTTTTTTTCAATTTGTCTAGCCTTAAAAGAAAGCATTGCTTGTATTAAGGCAAAGCATAAAACCAACATTCTGTGTCTGGTGCCTAGGTGTGAGTTCCACTATCATGTCTTGCTTGTGGGGCTAAAACGAGTGTCTGATAATTTAAGAAAATACGAAAAGAGAAGCTGGCTTCCGCATCCTATTGTCCGTATGATGAAAGTCAAGAAAGGGTCAAGCTCCACCTTGCCTTTGTTGAAAACACCTTTCTGAAGCCTAGTTCTGGGCCTGCTGTGGAGGAGGACTCTTCTGCAACCGTGGGTGTCTGGGAAGCGCCTGTTCCGTTAGGACTCGGGACCCTATCACGTTACACTTCAGAAGGAGTGACCAGCTGACTTGCAACAAAGGAGCTTTGACCTTTCTCCCCTTCTGAAACCAAAAACAGATGAAGTTAAAGTGACTCATTTCCGGCTCTAAATATGCTCTAAGAAACATTTTAAAATTAGTTTTGGCCTTCAGATTTGCCTGAATTGTTTTTGCTTTATTTTTATTTCATATTTTTACATAAATATCTCATTCTCTTTTTGTCAAGGTCAACATATTTATTACTTATACTCATGGTGTAGCTCACTATCCTTTTTTTTTTCCTTGCAGATTTCTAACTTTCTTCCTTTTTTTTTTTTCTTTATCTTCGTTGTTTATAACCGTGACCCCTGATCTTCCAAGTCTTAAAACAGCTTGGCTTTCAGCAGCTAAATCTGACAAGGTCAGCATTTTTCTGTTTATTCTGAGACTACTATTTACCCTCTGGGGTTTTTAAAAGCAATTCTGTAAAACATCACTTGGAAAAAGTTTGTAACATTCATAAAGACTTCTATAAAGTCAGACACAATAAATGACAACTTCTTTCTCTCATTTTTGAAGGCTGGAGACAATCACCACTACCTTCACATTTGGTGTCTAAATAGCTGCAGTGACCAACGGTTCAGAAATATTTTTATTGCTATTGTTTAAAAAAAACCTAAATGATCTAAGTACAATTTATTTCACTTCAGTAGGATGCCCATAGTAACTTTAATGAAAAGCTAATCAAATAATTCTTGAATTTTGTCTTTTGAATAATATTTTCATTAGAAAAGGCACAATGCACACATCATTATAATTTATTTTAAATTATGATTTAGGATGAAGAGAGGAAGCAGAAATCTAGCTCCAGAGCAAATCTACTTTGGACCAGAAAGTAAGTTATGGGGCAGTTGGGGATCATAATTCGTATTTAAGAACACAAAAGCTGTTTCTGGACTGGTGAGATGGAGCACGCTGTTTGAAAAAGTCTCCCATTTGTCGACGGTTGTAATCCGCCAGGCTGGATGCAGCTCAGCCCCAAGACAGCTGCCGCGAGGGCCTCTCGCAGTGTGAACTCACCTGTTCGCAAACTTCAGGATCAAAGTGGGCACACAGTTTTCTGGCTGTGCAGTTTCAGTACAGGATGACTCCACGCCACGCAGAGTTCTCGCCAAAGTACGTACTAGTTCAACTCTTGTTAAGAAGCTTATTCGCCAGACTGTGGGCGGGGGGAACTGGACTCTAGCACTTTGTGAGCAAGCAGATGTCTCTGCGGTGGTGGACAAGGCCTGGGGAGGGTGAGTGAGCAGCACGTTGCCGGACACGTTGCGGTTTCTCGGGGAAGAGAAGGGCTCTTGAATCTCTGGCTCAGGAGAATCAGAGCAGGTGGTGCCCGGCAAGCGAAACACTGCTAAGTCTGCATTTATTTCTTTGCGGGGAACTGTACATTAATTCAATAAGATGGTCTAATAAAATAATGCATTTTCAAAATGCTTAGCTGGCATGAGGGGCGGGGTGAGCATTTTTATTTTATTTTCCTGAGGAATGAATCTTGAAGAGATCTGTGACTGAAACCAGCACGCTGTAGGCTGCTCTGGCCTCCAGGGGTCACCCTTCCCTTTAATGACTGTACAACAATAGTCAGAGGCCCCACCCCGAGGGACTTGAGTCTTTTAGCGATTCCTTGTGCCCCAGTAACTCGGAGCGCCCTGGAGACTGCCTGTGTGTCCCAGAACCTGTGCGGGCTGTCGTCTTCCCCTCCCCACACATCTGTCTCCCGTGTGCTGTGACACCCTGCGCCAGTACCTTCTTGCTCTCTGAGTGTCACATCCCGAAAGCCTTCTCTGCCCCTCCCGTGCCATTTTAAGTGTTAACACGAGTCTGTCTTTTTATTCCCAATAGCAGACAGCGGTCGGCTGAAATATTTATCAAAACTGTTAAAGGCTTAGAGGTGACAGTGAGAGCAAAATTATAGGAAAAATTGAAAGAAAGAAGGACAAGAAATCCAAAGAGGGATACTAAATTGCATGACTTCTCCACTGTGTGTATACCTCCATAGGGGTCCTGCTAAAGGTTACTCTATTTCATAAACACACACACACACACACACACACACACGCCATTCTTCAAGTACTGCTTCACTTACTTCTCTCTCATCTGGAATCAAGACCCTCAAATCCTTTGTGACTCCCACAGAGGAGAATATTTATGCTCCTAAAAGGAAACACGTTGTGATCTGGAAAGAATACAATGTTTTGTATTCTTATATATGACACCTTTTTTTCTCCAATATCTCCAAGTTTCTCATTCACAATAAAAGTTGTGCAGTTTAAAGGGCAAGATGTTTCTTAGTTATAGTCACTAATTTTCAGAGAAATATGGGTGTTCACTTGGGCACCGTGTTCTCCTGATGCAGTGATGCTTTAAATGAAGCACCTGACTAGGACTTAAGGAGAGGTTGGCACCTCAAAATCACTCAGAATCAAAGGAAATATGTGAATGTCCAAGTCATGAGCATAAAGGGCAGAGCAAGCGCCAGGGTCTGCGGACCGGCAGCATTATTAGTTCAGATCTAAGACTGAACTGTGGATGGGCTAAGACAGAAGAGAAACCTGCAGAAACGATCAGAACTAACATACATCATCTTCTCAGTGAACTAGCATTACATTTTCAGAGACTAGGCATCGATTAGAAAAACTCAGGGTAGCTAACACAGTGAGCCAGGAGCAAAGTTCAGAGAACTGAAATAAAAAATTTCTCTGTAGTCTGTCACTGTGATTTTGCCTGCCCTGTTCCTTGGGGACTGAAACACGGGTATTTGAGTATGGCAGTAATTTGGTGGGCCTGCAAATCACTATAGTTAAAGTGTTTGTTCACATTTATTCTGAACAGGGCTTCATGAAAGTAATGTTAAGACAGAAGATTCCTGTTGCTGGAAGTTTTCACCTCTGCCCAAATGTGAATGCTCTACCCAGTTAATGAAAGCCATTTCTGACAAGATATGTTTATGACCAAGTACTGTTATTTGACCCATTCATCCTCACTCAAAGTAGTATTTCAAAGCATTCTACCCAACACCGTATACAACTTTTGTTGGAAACTTTCTAATAACTATAATTCTTCCATCTTGTTAATTTCCCAATGGGGTGTCCTACTGTCACTCTAGGTTGGGGCCCTGGGCACTGCCCAGCCCGTCCACACTTCAGTATAAGCAGGCCTGTCTCATGTGACCATCACCTGGAGTTACTGATGTTAGCATCCCTGGACTCACACCATTTCTAACATGACCAAAAGCAAACAGTGCAACTGGGAGCACAAGATCTTTCCTTGAGTGGACTCCTAAGTAATGCTATTGAAAAGAAGTGAATAAGAGGTCAAGTTTAAGGTCGAAAAGAACAGTGGAAATGGAGGCCAATGTGCAGAGATATACATCCAAATGTTCCCTGAGCCCTGGTCACCTGCATTTGATAAACATCAAGTCACATGACATTTGGAAACACTTTCTCTGGGCTATTGTGTCCTACAGGAATATTTAAAACTTCCTTCTAAGAATATGCTGTACTTTTTCTTCAGTTAATAGAACTTTGTGGACTTTTGAATCCTGCTACTTCATGAACATGTTTTGCATGTAGACTTCTAATTGATTTCTTTATACTCACTTTAAAAATGAATATATTGTTCTGCGTTAACATTTTATATAAAATGGTCTAGACGTGTACATGTACTGTTAAAATTAAATCATCAATAATCACTATCTAAAATGCATTACATTCCAAAAGCTCTGGCTAATGATTTATCTCTTCTTCATGGAGCCGATCTCTATCACATTGATTTATGTAGCAGCCAATCACATTTCAGTAAACTGCCCCATGCACATGCATCTTTAAGTGATGATAAGGTGCGATTCTCCATTTATTTGTACAACACTAGCAACAGAAAAAGAAAGAAGGCAGAAGAGAGTGCCAACCTCTTTCAAAAGCCTCACACGATGATGACCAGAGCCTCCAAGAAGTGGTAATGGCCAGTTCTGTAACAAATTTCAGAATAACTGATACAGTGTCAGGCGTATGCAAAAACATACACAAAACTAGTGAACACTAGAATAGTGACATGTGACACAGAGAATTCTTTGCCTTTGCATGTTTACATTATTTGCTTTGATAGCAAGGTACCTTTTGCACATTTACATTATTTGCTTTGATAGTGGATGCTTTTGTTAGTTGTTGAAGTGATTGACAACCTCATGCTGTTCTATTTAATTGCTTTTTCTGCAATGCAAAGTTCTGTGTTTAGAAGATTCTGTTTCATAAATAAATCCAAAGTGCATGTGTATGTGAGAGTGTGTGTGTGTGCGTGTGTGTGTGTGTGTGTGTGAACTACAGAGTTTTCATTTCTCAAGCCAATTCTGCAAGTATTCAGCTATAGCTGTTGCTATATTTATCTGTATTTACATAGGGGTTCATTCTCATCTGTGTGTTTTGCCTTTTTCTACACTTAAGGAAATTCACGGATGTCCTTAAGAGAATTGAAGTGTTTTATATGGTTCCTCATGTTTGAAGGAAGAGTAGAGGTATTGAACACAGAGTATTTTTGAAAATCATGCACAAAGTTCGAACTTCAAGACTTATGCAATTATTTTCCATATATTTACTTCTAAGATTTAAATTCTCAGTTTTGCATTCTGCCTGAATTTATATTCTACCTTTCATATTTGTTCTCTCAATTACTAAAGCACAAGTAGTAGTTTTTTTTCTAGTTAACAAATTGTAATATAGAAATGCTTCTGTTAAAGGGTTTGTCACATGATGATTTAAAAAATCTGTTCTGAATAAGATTTTTCTTAATACTGTTGTGGCAGAATATATATATATATATATATATATGTATATATATATATATGTATATATATATATCATTAAGATCTTCAGCAATTTTTTTACATACTCTAAAGTTAAATTCGAATATTTCTTAAAAGCAAGTTATTACTACTGTAATACCATTATATTTGTCTTCGGGATATATTTTGAGATGCCTTTAGTGCTTTTTAAAAATTGGTAAACTTTAGGTTATTTATGATTCTTAACACATCGGATAACAAATTCTGCAGGATCCTAAAGTACAACATGCAGGGTATAAATACTGTACTACAGTGGCTTTTTCCCACCCTTTGTTTTGAGCATAGCTCAAAGAGACAGCGAATTTAGAAGCAGAGAGATAGACAAATGATGCTCAGGCTAATGTTTTCAACTGGCTTGAGAAATAAAAGTTGAGCAAGTGTGATTGTTCAGTTGTTAAATGAGGCAGAGTGATGTAGAAAAAATGCTTAAATTTAAATCTTGACAGTACCACTTAGTAACTGTCTAATTGTATAAATCTCTCAACTATTCTTTCAATTTCTTCATCTGTAAAATGGAAATAAGCAATAACTACTTCATAAGAAAAGGCCAGCAGTGGGTGAACTGGAAGGTAGGAAGCTAGGAGAATAAATATTCAGCAACCAATCTTTGTACATCTTCCGTGGCATTAGACAAGGCAGCTCTAATCTGGCAGGCAGGCAGTCCACTCGTACACTTTGTAGGGCTGGGCAGAGAGCAAAGTGAAGAATGGTGGACAGTAGACTTTTCAAGATAAATGGAAAACATCTTAGATAAAAAGAAAGAAAGGCTATACAATAAAGAACTCAGAGTGAATCATATTTTGATGATGAAGTTGGATCTAGATTATGGAAGCGGTAACACATAGGTGGGGCATTAAAGAACAAAGAATTAACCGTGTAAAGAGATAGGCAGAGAAAATTCCAGGCGGGAAGAACAGCATTTGCAATGGTCCTATGGCAGGGGAGACATCCTTCTATTATGGGACTTGAAAAAGATCCCTGTGGCTTTGTAAATTCCTTTGTGAAGAATTTAGACCTGATTGGGGGTGCAAAGGTATTTAAGCAAAAAGGAAAGTTTTGAAAGATCTTTCTGGAAGCTATGTGAAAAATGAATTGAACAAGAAAAATGGGAGAGGGAATAAAAAAAGAAAGAGAAAACAAGAATGATTTTTAAAACTCAAACATATAATAAAACAGATGTCAGAAAGCAAAACCAAATGATTAAATATCAAATGAGTCATACAGACCACAAAACCCGTAAGTGCTCAGAGAAAAGAAGGTGTCTGTTGACTTGAGTTAGTAATAAAAGTTTTATGCAAGATGGGCTTTAAGTTGAACTTTAAAGGCTGATATAGAATTATAACAAGTAGAAAGAAAAGGAAAACCAATTCCAAAATAAGAAGCAATGGGAGTTGAGTAGTTACAGGGATATTTGAGAAAGAACAAACAATTTTTTTTTTCTGGAAAGGAGCAAAGGGAAATAGGATTCTACACTTCTAAATTTATTTTTAACCAGCGATTTTGATACATTGGGTAAGATTCTTATCCTTGAGCATTAGGAAGATACCTTTGGCTGTGCCTGCTAAATTAAATCATGTAATTGGGCTATCAGGTACTGATCCAATTAACGCAAAACTGTTTCAAACTAATAATTCCCAAAAGACACAGCTAAATTCAAATGTGCTTCCCACAAGACTTGCCAACTCAATGACATAAGCATTGCTTACATTGGCTACTTATTAAGAGTAGCTATATCATTGCTTCCTTGGTGTAAAAAAATGAGAGATGACTGTATTTCTAGTTGTTTCTCTATATTTTTAAATTAGGAAATCTGATAGTATTGGTAGAAAATGAGTTGTCTTTTTATTGGCTTACAAAACACTGGGAAAAGCAGAGAAGGCATTTGTACACACCTATAAAAACAGATTTAGTTTTAAAAGAATAGTGGCAGCTTTTACACTGAAGACATCAAAGCTTCAACTTCCTTCTTGTACTGTGAAATGTATATTTCATATTGGACAGGTTGGTTGGGTTTTTGCCCTAACAAAATGGGATGGAATTTTCCAGGCGTTGGGGCTTTTATTCTGGAATGCATTTATTTCTCCCCTTAAATTTAATGTAAAGGATATAATCGACACTCTTTTTAGTTCTACACATAATTTTAAATGTCTTATATTCAATACAAACATCAAACCAGCAATGATATGAATATTATGTATTCGCACGTGCAATTGAAGATTTAGAGAACACGGAAGATATTTGCTCAAGGTCCATGACAAATAAAGGACACAACTGAAACTTGAATTGAGAAACTACTGGGGAAAGTCATTGTTGTCCCAGTACATTATTAGCGGTACTTTGAACCTCCCTCTGAAAGAATCAGAGTCGTTTTTAAATGCACAGCAGTTTCAGTTCCCTTGTGAAAATACGCACCTATATTAGTATTTTACAATAAGCTAGTAATGCTCTAGTAGAATTCGGGTAAAGATAAACGACACGCCTTTGTCAAGTGTCACGTTGCAAAGAGGCTTCACTTAGTGGACTCAGCGCACCCCTTCTAGTTCTTAATGCTGTTGTCTTTGTGATTGTTTGACTGTGACTGAAAGGTAGTAATTCAAATCACTTCATCCCCACAATTCTTTGGCTCTTCTAAGCAATCTGAACTCACACTTTTTTCAGGGCAAAGCTGCATTGCCATGTAGTCCACGGGGACCTCCTGATTATAAAGTCCATTCTCCATTCTCTCTTGCTCACTTCATGCCATCTTGTTTTCAGACATTTCTTTTCCCCTAGAAGGAAAAAATAGTCTTAGAAGAATAAATTCCAGTTTCTATCTTACTTGCATGAGCATTGAGGATCCCTGTAAATTCTTTCATCTTCAAACTTTCCTCTTATCGCTGAATTACAGATCTTCATTTAAAGTTGGCTAATTGGATCCTGTTTACTTGGACTTTGAAACTTTAGCACCAAGAACACAAAACAAGAACAATCACAGAAGGCCAGACCAGAAGAGGCCCTGTATAGAACCACCTCAGAAATACGAATGGGGGGCCATCAGTATCTTTTGAATTAACTTTTGATGAGAGAAGTACATCAGAGAATTAAGTAACCATCAAGTAAGGAAACTATTCATTGAGTCAGATATGAAAGATCTAATCAGATCTGAAAACATCAAAATGCAGATTATTCATTAACCACAATATCGTCTATAAAATGGAATAGACACCTCGTTCATGTTTGAAATTCTACCACTTTTTGCTAAACACCAGAATGAAGATTTTCATCTCATTGTTAACATCCATTAATAAGACCAAAAAAGAAGAAGGAACGTGGAATTAATAGGCAAAGGAAAATGAAGTAATAGAATGGAGTTCATCATGCCCCATGGCCTTTTCTGCAATATTTTAGTGCATTCCTTTGATAAGCAAGTACCAAGATCACATTGGATTCATAACACACTAGGAACTTGCAGAAATAGAGGTTGATTTCATTTTTTTAATATTCAAAAATTCTAAATGATTTTCTCAGAGTGCCTGTGAATACCATATTTTGTGGTATTTAGAAATTTCGTTGCTTTGTCAATGATTTTGAAAAATGAAAAGTCACATAAAATGCAAAAAGCAGTGTGTATGGGCATAAATGTACTGTATAAGTAATACGAATACCACCTACTTGTATAGAACTTTACTGTTTAAAAACACGTTAGTGATTGGGGTTCAAATTATTTACACTATATTAGAGAAATCACCACAGAGGAATTATGTAAATGATCTCCTTAAAAATGCTATCACACATTTAACATTTAGAGACATATCTCAGGAAAAATCCAAATTATTATGAATAGATATGTAGCAAATAGTATATACATACAACTTTTCCAACAATTTTGGCTTGAAGATATATTATTTTTTTCAGAGTAGGTAAATGTTGGCATTTCATACACAAAAGATAAGAAGGAGAATGCTGAAATATTAGTTTTCACAGTAACATGAAAAGCATTTGGATTCTCTAAATAATTCATGTAATTTTTCCTCTGTTAATACACATTTGTATAACTGCGTTTGATGAGAGTTTCGAAGTGCCCCATCAGGAAGGGATTTAAGGGTGACAAAACTTGAAAAATTATAAGCTAAACAGAAGTGATGGTTATCGTCCCCTTTCACATAAAATATCATAAAATATTTCCTGTTTTGTCCCATTTCTCAGCTGGAATATACTCTCACAGAGGGAACATGGGTAGATTAAAAAGTAACTTTTTTCTTCTTTAAGAAAACATAAGCATAATCACATTAGATTTCTTTTAAGTAGTTCAATAAACAATGAGTACTATCTTAAAACTACAGGCATTCCATGGGAATCTCTCTGGAAAGAAATAACTTATATTGAATGTCATTTTATGAGTTAATGGAAAGCTATAATCTTTTTTGCAATATAGAGTGCAATATAAACCAATTCAAACATGTCCCTTTTTATCCCATATATAATGGAAACCCAAATTATATGTGTCAGAAATGACCTAAGATGATTTTTATTCCCGTGAGAAACAATGGGATACTAAAATTGCAGATATTTGCCGGGAGTGTCCTTAAATCAAAAGTGACCTACTTGACTCTGAGTGTACTGGGATGTCTTACTTTTCTCCTAATATATTTTTTCCAATCATCCTCCGTAATCAAAGGTTCTACAGCAGAGGCAAAAGGGTGTTGGGACAAAGAGGAAAGCAGACCTCAAGAGGTTACTCAAACCAGGTTATTTTCTTCAAGAACTGGAGAAGTTTCCGTGAGCTCTTTAGGAGGTCCAAATGAAGAAACAGTAGAATAAAATGCTAATAGTATAATACCATTCCCCAAAGCCATTTAAAGTTAGGAGATAATGGAAAATAGTGAAGTGCTATAAACATGTATATGTGTACCCCAAGGCCAAATATCCTGAAATGTGTTGATATATGTTGTCCAACATAAAATATTTTTGTTCTTAGTGTTTACTTCCACATAACTCTTAGTAACAAAATCCCAAAACAAAAGCACTTGTGCATTTGTTTTCAGGTCATATAAGAAGAAAGAAGCAGGGCAGTTGTATCATATCATGTTGGCATGTGGGAAGGAAGCTCAAAGGCACTAAATTTGTTGGGAAATTGGAAAAAAAACACAAAAATTAGTAATCTTTGTGATCTGCCAAGAGAAATAGTAAAGAAGAGGAGATTAAAAGGTCCAGAATAGAATACTATTCCTTTATCAAAAAATGTATGAGTATTTATTCAAGCCCTACCTTTCTAGGGTAGTAGTTTTATAAGAAATAACAGTGTATGGACAATAAATTTTTTATATCTTGACATTGGAATCCTGTTTTGGTTTTGTACTGCACGCATTTGTACATGTCAGTTTATTTGATACTCACTTCAACCCACCACATTTTACGAATCAGAAAAATAAGACTCAGAACTACTGTATTATAGACCTACTACTTGTGGAAACAGAATAGACCATAATTTTCTAATCTCTGTTTCACCTTGAGTGGAATAAATGTGTTAGTCCTACCTCTTTTCTTCATATTCCTATGAGTAGACAATAGGAAAGAACTCAAAAGCAATGCTGAAGCTAAAATACTTTAATTAGTGTGTATGGCCTTATGGCTATTTAAACATGAATATTGGCTCTCTCGTTCAGATCTGCTTCTGTTGGTCCAATGAAACAACTAAATCTTTAAAATAGTATAGAATTTATTTTGTTTTTGTGAAACAAAAGGTACAGATATTATGAAGTGTTGCATTCTGAAAATATCTTTAGATCTCTCTCTCTCTCTCTCCAATTTTCCATTTAGGAGACAGATGCCAAAAGCATTCCTTCCCCCTCCCCCTTCTCCTCCCTCCCTCCTCATCGTCCCTCTTCATTTTTACTCTTTGCTCTGTCTTTCATTTCCTTCTTCTAGGCCTTGACTGCTCATTCTCTGCCCCTCCAAAAGCACCACTTTCCCTACATGTGACTTTCTCTGCCTTTTGTGACTTTAGGCATTATACTTTAATATTCCTCTTTGACTTCTCTTAGCCCTGGAAGCAGCTTTCTAGAATTCTGACAGACAAAATTTCCCATCACTATTACATATTTATCACCTAAATTTCTGTCCACCTTTATCTGAATCTTTAGAGTATCATTTTAATGTAATTATTGTAGTTATGCAAATTATGGGGTATGGTGTGATAATTTGATAAATGTATACAGTGTAAAGATCGAGTCAGGGCAATTAAAATTAAATAATCTATTTTGTAGGTACAACATTAGCAATGGTACCTTTCCAAAAATGGTTTCTTGATTCATGAGTAAGACCAGGCCTTTTCTCTGAATGAATGATGAAGGATAATAGAAGATGGGTGATTGATTCAAGGGTATCCAAACCAAACTGATAGAATCAGGTTCTCTTAATTAGAAACTTGAAACTTATGATGTGGAGACACAGCCTGAGACGTACCAGGACTCAACATGAGAAGAGATGGAATGAAAACAGTCATTAACTCCTGTTTTCGAGCTTTCCAGAGCTATTTCTTCCCTCCCTGGAATGTGGGTCAGATCATTGATTTTAATAAAATACTCACTATTATTCCAGCAAACCTTCTAGCCAGACTCAGTTCCTACCACCACCGGAAACTATTTTCTGAAGGATGTAGTGCAATAGATGGTTGATTAACCTCAAAATCACTGATATCAAGCAGGAGATTATAGAAATGAGGGACATTTCAAAACTTTTATTTTTACTTAAACTATAAACTGTATACATATTTTCCAATTATTTTTATATCTGTTAATTGGAGTTTTCACTCTTATTCTTGTATAAACCACAGCCAAAATGCAATAATCATGATTTCTAGCTTAACCTTCAAAATGAAATGAGAATCAAGCCAATTGTAAAGCAATCTGGGTAGAGAATTCTTCCAAATCTTGTGAATTATTTCCAGATTCCTATTTGTCTTACCCACACCTGATTCCTAAGTGATTTTCCTGTAATAATTTGCTCTTACAAAGTTTTCCCAAGTATTTCATCTCGTTTTAACAACTCTCTTTTTCACAATGATAATTTCTTAGGAAACAGATATTAAAGGAAATTATTTAATTATAATACAATAGGCATAAATGGGTTTAGAAACAAATATAGCGCACTCTTATTAAGCATTCGGCTCACCGGAAGAGAAAAAGGGTAACCACGTGTTAGAGAATAATTCTCGCACTTAGCATGCTGCGGCAATTAGTATGTTTCATGAGGGAAACAGGAGCCTCTCTCTCTAGAGGCTTGGTAAAATGGAAACAGACTAAATGAATATCTGCTGGACTTAAAACCAGAGGAGGCCTGGCTAATCTAAGTAGGACGTTCAATACCTGCTCAAAGGAAAACATGTAAGTAGATGAAAATACTGCATATTTAGCCTCTTCCACAATTTCACATATGTTAATAGTTTGATATTAAAGACATAGCGTGGCTCATTGACATAAATCAAAAGCTGGCATTTGTGCTTAACACATAACAGCCATCCAAGCTGAACACATCTCTACTGACAAATAACTACATTTGTCAGCCACCAAACAACTACATTCTTCATTCACTTCATTTAATCAGGTAGAAAAAATTGTTCTGTGAAATCCTGTGATTTCTCAGGAAAAAAATGAATAGTTCCTAAACCTAAAACTGATGGTGATACTTTCATGAATGATTATTATCTGCTTGTTATGGCTGCAAATCAATAAATCATCGTTAGGAATTACGAAGTAAGATTTTTAACGTAAAGACATGTATAACGGGAGCCAGTGTTACTAGAGACTCTGGCTATTAATAAGATTGTGTTTCTGGATTAGATTCACGTTGTCGGTGATTTAGATATCAAAATGGTACTAGAACATGAAGTCCTCTAAATTGACTGTTCTATGGGATATGATACAGAGCATGGAAATGCCATTTAAAAATACATCCCATGATATTACATATCTTTAGTCTGTGAGTTTCTAAAACTCGATGACCTCCCATATATACTGAAACATCTTCAGTGAGAAATAATTTGGTGATTACGGATTGTTTGCAAAGTCTTACATTGTTGTTCCTCACAAACCACCTCTTAAATGTGTATTGTCTGCATGCATCAGACAATCAGCAGATATTCAGAATACCTATATGCAATTGAGAGCTAATAAAATCCTTTCAACGGATGTCTTGATGTACAGGGTACCCAAAATACTAACTCTTAGGAAACAGAATCACCTCAAGAATTCTTGATTAGCTCCAAAGCTACAGAGCATGGCTCTTTCCGAGTCCCATCCCAGTTCAGGATCTCCTGTGTCTATTTTATTAGCGATGACTCTGTGTAACCTCAAAAGACATGAAAGGTCATCAGTACTGAGTTCCTTCTCTTGACAGTCAACTGCCATCAAAGCCAAACCCATTGCCACCAAAGACTGCTGACTTAGTAGCACGAAGAGGACCGACAGAGACAGATGTGAAAGAACAGTGGGCAAGGGAGATAAAAGCTGTTGATTGTAAGACATGGGGATGCTATGAGCCACCAGCAGAGGTGGCAAGGAAAAGCCGTCACTGTATGGGTAGCAACAGGAGTGCATTCCAGGGTGCAGAAAACAGAAATGGGGTGACTCATGCTAGAGAAATAATTTCACGCTCCCCAAGAGTAGACACACAAGTAGGAGGGCCAGCAGCTAAAGGGCTCCCACCAGCAGCCCCTAGGCAGGGAGGGGACTGAGCCATTTATGCTACACCTGTGGAAGTTGCTGCAGGGCTCCACTGATCTTGTGGTCTGTTCTTACAAACATGACATGAAATACCTTCAGCTCTGCTGTGTGTTAATAGAAGCCACAAACAGGCCCTCTCCCTGTTGTTAGGCAGGGCTGGCGACGACTGCATGGGCTCCACAGGTGGGTTCATATTGGGCTGGTGGTTGGACATTGTTTTCTTACAACTCTGTCCTTCTCTCATGATGCTGTCTGGGGACTGAAGTGTTAAGATGTTAGCATCTTTGGGGATTAAGGAGAGAGGTGGGTATCTCAGTCTAATCAGCTCTCTACCTACCTAACATATTTAGCAGACATCTCAAACAACACACTCACAAGTTCTCACTCTGCATTAGTCAGGCTTTCTTCTGGGTAAAAAGAACCTAAGGCAATCAATTAAAAAGACGAAGGTTTGTTTTGTCTCATAGGTTAAAAGCTTTCAGTCCATGTTATGTCGGTCTCATTGATTTGGGGCCTGTGACAAAGCAGTGCTTCATGGTAGGGAGCAAAGGCACAGCACTGCCATTTGCCTCATGGACAGGACACAAAGGAGAGGTAGGAGCAGGGTCTAGGGCAATGGTGGCGAACCTCTGGCACGCATGGTGTAGTGGGCTGTTTGTGTCATTGAAAGCTCTAAAAGGTTGGCCATCACTCTTCTGGGGTAAAACTTCAAGAGTAAATCTCCAATGACTGGAGACTTCCCATTAGGGTGCGCTTCTTAAACTTTACACCACCGCACCACCACATGATGCCACTTAGATGCCGGGCACTAAGCCTTTAAGATACAGGCCTTAGGGGGTCATTTCAGATTCAGACTATGATACAGCCTAACAGATAATATAGCTGTCTCAGAATTCTAGTACTTCCTGGGTTCTTTTCTGGTAATAATTCTATTACTCTGTTTTGAAATATAGCATTTTTTATCTTAATTCATCTGTTTGATAAATATTTTTTGGACTTTTATCATGTGCCAATCACTGTGCTAGTCATTGGCTTGGTACTGTCTGAGTCACAGCTCAAAATGATAGACATTTCGAAAGTGAAGTAAATTGCTGAGGAAAACAGAAATCTAGTGCATGTCGTGAAGCAAGGGCAGTTATGAAACTATAATCACTTGCTTAGGCCAACTCATCTTGTCTGGGTGTCCAGGGACTAGGTCTGGCCCAGAATAGACACTTAGGAAACAAGTGTCTTAAATTGAGATAATGAATATATAATGGCAATATTGTTAAAACAATTGTAACAACAACTGGATTTGGGAATTCTCCAAAGTAATGCCTTCTCCCTCAATCTATATACTGATTTTCACTCTTTAAATGATATTTGAAAGTTTAAAAAAAGAATATTTCTGTGTGACAAAAAAAAATGTTTAGCGTGCTAGATTTTCAGATTTGAGCTATATTTTGGGAAATGTACAGCGAGCATTTAGTATAGTTTGTTGCAACACGGATCCTAATTCAGAGGTCTCATTATTTTTTCGTATAAAGGCTACAATCCTATCCTGCTTCTCTCATTCTAGGTGAAATATTTATGAAACCTACATTTCATTATTTAAAACTCTCAAATATACTTTCGAAGGGAGCCCTAGAGGCCAGAGAAACAAATAAAGATACCTTGTGGATAACCCTGACCTTGCCTGAGAACTCCGTGCCCTGAAAGGACCGGTGGCTCATCTGAAGGACTCGGTAACTGTGCGGAAATAGTCTGAATACCCACTGTAAACAGCATCCTACTATTGTATCTGCTCGAACTGTGCCTCAACTAGTTCAGAACACAATGCACAACATGAATTCCCTAAATTCAAAGACTAATGCACATCGGAGTCCTTCCACCTCTGCTGCAACAATCTGTCTCATCCCGTGCAGCTACGACTGCGAACAATCTGGGGCCTCTACAGACTAAGATTATCCATAATGCAAGCTCAAGAACATTTGAGAACAATGTATACCTGTATTGTATGTTTCCTTGTGAATGACATGAGTCTGATACACACATCGTTATCTCAAACTGCCCCCTGACTAGATACTTTGTATTTTGTTAATGCTTACAGTCATCAGAAAGAGAGAATCTCAGAGAAACAAAGGGCTAGGAAGGGTGGTGAACGGCTTCCCTTATTTACTCTTCGTAAAGGGATGTAATCAATCTACTGCTTTACTCTATTCTAGGATACTAGGATACAAAACATATTTGCTCTTAAAACCTCAAGGATTTTCTAATTTGAATGAGAGGAAACAAATATCACCCAACTTACACTGATGCAAAGCCAAAACTGAACACATTAGTTAGGGATTTAGCTCAAGTGGCAGAGCACTTACCTAGCAAGAGTAAGGCCCTGAGTTTGATTCCAGGCACAACCACAGCCCCTCAAAACAAAAACAAACAAAAAAAAATGTAATAGAAGTATAAATGCACAACTATGGGTACACTGAGGATTTACCAAATAGAGAAAACTGGAGACAGCGAAGCAGGTCTGATATCCAGGCAGAGTGGTGCCCAGGATCTGAACTCTTCAGGCTGGGTGCCGGAGCACAGGGAGGAGACTAAAGGCATCAGAGAGGCAGAATGATGTTGGCCACAGGTGGGACAGAAATGAGATGGAGCCCAGAGTAGCACGGGACTCTGCAGCTGCTTCACGACAGCATGCACGAAGTCCAGCCATCTCATACACCCAACCTTTGTAAAGTGGTGTCTGCAGGGATTATTTATTCAATTTAGGTTTGGGACATTATCCTTGTGCGAATCCAGATGCTTAGGTACATTTTATCTTCAGAATTTAACAGAAAAGTCTATCCCTGCCTAGGGTGGCATTTGCTACTATAAATCATGACATGCTGGGTCTCAGCTGTGCCTGTAAGCTGAAATATGTCTCTTTTTAACTTTTACCCTCTGGTCCCACTTCTGCCCTTAAGGAACTAGTGCAGATTAAGTTGAATCCCTCCTCCCGTTGCAGCCCTCCACTGTCACTATAAACGCATCCTTCCCTTCGGATCCTAGGCTCCTCTCTGTACTTCAAGTCCTATTGATATAGAGCCTGCCTCCTACATCCTCCGGCTTGTCTGCCTCTGCCCACACTTTACTTTACCTCCCAAAATAGAACCCTCTAAGGACACCTGGTTTCAGCGTGCTAGACAGGAAGTGCTCAAAGTGCTCGGCACCCTCATCCTCTGGACTCTGTTTCTGAAGACACCTTCAAAATGCAAGCAGATTTTTTCATGAGCTCTTTGTTTTAATGGTGATTCCTGAGCTTTTAATGTACCCAAACTTGCAGACATTATCAAACGAACTTTGGAAAACCATCTGTCCCTGTGCAACTCTCTTATTTAACTTCCAAGTCAAACTTAACATGACTTACTGAGCAGCAGCGAAGATGTCTACCACCTTTCATGGTGAAAGGAGCATTTATTATTGGCATTGTACGAAGAGCCAACATTTATTGAGTTCTAGCTATATGCCAGACAATGTGTTAAACTTTTTAATGAGTTATATGCTTTACAAACTAAAGTATTAATTTTTTCATCAAAAATATAAAAAATAGGCATTAAATAGTTTCTAAGGACATAATATGAAAAATAAATCTTACCTTACTATCCCATGGAAATGCAAATTTCCATGTTTTGTATATCTTACCAAAGTTTTTGTAAATATGTATCAGTTTTTACATCATACATGTAGTACTCTGGTCTTAGACATTTGAAGTTATCTACTTCTTGGTAATAATTCTGTAACAACATATATAAGAGGCATTGTAATGTATTATCTCCATGTGTTTCATGGTGTGGCTGGGACATATTTCTTATACCTCATATAAAACCAAGAACTTTCCCATAGATTAGGCCTTAATACCTTCCTCAAACACATGGACAGCTGAAAAACCAAATATGAACACGAAAGTATTATTTTAAAAGATTATTGTTTTGCCAGATGCCACACATTTGGAAAACTCCATAAGGCTCCAAATGTATGTAGGTCTATAGAAGCTATTAATAACCCCTCTAGAAAAATAATTTTCACTGGTGGATTTTACAGTACCTCACAAACAGATTTTGTAAGTGCTTAACAAGTTTTTCTCTATATAATTGGTACAGTGAGATTTTAAAACTGGTTTAAGCATTTTATGATGGCCAGAAATGTTCAAGTCGCTCGTTTTGCCATGATCTCAGTAAAGCTCTGGACACCATGGAACACAATAGTGACTTGCCAGATTCTAGTTCTGGAATGAGATAATGCAGTCCATATGCATCAGCTTTGGTAATTCCTATATAATTTCAAAGTTTGGTTGCACAAGTGCCTTTTGTTTTTGTTTATTTTTAACAGAAATTGTTACAGCATCCCGAAATATCTCAAGTCTTCTATTGAAAATCTGTGTTTTATTTACTAAGGCTTTGGCATTTTTATTTACCCTATTTCAGAAAGCCATAGTTGGTCCTATCTCCTGGACTCACATGCCATCATTGTCTCTTGAATAAAGCTGCTAATCGAATGCGGAAAATATTAAAATATGATTATGAGTCTGCTAAAAGAATAAACATGTCAAGTGTCAACAAAATATTGTAAGTCTGCTATGTTTCAAGCGGAGTCAAAATAGATTGCTTAAAATTGTTCTTTTCAGTGCCTGTTTGAGAAAGTGAGAGAGATACACCTGTTATGTTAACACATTCGCTGTGCACCAGAGCTGTTCATCTTTACAGTAAATAAATTAAGAGTTTGAGTCCTCTTGCCATTCTCAGTTCACTCTGACTGACTCTGGCGCCCCTCTAATCAAATATATCTACATGATATTGTAAGCTGCATTATAGAACATTAATAGCTTATAAAGTGAAACTGATGTGGCAGGATGGACGCTGTTCCTGAAGCAATGACAAATTTATCCGTGATAGATGCACTAATGGATATGGTGAATTGCAATATAAATATAAATGCAGAATAGCAATTGCAGAGCATTAAAAATGTCATCTGTGAGTTTAGGTATTTATGAGGCTGGGCCAGCTGGAAACACGAGTAGTGTGTTCCTATGAGCCCCAGCGACTCTGGGCTAGCAAGGAAAGCAGAGACCCTCTCAGCACATAGGTCAGGCAGCCGGCAAATTGTCGTCACAGCTGTGCCGTTGTCCATTAGGCCTCCAATGACTCAGACCTTTGTTTTTCCCCTGCGCTCATCTCCACACTCCTTCTCTCCAGGCTTGGGTGCCTCACGCCTGCAACCTTGTTGCCGCCTTTCCCCTCGGTGACTCTTCTCACAGGTTCTGATTCATCTTCCGGGCATTGATCTAACCCTTGGAGAAGTGACATGAGGGAAGCGTCTCAGCCACTTCAAAAGGCACAGCTCTTCCTTCTGGGCTGTTCTGGCTTGTCAGACTCAACAGGCCGAGCAGCAGTGGTCCATGCCATTACATATTTGACTCTGATGTGTCTGGCACACCTGCCCAGCCTCCCTGAACCCTAAAGACTTCGTTTAATGTCAGCCAAATCTGGCAGGACACCAGGGGCAGGGCCGGTGGGGGACAGACACACTCGTATCGCTTTTCTTTCTTTCTTCTTTTTTTTTTTCCCTCATGGTGGAGCATGCACAGCAGCATCAGGATCAGGTCACAGGCAAGTGAGGTGAGGTACAGACAGAAAGGGAACGGACCAAGAAGCACGTTTTTCCTGCCCGAGAAATTGGTGCTACCATTATTGGCACATGCTAACATGCCTGGTCAGAAGCCAGCAGGGTTTCTTGGCGCACACCCATCTCAGGCTCAGGTCCGATAAGGAGGGATGTTATAGTCACCCAGATACTCTCCCTTCATTTCTTGGGCTTTTATCTACTTCCAGTGTCTTCAGCAACTGGTGCATGTTTGCTGCCAGGATATTAAAGTAAATTACTCATTGGTGATTAGAATCGGATGACACAACGTGCTCCTGATCAGACGGAGGCTGTTGTAGAAGGTAACTGGATTTGTCAAAAAATAAATAAAAATACTGCCATTACAGTTCAATTAAGCATGAAAGTAAGTTTTCTTGTCATTAATTCTGCTTATTATTATAGATCCATGATAACTGAACCCTGTATCAAATTTAGTGACCACCTTTAGTCATTGTGATTCAGTACAAATAAACAGCACAAGAAACAAATTAAAGATAATAGCAGTATGTAATACTTCAAAATAAAATTAATGAAATAACAGCTTTAATCTACATGCGATATTCCTGTTCTGGAATCCTATACATGACAAATAAAAAGTAGTCTTATAATCCTTATCCTTCAATGTGTTTCTGATTGCTTAATCCATTATAAAATATGTAAAAACCATGTCAACCTTCAAATCAAACTTCAAAATATTACTGATATTTACCAAGGATTGTATGAATTATTTTTTATAGCTAAGACCAAAACTCAACACTATTACACAAATTATATACAAATTAACGAGAGGAATGAAAAATTATGAATTAAAAGCAGAAAAACTTTAGTGTGTAATTCTTTCCATTGTTATTAATCCTCAAATCTAGCTATGTAACTTTCTATTAAGTGCCAGTTATTATCCAAGCAAGGGTACATGGTAATTCAAAAAGGGATCCACTGAGTAAATATTCATTGCGAATCTGCTAAGTGTCAACAAAGGAATTCAAAAGAAACAAACGAGACTTCGCACTCATGGGGTCTTATTTTATGCAGAGGCAAGGTAGAATATAGAATAGAATTGTTTTTAAAGGCAAATATTAAAAAAAAAAAACTGTTAGATATTGATGACCACAGTGCAATGGAACAGATTAAAATAGAACGATATCAGGTAAGTGATCAGCTTCATTTTTATAATGGGTATGAAAAACCTTTATGAGAAGGTTAATATTTTAGTTGAAAATCATAAATGATGACAAGAAACCAGTAATCCAAAAAAAAGATGAGCATTTCAAGTAGCAAAGCAGTAGATCCAAAGGCCTTATGGCAAAAATAAGTGTGGCAAGTTCAAGGAAGAACAAGAAGCCCATTTTGACAGAATCATAGCTGGGAAAAGGAGTGATTAGGGTATGTTTAAAGAAATAAACTCAGGCCAGATAACCTGAAGCTTTGCAATTCAGTGACGGTTTGGATCTGATGATAAAGGCCGTTGGAAGATTTTACCAAGGTGATGACAGGATCTGAATCGCACTAAAAAACAAAAAAATCATTCTGGGTGCCTCATGTAGAATAGGTTGAAATTAGACAGGAGAGAATCATTTTGGAAACTATTGTAAATGTGCTTTGAACTATGGTCGTTGTAGTAAAGACAGAAAGAAGTGGGGATTTAGAATATTTTAGAAATATTTTGACAGCAAGGTTGATATAGCTTTTTGATGAAACTGATATAGACGATGAGGAGAAAAAAAGTTATCCAAATGATTCTTTGATTTGTTTGTGTGTTGGTTGCCCATCAGCAATTTGTTATATGATAATGTCACTTACCTAAGTAGGAAAGACTCACAAAAGAGAAGATTTTTGAGGAAAACGAGATGCTCAGATGTATCCACATGAAGATTGAAATAGTATGTGCTGCAGAAGGTTAACTCAGCCTTGGAGTGTTGAATCCGTTCACATTCCAAAGACAGAACTGACTCTTGCCCAGCTCATGAGAGATAACCCGTGTGCTCTTAGAATATGCTTCCTGGTAAGAGCATCCTTATATTTGTGAGACCATTGGAAAAGTCAGACTGTTTATGCTAACAATATGATTTATGCTAAACACTGGTTTTTGGTCAGTGGAGCCCTGGTCTGTATCAGTTTGACCTCTGGCAAGGCTGCCGATAAGTGTAATTAAGGTTAGTCCAAGACACTCAGTGTGCGTGAGTGGTCCACAGCCAAATCCCTGGGTACCAAGGCTCGGGTAAGCTTTCCCAGTTGCTAAAATTTTGCCTGTGTCATCATACACTATTGCTGGGAGAATTAGGGGTTGGCCAGGCTAGGTCACAGGGAGAGGACAACTGGAAACTGGCGTCTGATTTCTTCTGGACTTTGCTTTCTGTGTCACATTCCTTCGCTGATTTTAATATGTGTAATTAACTGTCACTCTGAGCAAAAGAGATTTCTGAATTCTATCAGTCCTAGCAAACCAAAACTTGACCTTAGTCTTGGGGGCCTTCAACACATGTGTTTATTAGGAATCAAAGAGAGAATATAGGCTATAGGTAAGTGAATTCAGAATTCTAGGAGGGATCAAAATTGGAGATAATGATTTGGGAGTCAATAGTATATAGACAATAGTTTAAAATATGAGAGGGTCACCTAAGAATTGTCTCCAGGAATATCACCTGGGAAATATTTGCTATAATAGAGAAAAAAGAACTGAAGTCTGGTATGGTGGTGCATGACTATAATCCCCCCAGCACTCTGAGAAACTGAGGCAGGAGAAGCACCAATTTGAGGTTAATATGAACAACAGAGCAGCTTAGCAAGACCCTGTCTCAAAAGGGAGGGTAGCTTAGTGTGAAGGTCCTGGGTTCAATCTCCAGTACCACTGGGCAAAAATAACTGCATTATATTTAGTTCCTGCATATAGAGGTTCATATTATTGGCAGGAATTCAGTGGAACACAGATGCAAAAGGACAGAGAAGCCACTACCTACCCAGAGGAAGTAGCAATCAAACGACAGTAGAGGGAGGGATCCCACTGCTCTAACACCCTGAAAAGTGAGAAGCATTTTCCTGATCATTTGGAGTATAGCCCAAATGCAAAGAAGAAGAAGAAAAAAGATAGTTTATTTAATTTTATGAAAGTGTAAATAATAATATTTAGGGATTTAGAATTTGAGAAAAGGGCTTAAAATACTCTGGCAAGCAGAAAAATGGATCTCCAAAGATGATCACATTCTATCTCAGAAATCTGTGGATGTTACCTTGCTTGACAAAGGGGACTTTGATGTTTAGTGTGGGGATTAACCGGCCTTATACTAGTGGATCTCATGTTTTCACCTGAGGCCTTAGATTGGGAATGCTTTTGTGCCTGCAGTCAGAGACATCTGTGATGATAGAGACAGGATCATAGATAACTTGTTGGCTTTCAACTTGAGGAGGAGTACATGTGTCAAGGAATGCAGACAACCTCTAGAAGCTAGAAAACACAAGGAAACAAATTTTTCCCTAGGGCTTCCAGGAAGAAAGCCGCTCTGCCAAAGGTTTTAAAATATTCCACAGTGAGATCCATGTGAAATTTCTGATCTACAGAACTATAATACAATGGCAATTTCTTACAATAGTAAGAGAAAAGCAAAACAATCTTTTTTAAAAAAGGATTACTCCATTTTTGTCTGTGCATTTGAAATAGCTTATCTTTAAAAATATTCTAAAGAAACCACAAGAAAATTCTCACTTCAGTTAAGATCTTCAGAAATTTAAATCCAGAAAGCTGATGACTGTAACAACACTATAATCTCTGAACCCTTTATAATACAAGAGTTATTGTGAGGAAGAAGAAAGCGAAAGAAGAGCAGGAAGAGGAGGGGTGGGGGAAAGAAGCACTTTTTTCTAATGCTTTACTACCAGAATAAGAAATCTAAAATGTTGAAGCAATAGTTCAATAAATATTTATTAAGAATGGCTTTAAGCAAATTTCTTCTTATTTCTGCCATTCAAATATACAAATTATACAACTTGGTAAAATGAGGCCAAAGAGAAAATTCTATAAACTTATCCCCAATCAATTCAACTAGACTCCCTTTATTTATTTTACATATCAAATATCTATAGAAAAAATGTGCTGAAAATAAGTTCTACTGCCGTAAGATGGTGGAAAACTAAGTCATGTGAGTCCTGAACAACTTGCTAGAATTCTGTGGTCTCTTCGAGATAAACATCGTGGTCAATGGTGCCATCATACTCAGCCATAAAATTCAAAGTTGAGACTCTTTTTCGTGGTACTTAAAAGTAAGCATCGTACAAGATGCAAAAATACTGGGCTACCTCTAGGGTCTAATGCGCTGGTTAAATGATGAGAGTCCCTGCTTCCCAGGTGTGTTTCACAGAACATTGCTATCATGAGATGCTTCAAGCCAGAACATTTTCTGTAGTTAGATACAGCCAGAAAAATCTGCATCCTTAAATACTCTCCTTAGAGATTTACAAAGATTTTTTTAAAGGCCTGAAATAAAGATGTCTATTTATCTGTGTTCGAACAAATCCTTGCCAGAGTTATGTGATCACCAGGCTCCTGGAATGTGCGGGATGTGGCAGGAGGACATTCTCTGGGGCTGGTTTTCCCTCAGAGCAGAGTCAGAAGCTCTCTCTTCAACTGCACTCAGGTAAAGAAACTATTTTCAAATACCATTATTCTTTGAGTTAGGATAGTTGAATTCTAATCATGCTATGTTTATTTTAAAAATTTAGTACTTTATTAAAGATAGAGAAGTCACTGCCATGGTATATCATTTTGTGTCCATAAACTGTGATGTGTGAGTGTGTGTGTGTGTGTGTGTGTGCTACTTTTCCTTCAGTGGCTGTCAGTGTCTCCCTCACTGTCTTCCTGTGCTTGATTCTGCTTTTTCTCTCGAATTGCCTTGGGTCTCAAGCCACTGTGGGAGCCGACTCTGCTCCGAAAGCTAGCTCTCAGCCTTGGGGACACCCAGAAGGATAAACAGCCCTAAGGACATCGAGAAATGTTAACTTCGGAGTATGGAGACCTGGCTCAGAATCAACACACCAGCGCACTGTAAGCATCTTGACTCTCTTAAAAGGAGGAATTCCTTGACTCTGTCACTCTTGGTTGCCTTCTGAACTATGAGCTGGCTGGTACCGAAAGCCATCCTCCTTCAGCGACATACTAAAATAAGTCGTCAGAATTTCCATCAAGGGCATTCTCGCATGTTCTTTGAATACAGGCAGTTCTGTGCCAGAAAAAGAATTTGTAACTTGATGAATTCCTTGTTTGAAATTATGATAAGTAAATCTCTGTTAACTGAGTGATAGTATTGCCGCCTTTATATATCGCTAGATTTTAATGAAGTCATTAAATTCATTTTTAAAAGATGATAAAGCCAGATATCAATTCTGACCTTGAGTGTCTCATTGATAACCACTTTTCATATAACAAAAACATAACCGAATGACAATTTTGGTTAATTTTTTCCTTAAAAAAAAAAAACCCAGTAAGTTAACCTTTATATGATTCAGTTCTCTCATCTGTAAAATGAGAAAATTTGTTTAGAGTCCTGCTAAGGCCCTTTACATTGGTAACATTTATGACTAATAAAACACAAACTATTAAATAAATATACATTTATATTGTTTTCATTGCTAGTAATACTAATAATAAAGTAATTCTGTGCATACATGCACCACAGAATAATATTGCATGTAACTTCATCTAACTCAGACAACAGTAAGGTGTTTATCTCAGCAATTTTGTGAAGGGCAGCAAGAAAACTTCTATTAAAACAAAAAAAAAATGAAACTGAAACATAGTTATATGCACGGACAAAATTTGTCACTTGATTTCTCAGTTTCCCACATCAATTAATGGCTATTCTTCTAGTCAGTACTTCTCAATTTCACCAATTAGTTTCAGAATCAGCATTTTATTTTACACTACGCATTTTCCCTGGGTAATGTTGACTCACACTCTCTGGAATTTGACAGAATCCTGTCTTGTTACAATTACGTTCTTGTATAACCTTCCAGGAAGACTGTTGAAATGGACAGCTTGAGAGGTCTCGGAGTGGGTTTAAAGGCTGCTTTTTGTGACAGCCTGCTCTGAAAATATCTCAGAGAAACCTAATCATTTCTCGGGAGGACGAGCTCCCATTTACTTTCTGATGCTGTTAATCTTTCTTCCTAAAAATGAAGTAGAATCTACGCAGTTTCTCCAAGTTGCCTTCACAGACCTTGTAGTCCAGCTCTGTTCAATACATTCTAATACTGATGAAGATTAAGTATCTGCTGTGTGTCAAAGATGATGCTAGGTCCTAGAACCACAATGAAGCAACCAGAAGATTCATCATGTAGACTCACAGGGTAAGAATAATTTGAATCCAAAATGTTGATACACAGTAGACCTTCAATAAATATTGTCGAAAGAAAATAATAATAATAACGAACAGTCCCTGGCAGCTGAGTAGATGATGAAAGTTAAGGATAAAGGGACACTAATACCTACTTAGGGGGGAGGGTAATAGACTCTAGCTCTCCATTTCTCTGGTGTAACGTACTGGAACACCAGTTAGTTCGCGGCTGTGTTTCTCTTTTCACGTAAATCCAGCTGGTACCACAGCTGTTTTCCATGTTAAGTGAATGACTAAGAAAATCCATGAAGATGGCACAGCTGGCTGACAAGCCTCGTGCTAGAACAAAACTTGTGCACCTACCTGCTGCCGAGTCTGAATTCACGGCACCCCGCTGAGGACGCAGAACCTCCGACCTGAGGCTCCAGGAGGATTGTGCCCAGAAGGGCGGCAGGAACGAGAGAAGCGGGTGTGCCAAAGCTGTGCGGAGGAAGAGAGACACGGCAGGGATTGCGGGCTCAGCGGTGGTGCGCCTTTTCCTTCGCTTAGTTCTGGAGCAGGACACAGACCCCTAAGTCAGACCCGGAGTGCAGGTTTCTGCTGGAATTAGGAGATGTTTCTTTCAAAGTACAACACATTGACGACTGCAGTATTCGGAACCAGCTCACTATCGATGGGAAAGGCACAGGGACTCTGTCTCAGTCATTTACGTTGAAACTATGCAACCGTTTCAAAATTCTAATCACATTCAAAATGTCAGTATAATGTGGGAATTTGAAGACGTCTCATAACACTGTTTAATTATTTTCATAAACATTTTAAATTTATTTACAGCAACACTAGTCATTGAGTAGAGCATTTGGGGATGTTAGTCTTATTTTCTCATGCCCTATTTTTACACCTCGACTGATACTATTGTTCTAGGAAGCATTACAATCGTAACTCCCAAGATTTAAAATAAGAGTGATCGGCAACACTTGTGAAGTTTCTTACCACCACCTTGGTGACACATTAGGGCAACAGATTTGATCAAAATTTCAGCAAAAATAATTCATTTTTTACTGCTAAGATACTATTTTAAAATTTATGGTTAAAATTAAAAGCACTATAGCAGAGTTTCTATTCCAGCATACCAGCGTAAGGGATAAAAGAATATTTGTTGTGTGTAAAGGGTAAAAACCGCATCCATAGCTAAGAATACTTAAGGCTATTCCTGCCTTCTCTTTCATGGATCCATGTGTTTATGCTAGCAAACCTATATGCCTTCGGAACCCAAACACAAGGAAAGAGTTGTGAAGGGGGAGGAATCACTTCCCCTACTGGCCCACTAGAACATTCTTTCGTCTATTAATGTTTATTACGTACCTTCTTCTAAGTGACAGAATGTGTACAATGTTCTGGCTTAATGAAGAAAAGATATAGACCCTGTTTTCAACAGCTTTCAGTTTTTTTTTTTAAGGAAATGACAAGCTGACAGACTACATTTTGAGCCAACATAGACTATGGCTCAAGTCCTGGGCATAGAGAGAGGTGGGTGAAGCATGGATTACAAAGCCTTCTTGGCAGTTTGAGCTAACCGGGAAAGATTTAATGCAAATGAACCGGGTGGGGAAGAACAATAGGTGTTCCGGGCAGAGGGGGCAGATGTGTGCCAAGACTCAGAGGTGTGAGACAAGAAGACAGAGTAAGGCATGAGCCTTGCTTCCACAGTAAAGGCTCTTTAGCAAAGGTGGTAAAGGATCACTTTGGGAAATTAATAGCATCAGATTTGCTCATTACAAGACTGACTCTAGAAGGGATGCAGTAAATCAACTCCAAACCAGACACAGGCGAGTGCTCAGGTAAGGATTCAGTGAAGCCCGGAAAGGTCTGAATTCTGCAGACTCGCCTCGTTATCACAACTACATCAACAGCGTCACAGTAAGTGTTGTGCATACATTAGTCCTAATAGTTGCACAGTTTTATGACTTCAACTTGTTCCATTTTAACTAATTCATTCTCTATTATTATAAATATGCTATTACATGCACATCGTATTACCAAATACTGACTCTTTAATGTAATAGCTCATTATTTTAGAATGATATAAAGGTAGGGATCTCTTATGAATGCATTTCCGGACCCACTACTCCAAGCAAGATTGTCTGTTTACTGGCAAGGAAGGGTCCCAGAGAGGCTTCTGTAATTCAAGAACTTAAATATCAATTTTGTTCGTGGTAAACCCTTGTAATACTGCCCAAAATGTTACGGATGCACATAACCCCAGGTCAGTTTTAAGAACAACAGTGAGTACAGCAAGTCACAACCTATTTTCCAAGTTGAAATAGACGATATTTCGAGATGCATCCATGTATGCACAGAAAAGACATAGCAAAGTATTTGTAAACCTCTAGTCAAACCTAAGTCTGCCTTTCATTGCACAGTAACTCTAATCTTTTCTTTATGTAAAAAAGATCTGTTCTATTTTGTTTTAGCCAGAAACAAGTTTTGATGAGAACTCTAAAGCAGAGTAAATAATCCTCATTTCGGTTCCCATTAATTTTAACAAAAACACACAGGTATAAATAAAAAAAAAAACACACAAGTATAAATAAAATCAATGTACTGAAAGGTCTTGAATTTTGATGGTAACACAGATACTCCTACCACTCTCATTTAAGTTTCGTCAGCTTTAAAATCGTATTGAGACATGATTTACATTTTGATCTTAGATTACTCTGAAGCTAAAGGGAGACTGTGTGTGCTTCGGTGGAGTGTAAGCCCACTGAGCGGAGAGACCTGCTTTGGTAGCTCACGCCCTGTCCAATGGTTGCCGCCCACGTGGACAGGATTCACTCGGCGCTGGTTGAATGAACAAGCAATAGGATAATAAATGAAATAGTGAAATAGAAAGTAGAATTTAAATAATATCCTGACCACTCAGGCCTAGCTGTTCATTTGCAAGAGAGGAAAGAAGCAAGATTCAAAAGCATGCGTTATTAAAATTAATTGTCCACTCTAATTGAATTCACAGAATAACTTGACTTAAATTCACAGGATAATTTCTGTCCAATTACGGACACAATAACCTGATCTTGGCAAGGTGCCAGACCATGCACCAGACCCTGTGACCCTTTGGACTTAGCACTGTTTGATTTTTGTGTCCTTTCCTAGCAGATAAAACTATTTTTTGCCCCTGTTTAGAATTTATATTTACTGTAGGCCTCTATTTCTCTAAGTAACCAAAGAGTTAAACAGCATGTCTCTACTTTTTTTTTTTTTTTTTTGTGGTGCTAGGGATCGAACTCAGGGCCTTTGTGCTTGCAAGGCAAGCACTCTAATCACTGAGCTAAATCCCCAGCCCAGCATGTCTCTACTTTGATAAAGACAAAATAAAATTAGGAGGAATGAGTTCAAGAGACCTATTGTACAGCTTGAAGACAATAGTTAATGTGATGTCTCAACACATTTGTTAATTAGTTTATATATATATGTATATAAATATCATTTTGTATGTAATGAATGCACATAATTTTATCTAGCAACTAAAGTAAATAAAATTAAAATTGAATGAAAGTGTGCTTTAGTCCTAATTTCTTATTAACAAGTTCTTATATATATTACAAGATGAAAAAAAATTTGCTAAATTAGCATGAGACATGCCTTCTCTATGTTTATTTTCTTGCACTTCAATAATTAGTACTGTCTTTTTTGTTGCCTTCAAGAGTCTGAAAGGAAAGAATGCACAATGTTCATCTACTAATCGAGAAATTAATTCTGTGATATTTTTATTCTGCATTATAATGAAAAATGTCTCATTTTAAAGACTAAAATCAATCATCACACAAAAATGCAGAAGAATTATATTGGTGAAAAATACAAGTATTATACTAGAAAATGTAAGTAGATAATGTTAGCTAAGCTCTATTTGGAATTACTAAGTTAAAATACTTTTTCCTGCCATTCTAGAAACTTTCTGAAATATGCATTCTTATTATTAACTCTTCTAACTTTCATGGTTGTGTGATTTTTAATTATTTCACAGCACAAAGTGAACTTAATTCTTTAGAGGTAAATATTCATGACTTTATCTTGGTTAGTTTACAACCAGCATCTACTTTGAAGAAACAAGTGAAAATAACATATTGGTACAACATTTTATCTTAATAGTGTCTTGAAAATCTTCATGCATTCTAAAGATTAGTTTTGTTTTTTTTTAATGACACCCTATTTTTCTTCAAGATTTTTTTTTTTATTATTATCTTCGGCAATACTCAAGCTTAACAGTCTTTCTTTACTGGTGCTTTTCATAGGAAACATTCAATAAATTACTTTTTGTCTCGGAATTATGGAAAATTGTAAAGTTCAATACAACTAAGTTTAACTTACCTTAAAAGGGATTTGTTTTCAGAAACTTTTCAATACAGCCTCCCTTCTCTGGTCCGGAGCAGTGTGGAGACGCCCCTGGTGTCCTCTTCCCCAAGTCCCTCTCTGTCTGGGGTAAGCACTCTGGAAGACTCTAGGGTCTATCCGCCCTCCTGACACTGCACACCTTTTCTTGGCACTTCGTCTGGTCCCAGGGGAGAATGCTTGCAGAAATTTCCTTCTCCGGAACCTCTTGACAGATGGCTCTGCTGGCATGTGTCTTGACTCTTAAGAGTGCTGTCACAGGCTTTTATTCTCCCGTGATGCCTTCTCACAGGCTTTATTTTTTAATTGCACCCTGGTTGATGCCTCATGTCCTAACAGGCCAGAGCATCGCCACCTCCTTGTGTAGTCCCACATAATCTGTTTTTTTTGTTTTTATGATTGTTATACATTTGCAAAGCTAATTTCCTTTTACTGTTTCGTTTGTTTTTCTGCTCCTATTCTTAGAGGCAGTTAGAAAGAGGCTCAATTCTTTTAAAACTGAAAACGAAGAAATATCGACTGTTCAGGTACCAGTGAAGTAATTTTGTATGGGCATTAGTAAAGTTGTAAACCAGAAAAAACAAAACTTTCAATGGCCAATTTTCTTGATTTTACATATGTCCCTCTGACAAACACCTTTCTTAGGTTGTTCCCTACCCTAACTCCTCTCATCTGTTCTGGGGAGATAAAGTAGACATAAACAGAAATTAGAGGGTCACCCTCATCTGTATGAGTTATTTAATACGGTAAGGGAGGTATTCATTTATCAATTCCTTCAATTTTCTATTTAAATATGGTGAAAATTGAGGTGACACACAGAGGAATAGAAAACAAAACTGCCTATAAATTTAGAAAAGAAGTTTGAGCCAAATATAAGGTAAAATAAGAGGTAGTGGAAACCATGGTTAATTGAAATATATATGCCCATGTATAGAGGAAGACAACTGCTCACCTCCAGCCAGGTGAGAATTCAATTTCTACTGTGTAAGTTCTATGACTTTTCAGGAGAATCCTCACATGTGAAATTTATCTGAAGAAAGCTTACATTTTTTTAGATATTGGAAGACACTATAGGAGCTAAGATCAATAGCTGTAACCCTACCTCAGCCTAGGCACTGCCACACAGTGAGATTTCTAATCTACAATAATACTGAAATGAGTAAAGGCCAGGGCTGAAATATTACTTCCGTTAATCGCGATACCTAAGCCCTTCTATTACCTGTGAAAATGATGACAGTAATACAGACTAGATAGTCCAATTAAAAAAAAAATTAACCCTTAGTAAAGACCTTAGAGAGGGCATTAGCTAAAAAACATGTAACTGGTGGGGGCAAAATGTAGATCAAATGTGAATGAGAAGTAGTATGTTCGCTTTGAAATAATAATAGAAAATGAATTCATAAGGAAAGAGTGGGATATCTTATTTACCTTAACTTCTCATACTCTGCCTAGTACTAATCTCTGTAATAGTTATTTGTTTCTTCTAATTATATAATACTTTACTTTCTGTTAAATACAGAAAAGAAAATTTTAATATTCCAATGCATTCTGTCATTAACAAAAAGTTAGTCTATAATTTTCTGCATATTTATACACATATACAATTTTATATACATATATTTTGGACACACATGCACACTTATCCTTTTTTATATAAGTAGTATACTGCATGTATTGATAGCCTATTTCTCCACTCACTCACTGCATTATCAGCATTTTCCCATTTCAATAAATAATATTACACAATCTGATTTTCAATGGCTATGCAGCATCCCATTGTTTATAGATAAGCTAATTTACGAGGCTGATCCACTAACCCCAAGAAAAAATTTTCAGTTTTTTCTTTATAGTAAATTATCTACATTCAACAATTGTTCACCTAACTTTATGCACATCTATTATACTTTCTCATGTCAAAACACATGCACATTTCCCCCTCCAAAAGCTGTGCCATTTTAATCCTACATGATCATTTTCTCACATCATCAAAATATTGAGCATAATCATTTTAATTATTTGAGGTGAAAAATAGATCATGTAATATTTTAAAACCTATAAAAATTAGTCTTATTTTCATCAGTACAATTACATATTGCTTTTCCTTTTTTTTTTCTTTTTTTTTTTTTTCCTTCAGTGACTTGCTGGACCGATTTCTGTGGCAACTCTTGAGCCAGAAAGTGACAGGGAGCCAGGAGCCATCCCGAGGCACCTGGCTCTCAGCTGCGGGAGCCTGGAGCCCTGCGCACGGCTCTGGGTCTCTCCCTCTCTGGGCTCCTGAGTCCTGCTGTGTAATCAGATGCTTCCTTAAATGCACTGCTATCTACTAAGGCAAGTATGAAAATTTGTTATCTGTTGACGTTTTCTCAAGAAACAGACTTTAAAAATTGATGACTGATGGTGACATACACGTAACCAGGGAGCAAAATGTGATGCTAAGAGTTGTGGCCATAGTGGCCTTCCCAAACTGTACAAGTGAGATTCTGGACAGAAATACCCTTGTGTAGGGCTTGATTTGAGAAGGTTTTCCTCCAGTGGAGCTGCATAGAGACCCTCTGGACCTGACCCTGGAGCTCATCTCTCCTCCTGGGAAGACGTCAGTAGCCCTTCCATGAGAAGCTATCCCTCTGAGCAAGCGCAAGGCATAAAGATGGATAGTACACAAGCTCCTCCTGTATTTCAGCTTCCCATCTGTAAAATGTGAATAATAGTTATACTAGGTATCTCAGACTTTTTCATAAAGACTAAATGTAACTTGCTTAAAAGGTTTCCCGGCATGGATAAGTCCTGTATAAAATTTTGTTACCCTCCTCATCACTGTATTTTATAATCTATTTCTCTAGCTTCACAAACCTGACTATATTATAATAATTTATATCTTTGATTTATCCCCCAAGTTAAATTCCTTGAGATCGAGTTCTGTCTTCCTTCATTTTCCATGTCACAAAAACTTGCACATTGTCTAGAAGTCATGAGACCCTGACTAAACATTCCTTGAATGCCGAGTTGATGAGTCGATGGAAGAGCAAATTAGTATTTTTTAGTTGAATCATCAGGCTGAGTCTTTTCATGTCCCACTTTCTCTCCCTGGCTTCCAGCTCTAGTTCTTATGTTCACTCTCTAAATATTTGTAGTCTTTAGTAAACATGTAGTGTGGTTAAACGAAACCAACAAAGCTTACACCCGAAGTCAATAAAAAAATCTTGAACCCCAACCATAGATAATATGCTCATTGCTTCAGAGCTGTTGCTTTCATTGACGTGTGTTTGACCCAAAAGATCTACAGCATTATAATCAATATAACTAGATCCAAAATGCTATTGGCCTTCGGCTTAAGGGGATACATTTACTTTGGTGTGAAAGATCATGCCACCTTCTACATAAGAACATTAACAAAATGTGATCACTAGGGACTGACACAACTACACGTAAAATTACAAAACCATCTGACCAGAGCAATCTAACTGCTGAGCTCCACAGACAAGTGGGAATTACAGAAGCTAAGAGAATTCTGGTGCACATAGCAGATTAATTGCAGAGCAATTTTTAAGTTTTCAAAACAATTTACTTTTTCTTGTTTCTACCTTTCGTCTGGGGGAGGATGTTTCTACTACGTTTTTATAGTAATTCTGACTTACTAAGTGTTATTAATGCAAAAGATAATTTATTCTACCAAGGTTCGGAAAATACCAGCCATGATCTCGACAATGAACTCTGGCAAAGTTCAACATTTTCTCAGCTCCAAGCAAACGTTGAAAATTATGTCTTATGTATAAGGTAGAGAGAAGAATTAGTGATCATTGCACTCTTGCTGCAGAAAGGGTTTAGTGATATCTAAGAATCCAACAGGATACTGAGTATGCGATGATAAAGTCCTTTATTTCACACAGCCTTGATTTGCCTTTGTATACAAATCAGAGCAAGAACGATATTTTAGCTTGGTGGTCTAAAGAGTTTAAGACAGTTTGGGAAATCTGTAGAAAGAAAAGAATAAGACACTGTTGCCACTGGGGACGGTTTATATGCTGAGAAGCTTGTGAAACTATGTCTTTCCTATATGTTCTAAATGACAACTTCATTGTTGTTCCATCTTCTCTACTAAATGTTGGGTAAGAGAGCCTTCTTGTTGTAATTTAAATAGATTTAAAGCATATTAGATCTCAAAGAGAACTTAGAACACATCTGATTCAATTTGTTCTTTTTACCAATAAGAAAAAAAAGTGGAAACTAAAGTTACTAAATTATTTACCCAAAATTATAGTTAATAACTTGTATGGTAAATATTCAAGTACGAGAGTTCAGAGCATTTGAAATACTTTTTAAAAATAGCTTTCTATTGATAACAATAGCCTTCAATTCCTGTGGCCTTGGAGAGCTCAGTTAATAAAGATCTAACATTTCACTAAGAACCCCTATGAAAAATCTCATGTTATCCTAATGTCTCTACAGAGCCACATGATGTACTGTATAACTTTTGAAGGGATAACCACCTGTGAATCAAAACTAAATCAAGAAGCACACTCTGATCAAAAAGTAACATGCAATCACTTATTAAAGTACTAAAATAATTAAATAATCTCACGTTAACTCAAATTCCCCAAGGGGCCCCTGTGTCTCAGCTGACAGCCCGGCCTCCTGACAGTTCAGCGATGAAGCTATTGAGTACCAGCATGACAGAGGTCTCCAAGACCCACCTCCTCTCAGGCTGGCTTCCATTCCGCCTTTGATGGTTACGGTCATTAAACACCGCTACACCCAATCTGTCCCCTTTTTCTTCTATAAATGTTAAAGGGAAGCATTTGATTCAGGTACCCCAGTACATCCTCATTTAGCTGAAGATAAACTAGCCGTAACAAATATTTTCCCATTAATTAGCAAGAACTGGATATTTAAATAACTAGTGGTTCTATTGGAAAGTCCACTAATGTGCTGCTCTGAAAAAGTCTGGGGTAACTATTGGAAGACTAAAATCTCTTCCTCAAAATATCAGGTGGTTTCTCCTAATGTATAAATCAATTAAAGAGAAAAATAAAAGTAGATGATAAGAAACAGGGAGATAGATCTTCTAAAAATAGGAAAGAAAAGTGGGGAGGGAGGGGTGGGGAAACAGACATAAAAAGAATTAAGATACGTTAAGTACCTGTATCAACTCCTCATGATGAATGTTATCATTATGTACCGCAAACATGCACCAATACAAATAAAATTTTTTAAAAAGCATTTAAGACTAGATAGTGTTAGGTTTCTACCACAAATCACTGTCTCAATGAGCTCAGTTGTGTGCTCTTAATAGCGATACCAACCAAAATTTCCCGTGCTTTGAACCAAGAGCACAGCAGACAAGCTAGTCTTCAAAGACAAGCAGGAATCCTACTCCTGGCTTTAACATTGCCTTTGAACCATGAAAAAACTTGGCCCATCAAAATGAAGTAAGATGTAGTTTTAAAGCCGTCAAAAGTTGCAATGGAAAGTAGACAATGAATCCCCATGCACTGAAAAAAAAAAAAAAAAAAAGCAAGAAAGAAAACAGTTAAACCAAGTCACTGTTGAAGATTAGACAGAAACAGGAAATTAGAATGATAACAAAATATTAACATAAAAGGCAAACAAGCACAGAACAAATAAAATAAAGCATAACAGGAAGGGATCTGAACCAATACAAACAACTGCAAAAGGTCTTATTGGCAGACATTCAGACACAGAATTTTAAGAGGACAGAAAGATTTAATTGTTGAGTAATACTTCTTAAATGATGTTTTACCTCAAGAAAATCATATCAGTGAAGAATGTGCAAACTGCTGGGCAGCTGCGTCCACCCTTTCTAACCAAAGCCCAGCTGCAGGAAGAAAAGCCAGAACACAGAGGAGACAAAGAATAATGAATGAGAGGATGAAATTAGAAAAAAGACAGAAATTAAAATGAGAAAGTGAAAAATTAAGCTGCAACTCAGAAAAATAGGCCAGAAAAAAAGCTTTCAACAAACTGTAGTAAATGTAATTTAGAATGTTTTTAAACTCAACTATTGAAAACAAGTCTTTCTGAAACTAATTGTAAGATTGGCAGATCCTTGAAATTCAAGTCCCAGTGGTGGAAGGACTGGAAGAAAGCACTATATGCTTACCATGTGGGCCCCTGGGCTGCCAAGGGATGTTCACAAAGAGGGGATAACTGAGCAAATGGGTGAATATCCAGCTGTTTTCCTATCTAATATAGGACAGACACAAAGCCTCTATGCTTCTCTGACAGCATACAGGGAAATGCATTATTTGCATTTCGCAAAGCATGCAGAGAATTTATACTGAGATTATGATCATGTTCCAGGCCCTTAAGATTTTATAGTAAGCAAATGTAGACTAAGAGACATCGCTGTTCATTGGATGGCTCAGCTGTCAGACTGCTTGTATCAGAAACCCATCCTTCCTCTCCCTGGCTCTGGGCCTTGCTAAGGTTCTTTTGAACTTCAGGCTACTATTAACTAAAATGAGAATATTGATGATGTCTAGCTCAGAGGGTTATGTGAGGGTTAAAAGAGCCGACCTACATAAAACCCTTAGTAGAGTGCTTGACAAGTACCCCAAAAATGATACCTCTGTTCTTTGCAGCTTGAATGTCCTCTCTCCTACCACTCCAAAGAAATCTGTTTCAGGTTGCTTAATATTTAGCACTTTCTTGATGACACATGATTTCTTTTAAACAATCAGTAACTACTAATAACCTAAGATCATGTCTACAATGAGGCAATAAATAAATGTTCATTGAGCACTCTTTCTGGGTTCAGATTGCAGTGCATATGCAAATAGAAAAAATATAGACACTCCCTAAAACATGCTTATTAAGTGAAAGAATCTGTGACCAATTCCAGAGAGATCTTTGTGTTAAAATGGATAATACAACAATCTAATTTCAATCAATGGTAGAATGCAGGGAAAATCTGTGAGACCTGGATTAGGCAAAGAAGTGTTTGGGGAAGAGCAAAGACATGCATGTGTAGACTGGCAGAGGGCAGTAAGTCATGCTTCCTATTACAGCAAGTGATGTCAGCAAGATTATGGGCGGATATGGAGCCTATTTGAGACTGGATAGACTAACATGAACGGGGAATTTGTAGGATAATTGACAGTGGAATTGTTCTGGAGAGTCGAAGTAGGTTGTAGAGGATTTAAAAGACCAGAGAAATAGTTACTTTTTTTTTTTTTTTTTTTTTTTTTGTGGTGCCGGGGATCGAACTCAGGCCCTTGTGCTTGCAAGGCAAGCACTCTAATCACTGAGCTAAATCCCCAGCCCTTGGGAAATATTTACTTGAAACAGTACTGTGAGGATTTTGTTGTGAAGTGAAGAAAATAGTGCTTGTAAAATTGGCCACGTTAAGGTTTGCAGGCCGATGGAAGTCAGGGTAGAGTGGCGTAACAGGGTTTGCAGGAGATCCTAGTTTTCTCAGTATGACGTGGTGATGTACTAATTTAGGGTTTGAAAGAGAAACGAAGGCTTCGCTGTGAGTGGGAAGGAACCAGAGTCATAAGGGCATGAGCAGAGCAGTAGGATCTAATTTATCTTCTAATAGGTCAGTTAGACTACTCAGTTGAGAATAAATTTACAGGGCCCACAGAGGGAATGGGAATACCTGAAAAGGACCATTTAAATAGTTCAGGAAGACCTGATAGTGGCTTTTTATCCCTCAAGAGTAGAGGAGATAAGATGTACAGATCGTTCCTGACCTATGAGGTGCATTTTTTGAGATGGTGTGAAAGCAATCAGTATCCGGTAGAAAGCAGACTTCAAATTTTGAATTTGTATCTTTTCCTGGGGTAGTGAAACACAGTCTGATATTCTTTCATGAAGCCACATAACAGCTGCAGCAGTGAGCTACAGATCCTAGACAGCCTCGCAATTCTGGTCAACCACAAATACACTGCAGAGGACTGTGTCACTAAGTTATAATGTCATGTAAGTGTATTGCTTAAGTTTAATGGTGTCAACTTGATTGAATTGGGAGCTGCATAGGAAATTAATAAAGCACACTTCTGGGTTGCCTGCCTGGGACATGGACGTGTGACACTGGGTACCACACATGGCCCTTCACCCCTTCCACTCTGTCTCCTTTCTTCTGCTCTTCTTCCTGACCACCATGCACTAAGTTTGCTCCACCCCACGCTTTTACCATGAAGCCAGCCAACCAAGAACTGAATCCTTTGAAACTATAAGCTAAAAATCTCTCCTCTTTTAAATTGTGGGTTTAAATAATTTGTCCCTGCAACGGGAAAACTGACATAGTAAGTTAGGTGTTATTTATTTAAATACATTTTCATCTTGTGATACCCTCAGCATAAGATGAGAAGTCAAATCTGGAGTTGGAATCAATACAGTGTCAAGAGTCTTTTTCAGAGAATGCCCTAAGCCATTGTATATGGCTGTGCACCTGGTGCCATTCTCTGTAGTCATGGTCTGTAGTCATGGTCTCGAAATTCTCGGTATTTATTAAAAATAAATGGTCACAAAGTTTCATTTTGCACAGGACCCTGTAAATTACATAGCTAGCTCTGCCTGTGTACATGGAAATGACAGGATTTGGATTTGGGTTATGAGATAAAAGACAGGAGTCAATGATTTCTGCTGTGTGTTCCCCTGAACACTTACAAGAATGGGTGTAGTGAGATGGAAAGACTGGAAAGCACAGAACCACCAGAAGGTCAGTTTTGGAGGAATGATCAGAAGGTCAATTTTGGATATACAAAGTCTGAGATGATTATTCAGCATCCAAGTAAAGATGTGCAGATTCGAAGAGGAATTTCAGGTTGGAGAAAGAGTATCCACAAGCTCAAGTCTGAAAGAGAAGTCTGAGTCCTGAGCCCTGAGGCTCTCAAACCTGTGGCTGCCAGGTCATCAGGGACAGGAGAAGGTGGGGAGGCAGGACTAGCCAGAAAGGCGCCATGACATTCTGAGGGGAAAATATGTGTCGGAAAAATGCTGATGTAGTTAAAGTAAGATGAGAGGTGAGATTTAGGCACCAAAATTCACAATATGTTGGTTATCAGCTCTAAGAGCTATTTCCATGGAGGAGAGGAGGTAAAAGCCTGCATTCAAGAGAAAAAGAAAGATGAATCTATAAGTAGGAAGAGCACTTGAAGGAATTTTGTTTAAAGGAATGAAAGAGAAAGAGGTTGCAAGCTCGACAGAAAAGTGCGGATTGGCACCGCAGAGAGGGTGGGGAGGCCAGAACGTCTAGGGTCAAAAATGATGTGTGGCTTTCATTGCTAGCCTGATTTTAGGCACATAGTATTGGAGAATGGAGTGAGTCACTTAGATGGAAATGCTCAGTAGACATCTAGAAGAATGGAAATGGCTGTCTGAGAGGCCGGAAATGAAATTATCCATAGTTTAGACTTTAGTCACACAGAGGAACAATTTGGGGCTGTAAAAATAAATTAGCCTGGAAGAAAAGTATAGCGAGAACAATGGAAGATTGAAGAAACCAATGTCCTGAATAAGGTAATAAAACAAAATCAAAGGCACCGGGTTATATTCCCAACCTAACTCCATTTAGGTAGCTGTATTTCCATTGGCAAATTAAGGTAATTATCTGAATAATTAAATAACCACACAAAAGGTTTAGTCCAAGTTAGCTAGATATTTTACATAAAAACAAGTTTTCTTATATATGAAGAAGTCTCTTATTGGGTTCATGTTGTCGGCTCGACTCGGTCTACACGGACTGGTTACAGGTAATTTCCCTTTTAAAGATGGCTATTTGGAAATAAAGCAAGGTAGAAATGATGACTTGCTAATTGATATAGAAAGATCTCCTTTGCCCTGATTTCCTGATACCTAAAATTTGGATTTTTAGCATAGGATGAAAGAGCAAATAAAGCAATGCAACTTGGTGTAAGCTAGCATTCTTGTTTTCAAAATATACGCAAGCTCCAGTGAAGTAAACTGAGCAGCAACGATTGCCGAGGACTTGGCAAAATCCACACAGCTCTCACTTAATGGGCCTTGTAAACTTTAAAACAAAATTAAAGGGATAATAGCTTTCTAAGCAAAAATTTGCCACACACTTGCACATGTGAGAGAAAGCAAAGGCTAGCAAGTGGTCCTAGAAGCGGAATGAGCACTGGGTTTCCCTGGTGGCGGGAGGCAAGTCACTCGGGGCACAC
Organism: Hystrix cristata; assembly: GCA_004026905.1. Classification (NCBI taxonomy): domain Eukaryota; kingdom Metazoa; phylum Chordata; class Mammalia; order Rodentia; family Hystricidae; genus Hystrix; species Hystrix cristata. The sequence goes on along the minus strand of PVJO010000787.1, from coordinate 1,372 downwards.
TCTGAAGGGACTAGGGTCAACTCAGGGCACACCACAAATGACCCTGAGGGCAGCAAGCTCATGTCTCAGTAGGCCTTCACTTCTCAAAGCAAAAGGAAGAGTTCAGTCAGATGTGGGCCCCAGATGCTCATGTTTTCCTTTGTTTTCCAAGAGGACCATGCTGACAGTGATTATCATCTAAGGATCGTAATCTAAGAAGCATCATATAGAAACGTAAGAAATGTCATGTTGGAACTTTCAAATGAGCCTTCTTATGCCTCTGACAGTGGTCCCAAGGGATGTGTGGCAGCAGAGCGTGAATGCGACTCTAGCAACCCAGAAAATATTACTTCTTTTCCCCTCAAAGTGTTCTCTCTGCCTTTTGTGGCACTTCAGTGAGGAGCCCAGAAAGACTTGGAAACCAGCCAGCTTGGACTCAGCGTGCCACAGAAGGTGGGGGACACGAGCCTCACTTCAGCACCCTGGGGACAGGGTGAGGAGGAGGCTGAGACATGGGTACGGGACTCTTCACCAGGGAAACCGCCACATCAGTGCTCTGAGGCACGTGGGTCATCGCTCCTATAATGTCACCATCTAAGCCTGGGTGATATTTACAAAGCATGATAGAAAAATACTGTTTAAATTTTTAAAATTTATTACAATTAAAGATGTGTGGCCACTGATCCCCCTCACAGGGAACATGCTTATCCCATTGTTCTTGCTTCTTCGTGAGGGTCTTCAGAGATGTGACAAAAAATACGGTGAGTGCTGCTGGCCGGGGCCATCCAGTGGGATGTCTGGGTCATTAAAACATTGCTGTTTGTCTTCATCTACCTTATTCAGCAGACCTGGAAGCATGTGACCTCTTTGGCTATTCCCCAAAGTCGAAATGACGACAAAATGGAAGTATTTTGATTCAATTCAGAATATTGAGGTAGCCAAAATAGCACAAGTAAAGACATTCACCAAAAAGGACTTCTGGAATTGCTTCAGAAAGTGGCAAGCATGATGGGTTACATGTATTTGAAGCAAGGCGGAGTATTCTGAGGGAGATGAATGGCAATGTGTTTTTTAGTGTAATAAGTTTTTTTAATTAAAAATACGCCATGTTTTCCTATCACATCTCAATTGTTTTTTAGATATCCCAAATTTTCCAAAGGTGCATTTCGGGTCATCACGCTGATCTTGGCCTGGGATTCGCTTTGTTGGCGCCCAGGCTTTCTCAACTGGAGTTCCACATCTGAGCCAGAGAACAAGTCAGAAGCATATGCATTCTTTACATGCGGTGGATTGCTTAGGGTCTGTCGCTCCTGAAGGAAGCTGGCTGGACTGTGGTTGCGGGAAAAGAGGAAATGTCCAGCAAAGCGACCTGTGGATGTTAGGAGGCAGACGC